>CM057819.1:118488327-118967163 GCA_030067965.1 Latrodectus elegans
GGTGAAATTCTAAGATCATTGATCTGACATCATTCTTCAAAAGATTTTTAATGACAGCTATCGGCAATGCCTTCCAAATTTGGTTTTGAACGAAATCAAAAGCAGCCAGCTTCAGTCAGTAGTCAGTTTCGGTTTTAAATGTAATCAAAACTGAAACTGATGGCCTACTTTGGCAACAAACATAGTGTTGGAAAAAAAATTCCAATACAGAACTTTTAAATTTAATAAGCAAGCAAATAATTCAAGAAAAATTATTTTGGTACGTTTTGTTTGGTAACCCTGAAAATTTTGCTCCAAGAGTCAAGAAGAGTTCGTTAGAAATTTGTTTTAGTTCGTTATCTGAATATATGTTCGCTGTACAACTATAAAAATAACTTGTAAGCTTGTTGTTTTCTGATTTGTTTGCAGACCGAAATGTTCGTTAATCGATTCTCCACTGTATACACATCTTGAAACAGCCACATGAAGGAAAATATCCAAAATCAAATCTAATCAATGTGTATAAGTGATTATTTTGGTTAATACTCCTAAAATAATTACTTAAGATCCAATTTCTTAGTTTACTATTTTAGTTGATTGT
Organism: Latrodectus elegans; assembly: GCA_030067965.1. Taxonomy (NCBI): domain Eukaryota; kingdom Metazoa; phylum Arthropoda; class Arachnida; order Araneae; family Theridiidae; genus Latrodectus; species Latrodectus elegans. Next base: position 118,488,908 of record CM057819.1, read on the forward strand.
ATTTAAGATGACTGTTACGTACTTAACCATAATTGTAAAATATAGGTAAAAGTAAAGTAAGATGTGTGATGCAACCTTGATGAGTGAGTTACTTTCAACTGACACACTCAACCGTTAACTAGCATGCTCGTCTAAAAATTAATACATGAATGGAAAAACACTAAATCAAAATTAATCATCCTGCATTGGCCATTACTTTATACAATATTTCTAAAATAGTTGTTAAAGATTCTAATTCTAAATAAACTTTTACCCATTGTCTATATTTAACCCTATTATTTTTAATTACTTTACGTCAAAAAGTTAGAACTTACACATGAAGTGAAGAGCTTTTGACAAGTTCAGAAGAAATTCATTTAAAAACACTATTTGAAATACCTTTAAGTCTTTTACTAACACTATTCAAAAGACATTGTTTATATAATATGCATTGATCACTATACTTTTTTGTAATTATAAATGTAATCATTTAAAATTCTGTTTGATCACCTGATACTGTATAAAATTAAAAATTGCTATGTAAATTACCTCACATCAAATATTTAAAAAATTTGCATCAAGTTGTAAGTTCAACATATTAATGCAAAATTCATTTGAAAACATTATTGGCAAAAAATAATTATAGAATACAGTTATTATAAAATCAATAATTAATTCAATAAGAAGATTAATTAATTAATTCAATACTGTTATTATAAAATCGAAGTAGTAATTAATTAATTCAATACAGTAATTCAATACAGTTATTATAAAATCGATCACTTTTAGTTGATTCTAAATAATGAGCAATATGTATCTTATGGCCAAAAAAGTGGGATCACCTTTCAGGGAATTGACGTCTGTTAGAGTTGAATCCTGACCATTAATGATTCAGCACCAGCATACTCCTAGCCCTGAGAGCCCAGCTTAATGGAATAACACAATTAGTAACAAATTCTCGTTTTCTGACCAATTAAGAATTATTCACTTTGAACAAAAAGAGAAATGTATAAACTGGTATATGCAAGGAATTAATAATGCTCTTTATCTGTTTAATCCCCGAATGAAAAAATTAAGAGTTTAATTTTAAGAGAAAGTTGCATATTTTAATTTTTTGGCAATTCAATACATTGAAAATAAACGGTTTCATTCAATTGCTTCTTTAAGAAAATCTATTCATTCAAATACCAGACTTAATTTGAATATTTATTTGTTATTTAATATCACAACTATATTTTTTTCATACCAAACGAAAATTCATTCACAAGCTCATATACCTTTTCACTGACAAAAGATCGTAAGGCGTTGCCACTTTTTCATGCATAATGAGCGAAAGAATCATACGATCCTGCATACATAATCCACACAGCCCCATTGATAAAATGAGATTCTTATTAGCAGGCATATCATGTGTATCAATTAATCCACTCTAGTTATTCGCTCAGCCTTTGAATCAAATAAAAACAATCGTCAATAAATTACCGACGATCGAAAGCTGATATACCCTGTCGATGCAAAAGTTTTGAATTAACAACCCACATTTGGCTACTGCTAAAATAAAGTAAAAAAAAAAGCATCTCTTCATGAATGAAGGAGTGAACGTAAAATGTTTAAAAATTATGAATGAAAGTGGACGATTGAATTATTCATTGCCTCCGTATTAACTCCTTATTGAAAAGCACGCTCTTTAATGACCTTTCGAAGATAACGATAAAATCCGTCAAGCATATTTCAACTATTCATTATCATATATTAATAGATTACCGTACTTGAAAGAGTTCTATATATCGCCTCCTCTTTTTATATCCTCTTGATTAAGCTGTTTTCACAAGCTCTGTTGATTTTAAAAAGTAATTTTTCTGCTTATGTGTGTAGGGGGGTGTTCTTTCAAACTCAATTACCCATAATTTTTTTTCATTCTATTATCTTTACAGTTTCTCTATATGGAGTTGGTTATTTGTAAGCCTCAGACAGTAAATTCTTTTGGAAGACTGGATTATTTTCGATTTTTATTGCAAGGAGACATTATAAAGTTTTAAATAAGCTAGCTACCCAAAATTGAATTTGCGTTTTCTGGTGCTATCATTTTACTTTGTACAATTTACATCTATTTCAAGGCCAATGTATGAATAAATCATTTTAAATTTTTTAAATGTATAGAAAAAGAATCATCGCATAACAAGTTTTATTGTTAATGGTAAATTTAAGATTTCAGAGAAAATATTAGCTAAATGTTAATATAGATTATAATTTTTTTTCTTAAAAATATTAAATCTTATCTAGTTTTGTAAATAATTGAGATAGGAAATTTTGAAAAGGCAACGTTCCAAAACTGAATACATTTACTTTCAAAACGTACTATCTATATACTTAGAGGGTGATTATATTTCCAGAACTGTAACTACGAAAATTAATTTAAGAAGATTTCTAAAACATGTGGAAAATATTATATTATAATAAATTGATCCATTTTATTAAATTTAAGATTCATATGAAAGTATTAAGCTAGATATCCATAATTACTTTTTTTTAAATATAGGAATTTTCCCAGTTTCATAAATAAAAGGAATATTATGAAATTCCAAAAAATATTTATCCAAATTTAAGTGCATTCTTTTTGGTACTTAGTAGAATTTACACCTCAAGAAAAGTACATGAGAAACATAATTTAAATATACTTTTTAAATGTATAAAAAATATCCATTAATAAATCAAACCACTTAATTGAATCAGTGATTAAAATGAAAACACTCTTGCCTTCGGTTCAACAGTTCGTGGGTTCGAATCCCACCTTGGGCATGGATGTTTGTAGTGGTTCGGAATCCACTTTAAGCCGTAGGTCCCGGTCTAATTAGCCCTCGTGTGCAAAAAATGACCGTTGAGCGACAAACAAACAAACAAACAAAATGAAAACACTATACAAGATGTTAGGACTAGCTTAAAGTACTTTTTGTAAAATTAAGAGCATTTACAGATATATAAGTAACTGCAATATATATAATGAAATTTGAATAAAAGATAATATCCAAAATTAAGTGTAATCACTTTAATTCGTATCTTTTAAGTTTAGCATAATTTACATTTATTTAAAAGCAATGTATGAAAAATTTAATAAGAAACTATTAAATGCAAGAAAAAATTATTTTATAGTAAAGTAAACAAGGTATCATTTAATTAATTTAATATTAAAAGGAAAGCCGAATGTGTGACTAGTCAATAGTTTTTATTAGAAAATTAGGAGTTTTACTAATTTATATAGTTTTTCTTGTTAATGTTTTTCATTAGTTTTTCACATGAGTTTTTCTACTTTAAAAAAACAATCAGATGTTATTAAATTTTAAAAAGAAATTACTTCTCAAAAATTGAGTACATTCTCTTGAACATGTACTGTCTATAAATAGGGAAATTTAAAATATATTTTATTTGAAATATGCAAAAAGTTGAACTTAAAAATGATTTTATATGCATAGAAAAAACTACTTGCTAGATTATATATATAAGAAACAGCTCTATAATCTACGTTATATATATTGAGTTAGACTATTTTTAATTAAATTTTATATTTCGGCATAATGTGTGACTTAGGATATTTTAGTAAACTATAAACAAATTAACTTATAAAAGCTTGTTTCAGATGATTTGTGATTTATTGCTTTTATGAGTTCATTGTAAATACTATTAAGTATCGAATAGTTTCAATAAAACTAAAATAAAATTTGTTTGTCAGATGAATTGTTTAAAATCTGTTTCACAAAAGAAGTAGATAATTTTTTGAGAACAGAAATGTAAAAATTATTCACCTCAATAAAAACGTAAATGATAGTTTATTCAAAAAAATTCCAAATTATTTGACAAAATAATTCGAAAATATGAGTCTAATTCTTTGATCAAATAAATCTACAATTTCATTCTATAAAAAATATTCATATATATTTTGTCACATAAGAATATTGTAAGCATAACTTCCATAATAATGAATATTCGTGTAAAGTAATATTATATAGCAAATATTTATGAATATTCGTTATTATGGAATTCATTCGTAAATTTTTTAGTTTTAATGCAAGAGAGATTTCTCAATTTTCCAAACTAGTTACGAATTTAAAACAAAAATGATAATTATGTTTTTCGTGTAATACTTTGGCATATTCTTTACCCAAAAATTAATTTTATTCTTGATATGCAAAATGTTACTAGAATATAAAACTAAGATAATCTTCAAATTTATTATCTTCAATTCTGAAGTGCGTAAGGGATGTTTACAGGGTGATCTTTTTTAAAGTGTTTGGAGCGTCCTGTAGCGCGATCTAATAGCCGAAACGAAACCAAACTTGGTATTTAGACTAATCAAGACATGGGAAAAGAAATTCCGTAAAAAAAATTATTTCGTTCCAAAAGTCACCGCTAGGGCATTTTGAGACGCTTCTGTAGTTAATAATAATGAGAATTAGCATAAAAAATGGGTATCAATGAAAAATGCAAATGTTGTGTGATGACAGTGTCAGTAATAGGAGATACAAAATCAAGTAGTAGACAGCTCTGGCAAATACTCTCAGCTGAAATAAGCGAGATCCAGTGGTCCTCACATTACTGGAACGTGCGTTTATGTTGGTGGAGTATCAAATTTATCTATTCTAAAGGACAAAATAATAAAGACAGTGCAGAATATTCCTCGTCATATGTTAAATACGGGTATGGAGAACGTTGTGCACAGAATACACGGTGTTATTTCTGAGAACGGTGCTCACAATGAATGTGGTCTATCTCCTCATCAGGAAAGTTAATGTAGTAAATAAGCATTAATAATTTAACTGTATGATTGTATGTGTTAGTATTTTTCTTTTCTCGCATTTTATACGTTGTAAAGCGCCTTAAAATGACCTAAAGCCGATTTCTGGAACTAAAAAAAGAATCCTTTTTCCCGTGTTTGGTTTAGTATAAATGATAAGTTTGGTGTCATTTCAGCTATTAGATCGCTCTACAGGGCGGTCCAAATACTTTCACTTTAAAAAAGATCACCCTGTACATTTGAAAGTTGCGTAAAAATGTTATCAATGTACTTTCTCACAGTCAATAAAAATAATTATTGGTTTTCATATCCCTAATAATTTTATGTTGACAAATTTTTGAAATAATAAAACATTTCAATGAATCTAGTAACACAAAAAATATTAAAAAAAATCACTAACCCCGGTATTCTTTTTCAGTAGCATGACATCCCTGGGATTGGCCATGATTTTTTCATGAATTTTTTTAAATTTTGAAAGCGAAATCATTCTGTGTTCTGACTTTTCTATTTATCAATATAAATGATATGACTATGGAGTAGCATGGTTTGTAAGGAGTAGTATTTATTTATGAATGGAACGAGAAATTTTTTAATTAAATATAAACAATTGAAATATCAATTATAAAATTGTTAATGATTGCAACAATCATATTGCGCGAAGCTTGAGTTAGTGCATCGTTGGTTGATTAAAAATAATAGAACGATGTAAAAGTGCTTTCTTTATGTGAAAAAGCAATTTGAGACGTTTCCTGGAACAACAGTGGCATCTTTTACTACGAAACGAAGTAGTGTTTCTTTTTATAAATTATTGATTTGATGTACGAATACACTACTAATAACCGTAAAAGAAAATATTGCAGATGAAATGGCACTATAATAAATTATATATATATATATATATGTAGGTATGTATATATATATATATATATATATATATATATATATATATATATATATATATATATATATATATATATATATATATATATATATATATATATATATATATAATATATTTCATGAAAATTATGTTTCAACAAAAAAGTTTTGGGAATGGAAAGGCCTGAGAATGTAAAAGCGTATCGTAATAATAATGTCTTCCGTCAATAGAATTCAGAATGGTAATCCTTGTAAAGTACATTTTTGAACACATTTCAAGCGATGTTAAAATAATATACGAATCGAAATTATCGATGTTAAATGATGTCAAAATTAAATGACTGGAGATTAAAGAGAAATAAAAAACCAAATAATCATTCCTCTTATAATATTATAGAATGAAAATGTAAATAAAAAATCTGCAAAGAAATGTTAGAGTTCTTCATTAATTTTGATTATTTAATTTTCTCTTCACATCACAGTTATTTTTAACTTAGTGTGAATTATCTGAACTTTTAAATGCAATGTTAATAATATTTCCACATATTTTGTTTTGCTTTGAATAAATTATATGTAAAATTCGAAGACAACTTTGATTCTTTTCTCATAAGAAACTCCTTTTTATTTCTTCTTTTAATCTATTTGAAAGTCAAGAACACATAAAAAAACGTTTATTTTCTAATGTCAATCTAAGATACATTGCATGAAATCCGTTGCATAGATAAATGAATGTATGCAATATTTGTGTGTTACAAAATGATCAGTAATGGTTTGGCTTCCACATATTTGCAAGAAAGGTAGATGGTGAAGTCAATATTGCGCAGAATTATAAGAGTTTTGTGTAATTGGGGGTGAAATATGATTAGAACATTGTTAAGATTCGTTTTTAAGGAGACCTCTATGAGACAAATAAATAGTCTGCGTGGGGCAAGCTGTCGATGATTTAAAAATGGACACACATTTGATTCTACGTTCTTTGACTTCCTACAGTGTTTTTAATTCAGCCAAAAGAGTCCAAGACCTGTGTTTGTTAACAAAGATTTACCAAGTGCTGTGAAAATCAAGCCATTGTTCCAAATAAAATCGAAGCGTGACCTCCACATTTAAGAGGATATATTGTAAGGAACTGTATTCTTCGGTACCACAAGTTTATAATCCTACATCTAACCAATCCAGAGGATCGTAAATAAAATTGTGTCGTCAACATGTTAATTACGATATCAGATTAGGACACATTTAGTATGGGCAATGATTTCGTTGAAATATCTCACCAGCTTGCATATTTACAAAGGAGCTCTTTGACTTTTGAAAATTATTGGAATGAAATTTTAGACTGTTAAGTTATTGGAATGAAGGCTTTATTGTACGACTGAATCTGCAGCATTTGTTCCTGCTTTCGCTTTAACAGATTATCATAAGCGTCTTCAAAAGACTTAACTTCTGTGTTTACTTGGTGAGTGAGAAGTTACATACGAAGGAATGGTACGGCTTAGAGCTATAGCCAGAATTTTTCAATTTTGTTTTATCGATTTCAATTTGAAGCCATCTTATAAAGAATAAAAATTCAATTTTGTTTTCATATTTTTATGTAATCCTTTATCATTTAAGAATAAATTTCTTACTTTCTCGTCATATTCTGTGTCAATGAAAATAATTCATTCTCAAACTAGTTTCACATTGTTCTATTTTTGGAAGAAGCATGGAATCAATATCTTTGTTACCATTATATCAATATCTTGCTCACCATGACTTTTTAGTCAATTTTTGCACACACAAAAAAAAATCATTTGGAATATATTAAATTTAAAAAGAAACTTTGAACTACACAATTAAATCGTCGCATCTACAGTATATTATTCTCGCTTCTCCGGAGAAAAACATGCTATTTCTTTATGATCAAAAGCTGAGGTATAATGGAAAATTGACGTTTTTTCAGTGGAAAAGATACTTCGTCTTTATCTAACGGAATTTTTTTCATCATTTACTCAAAATGTTCTACTCAATTTCTGTTCTAGAAGTCACCATTGTCAATTATATTTACACTAGTATCATTTTCATTATATTTCAAGTATAAACAAACAATCCGTGCACTCCATTAAGCCAACCCAGCGTTAACTCTTCAAAAATGCCAATTACGTCAAACTTAGATGTCAAAATATAAATAGAGATTTATAATATATATCACACCCAAGCTTATCAAAAACACATCAAAGACCGATTGCCAGCCGTCAAAAGTAATAAATAGCTTTTGTTTTCAAGTCTCAATCCTTGAAGAACAAACCGACGCCAATTATTACTAGTGCCTATTTTTTATTCGCAATAAACACAGATTGAGGGTTCCATCTGGTGAACGAAGTGCCGATGTGATACACTTATCTCATCCACGGTAATATAAAGCTGTCAAGCTCCTTCGGTCTCATCTGGCCTACGTAGCAATTTTCTTCTTTTAGAGATATTTCGCCGAAGATTAAAGACGCAAGATTAGACGTAAAAATGGCGCGTTTTTCGATGGGATTGTTAAGTTTGGACGCGCATACGTGTACACTCAGTGTATGGATGTGATTTTTTTTTTCGCTGTTATAGTGAAGTTGTTCGGTCGTTTGACGTGGAAATTTATATCTGTTTTATCAAGATTGCCATCAGTACCGGTGGGCAGATGAGATATCAAGTTTAAATATGGTGTGATATGATAGGCCGTGAGATTAGATACCACGACGATAATCTCGCCATTGTGTCCAATGGTTTTCCGTTTCAGATACAACGAGCTTCGTTGTCATTCGAATACAGCTAATGAGTAGTTGTCTAAATGGTTTATTCCAGCTTTAAAAGACAACACAATTTTTTAAATCTTTTAATTTCAGTCAATTCGTATGTTATTGTAGTTGCGTAAAATAGCACGCAGTTGCTTAATGTACTTCCAAAACTCTGGAATGATAAAATAGTTTATAAAAAGAGAGATACTTTCAAATATCAGACGATGAGAACATTGTTAAATAAGAACTTTTCTCATGCTGCGTTGGATTCGTTTTTATCCGAATATAAATTGTAAGCTAATTACTATTTTACATTATCCTTAAAATCTAAATCTACTATTTTGTCCCAATTATTTTAATTTCAATCTTCTGTTGTAGCTTGTATGTTGTTGCTTATTGATGTAACATATATAGCAAATATATAGTTAGTTATCAACTGAAGATTTTAAAAGGAATCCTTATCAAATCATAGAGAATATTTAAAATTAACTTTAGAATATCTAAACGCACACAGAATAATATTATATTAATGTTTATTTCTTACTATACAGTTATAGTTATAAATTGATTCTCTATAAAATCATAGAAAATTTGAACTCAATAATTATTTTAATAAATCATTAATTAAGTAAATATCAAAGGAATTTATTATCATATTTAATAGCAAATTACTATGTAATGCTTTATTATTTTATTAATATCATAAAATAAATATTCTATTATTATTATAGAGATCAACTTAAATTCTTGACGTTTATCTTTAGTTGCATTTTCAAAAGCATTAATAAACTTTTTAATTGAAAAAAATTCACGATATAAAATTGATAATAACTATTTTTAGAATACTTTTCTTCTTTAAATAATACATATAAAAAGTATGTATGATGATGTATGTGTATTGATTGAATATGTAAAATTAATTAGTTATTTGAATAAAAGTAACTTACTAAAAATTTCCATGTATTTTGACGGGACAAGAAAAATAGTTTATAAATTTTTTTAATAAAAAAGCCGTATAAAAAAAGAATTGTAAATAATTAATCAAATGAGTTCCTACCATAAAACTTAAAGAAGCGGGGTTCAACAAAATGATTCTTTTTTATTTTAATCATCAAAGCTTGTATAAAATTATATAATTCATTATAATTTATAATATTAATATCAACTATGAATACAATGGATGAAAATGTTTCTCAATATACTACATAAATTTTTGACTTAAAATTTATTTTACGAAATTATAAATTGAAAATAAAGTAACTTAGATAATTCATACTTGTAAATTAAATAAATAAAAAAATTTATTATTAATAATATTTCTCTTAATTATTATTTGTAATGCAAATAGAAAACAATTCTCGCAACCATATTATTTGTATTGTAAATAAAATAAAATTTCTTCAATTATTGCTTAAAATATACTTAAATAAATGTAGCATTTTCAAAGTTATTATTTTATTATTTTTTCAAATTATTTCTCCAATTATTATCGATAATATAAATGAACAAATATAATTTATCTAATTATTATTAGTAATGCCATTAAAAATTATTCCTCTAACTATTACATAAGTATATATAAAAAAGTACTGAATAAAAAAATTTCTTTATCATTTGATGAAAAATAACATTTATATAGTTTACATTTATACATATGAAGACCAGATAATTTATTTTCATTCGTAATGTGCGTCTATGCACTATTATTCAAAGGGAATTAAAGAAGACTTTTTTAACGAAAAAGTAACTGAAAAGCATATTAGTAGTTTATACTTTTTAAGCTATGATTTTCAATCCCTTTAAAGACATACTGCATTCTTTTATATGTTTATCACGTAATAAAAGACGAGTAAATTGTTAATTCCTTGCATGACACTACCCACGGAAAAACTTCTTTGATTTGTACTCCAGGGAGAGATAAGTGTGCTCACAGAACTCAAATGACTTCCGATCAAAAATATCAGGAAAAAAATTACGAAGCAAATTTCCATTAACCAACGAATCTTCGGTCCATACCCTTCAACGTTCAGGTTATAGCACTTTCATCTGATAATGGGTTCGTGTCCACTCCCTTTTCTCAAGAAGAATCAGGTTAATAAAAGGAGTTCCATCAGAACCTCTCTTTTTCTCTTCGGGCCACCCCTTCTCATAGGTATCGCTGTCAAGATGTTCTTCGAAGAGGAACTTCTGGATGAAGGAGGGTCGAGGAGAGATGGATGTCCCGGAAAAAGACGTGTGACCTGTTTAGTCACGTGATTGACACGTGCTGACCTCCACTTTCAGGCACCCCTGGGGTCCAGCTATGTAGAACCTCGTCTGATCTTTTCTCCCCTGTCAAGGCATTGGAGATGGCCACTTTTCTACGTATGAAAATTTTGATATGGGAATTGCGTGGCATTTCTGAAATTCTGAATGAGCCCAATCATCCGGGATGATTGAAGAGTGCTAAAATAAAATTAAAGATAAAAAAAGTGTAATTCTTGAACGTATTCATAACGAGTTACGATTATTTTTTAAGGATCTTTTATCCTAACATTGCTATATCTTATATAAAAATAAGAGCATTTAAGGCAGCATTCGGGAATTACACATGTGTAAGATAGTGCGATAAAAATTAACAAAATATTTATAACTATCTAATGAGAATATTTCGAGAAATACTTTTATTCCAAGTTTTATTTAATTCATTTAACATATAAACTAGATAAATTTAATGTATAATAAATTAACACTATAAAAACTACGAGGAATCTCTCTTAATCTTACAGCCAAATGGTTAGAGCTCTTACCTTTAGTTCAACAGTTCACATGTTCGAATCCCCTGTTAGGATTAGATACTGTTAAGGGTTCGAAAGCTCTTAAAACTGTTGGTCCTGATCTAATTAACCCTCGTTGGAAAAAAATGACCGCAGAGTGATAAACAAGAAATCAACTCTTCCTCGTTGGAAATATTTCCTCGCTAACAAATAAAGTACTTTAATGAGTTTTGCTTTAATTACAAAACAATTTGTTTGTAAAAGTTTTCAGTTATGTAAAGTTGTCAAAAATGAATTGACATCCTGTTATGACATTAATGGGCTTATTGTATTTAGTTTTTAGTACATGAAATAGAATGGAAGGCTTTAGTATTTGAAAGTCAGTGTGAAATGTCGTAGTATATGGAAGGCAAAACTTTGTTCGGTCACTTTTCATCTCAAAAGTTTCTAAATAATATTTAAAAAACCTGTAAAAATATTTATTCCATTAATATTTTAATTTTACATAAGGTGGCCGTATGAATTAAAATCTTGAGAATATATTGTTGCAACTGTTCCCCACAGTCATTGAATTTGCAGACTCCCGACTACAAACTGAGCAATTTCTGAATGTTGATAAAATGGACTATGATCCCGGAAATAAAAACGGGATATTTCTTTTATTCATTTTAGATTTAACAAAATTGCATTTGAAGAAATCTTAATCATATAATAAACATAATGTTTATGCTGCATCTTAACGAACCCCAATTTTATTAATATTATGCAATAATACCACAACGAAACAGACTATTTCAACGGTTAAATTGTTATACGCTTACAGAAATCGATACGAGCTTCAATTATTGTACAAATATTCGCCTGCAATGTCTGATATTAACATAAGCATCCTGGTGTTATGCATATCACATTATTAAATCATTGTTGTAGCACCAACATACCAGTTAGTACTACGAATGAGAATCTTCATAATTTAGAAGCAGGGACCAAGAGTTGCACCCAAAGGTATTATTTCACTTTGACACTGACATTACGTCCGGCACAATTTAGTTAAAATGTCCCAGCCGCTTTTAGTAAACACGGTGCATCTTCGGTTAGGCCAGGATTCAAACTTCTGAGAATGAGAACGACGCCCTAACCACCACGGCCATCTGGCATCTCACCGTCGTTCTAGACAGTTTTTCACACATGAGGGCATTTCTTCTGAGATCTACAAGTTAAAATGAACTCCAAATCAATACAAACATTCTTGGATGAAGAAGGAATTCGCGAATCATTGAACTGAATGCAAGAAATGAAATTCAATTGTATAAATACATTAAAAATTGGATTAAGGAACTTAAAAATCAACAGCATTCTCTTCATTTATCCCCAGAATCTAAAACTCTATATGCATTTAGTTTACATATTTATGCCCTTTACCAATTAGATAAAAGTTGGATTTTTTCTATTTTTCCAAATATCAATAATCATTTTATGCGTATAACATATTTTAGAAAATTAAAATTTTAAATTCCTGTAATTAATTCATGATATATTTAATGATAAATGCGCGTCTCTAGACGTTGATTTCCATTAGGTCTGGCGGGTCTGTAATCCGCAGCTATAAAAAAAGTTAACTTTAAATATTAAAATAGTCCTGAATTCCTACATCAATTATTAAATTAAAACAATTTTTCTATTAACTCATTAAATAATTATCAAAATTGTAACATTTATCTTCGTGATAATTTTTGTTGCACTGGAGAGATGATTCGAATGGAAACTATTGCTTAAATGAATACCAAAATACTAGGATCATGCACACACAAAATTTAGAATCTGAAAGGTCACCAATCTAAACTGAAGCCCAGATTGGTAACCAATCAGATTCCAAGCCATCAATCTGTTTTATGTCTTTATTAAATCAATTGGATTCTGACAAATACAGTTAAAAAAAAATGTCGCATATGAAGCTAATGTTCAATATCCAAAATTTTGAATTCCAATACATTTTTTAGCCAAAATTTTAAAATTCTCTATTAAAAAGTTATTAAATGTTCAACTTGTAACATGATTATTTTAGAAAAAAAATCATTGAAATAGCTTTTTGAAGAAGTTGATCTACTTGCATTTGTAATAACAAAAATATGCTGACTATATAACCAAAATAATAATATAATAATAATAATAATAATATTTAAAAACTTATTATTCTAGTGTAATAAAGGTGTAATGAAAAAATATTTTTTTTTGTTAAATTTTTTAAAATTTAATTTCTGTTTATTTTAATTTTTTTAAATTAAGGCAAAAAATAAATAAAAATAATTTTTTGGCACTTGCTTTGCTAATTACCTTCGCACACACGAATGGGAAATTCCTACCGTTCCAACAAGCTTCTCGGTAACAAGTTCTCTAAACCTAATCCCACGCATATTATGATAATATCTGAGAGACGCGCTTCACAAAGCTGACAATGGGAAACAATGGTACTAATATCAACAGGGACAGTTACACTTAGAGTGGAAGTGAAAAGGTCCCCATTTTCAAGGGTGCCTATCTAATTACGTCAGCCATCAACCGATGATTGATTCCCTATTGTGCGCTGCATCTTCGCACGACACAATCCAATGGATAATTCGATCTCTGCGGCAGCTTCTGTTCTCGCTGATGTGTTAACCAGAAAATTTAGAGGTGGATAAAAGGGAATTGTTGGCTGTTGCAATGTTTTCATGACATTGTTTATATTTTCCATTCGTGGTACTTAGCAACAAACAGGTGTTGCTAAGCACATTGGAAGATTTCTTAGCGTTTTGCAATACATTTGAGATTAAAAAAAGTCATCTTTAGTTCTTTGACCTTAATGTATATGTAATTGATTGTAATATCGATTATTCCGGTAATCAGTATTGTTTATAAGTAGCAAGTATTGACTACTTGTTTATTATAACTGTTGATGTAACAATAAATTGTATTTTTCACTCTTATACCTCGTTTGTACTGCAATTTTCAAATAAATTTGAAATTAAATTGGATTTAAATTAAATAGCAAGTCGAAAAAGCATTTTCGCTGTCTTACACTCGAAACTGGTTTAAGAAATGTGTTAGGTTTTGTCTAAAACCTTATATATTATTTTTGAAATCTTCATAAGTAAGCACGTTTTTCGAATATTTATAGACCAGAATATGACTTTAATTAAAGATGTCATTTCAAATGATGAATGCGAAACCAAAGAATGTCATAAACAAATCCATTTTTTCTGTAACGTAACCTTTTTGATACTTGTTAATATTTCTATTAACAATGCTGTTTCATCATTTTTGTTCTCAAATTTTGCCTCTTTTAAATTTATTTTAATCAACTTCAAATATTTCAATAAGCACAGACAGCAAAATGGCAGAAAACAAGATGGAGTTTGTTCAAATGAAAATTTAAATCAATTTGCCAAAATGATTTAAGATAAATCTGCTCCGACTTCCTTAAATCACATGTTGCCACGTTAAAAATGTTCCGTTTAGATTTAAACGCATTTAAAAGTACAGTGAGAACGGAGTACAGTGGGTGATAGGTTAACGAATGTAATCCGTTATAAGACTATGTTCGTTATCTGAATTGTTCATTAACCGATGACCATTCGTCCTGGAGACACTAAAAATGAAATTAAAAAATTATTATGAATAATTTCTTAGTAATTTTATTCAAAAAATAATACATATTAGTCTTGAACATTAATCAGCACTTTTTTTTTATTTTTTTATGGGCCATTAAAGGACATGTTCAATGTTAATTGCATTAATTTCATTTTTAAGACTTTTCGGAAGTGGTTAATAGCGTTGTTGCTGTAAAGATTCCTAACCTTACTGATATCAGCTTGGTCCGAGTGGCATTTTGAGACCATTGCTCTGATATTCTTCCACTTCTTCAAAGAGTGAATGAAGAGAGGGGGTGCTCAAAAAGAAATCATTTTCGATTTTCACTGAAAATCGAAAATGATGGTTTACTATGGCTATAGCTATGAAAATTCTCCAGTATTAAAAATTTGTAAAACGATTTTTGGTCCGTTGGATTTGGCAGCCGTGCACATCGCCCGTTAGAATTCCTTTCAGTTCTTTATCCGAATATGTGTTCGTTGTCTGATTTTTTCGCAGTTCGAACTGTTAGTCGATCCATCACTCACTGTGTTAGGTAGGCAATTAGAAAAGAATGGGGAGGACATCAGTCTTCACATTGATTGTGAAAACTGATTAATTTAAGAATTATTAAAAGAATTTACTGGTATTACAAAGACCATTTAATTAAAAAATATGTCTTATAATAGGTAATATTTAATTTTCTTCATTGTGTAATATTTAGTAGATGCATAAAAATGCAATTTATTAGTATTCTTAAAATAAATACAATATATTTATAAAAAATAATTTAAACTATGTCTGCTAATAAAGTTCTCTAGATACTATTTATCTAGTAGTATAGCTATCTTGACTAATACAGAACTCAGATTCTACCCAGTTTGCTGAAAACTGTTACATATCTTCTTTCTTTATGGACTCTCTGTAAGCTAAGGGTTAGATAGAGCTCTTTGTAGTAGATATATGCCTTAATTGAGCGACTGATAGCAGCTAATACAGTGCTATGAATCAATTATGCCAATTATTAAAGAACGAGAAATGTGAATTTCATTTGTGCTTTTTGCCTACTGATCTGTCGTATAGTTTGATTGAAAGTTTTTTAGGTTTCTTCCATAAGAGAGCACGTGAATACGACCGGCTATCTATAAAAATATCTAATCCGGAAAATAAAAACTCAGTGACTGTAATAAGAAAAAAATCTTACACTAAGTACCAGAAGTTGGATTATCTACTCTATGATGTTGTGCCTGTTTCCAGCATGCACACTAATTTTGAGGCCGTAGTGGCTTGATTAGTTGAGGATCTTTCTCTTTATCAAAGACAATAATGAGATCAGATACCAACTTAACCGAAAACGTGTCGTGTTCACAAAAAGGCAGCTTGCATACGTTAAATAAGTCGTGGTCTCAATGTCCTCCAAATACCTCGGGAGTAACTTGTCAAGAATTGGGGGTCTTTTCTTTAGTTCTTGTTTCTAAATTACGAGGACAAAAGACTGCTTGGCATAAATGGAATGCACAGTTCTTGGTTAAGTACTAGGACCTCCTAGTACTTAACATCAATATTGGTACGTTGGTGCAACAACACCATAATTGAAAAGCTTTCCAAATTCCTTTCCTTCAAATAGAATGAAACTGTCAATTATTTATAAAAATACTGTTTGCTAAAGATTATGAGATTGATATTCAGTTAAATATAGTCCCATTCAAATTAAATATTAATCTATTTTTTGATAGTGTTAGGTAGACATCATGAAAATATTAAAGCTGAATTAGACATTTTATTAAAATAATATTTATTTATAAACGTGGTTTAGTTATAAAGGGATGTTTGTAAAACACTGGGCATATTTTGATGTTGACAAATTCCTAAAATAAAGAAGATATAATTAAGTTAATAACACTAGCATTTAAATAGTCTAAAACAGTTTTAATGCTATTGTCAGTAGAGGATATCAAAGCACAGAGAATATCACGACGTGCCAAGTCAATGTTAAACCATGCACGAACAAGTACGTCGGCATCTACGTAAAGCGGTTATGGCGGCTAATATCATGGCCTTTAAGTCAACTATATTCAATATTTGTTCTTCCTGTAACCATATTCAATGCGAATCTCTCATAAGAAAGGTCCAATTGTGATATGCCATGTGATTTAGGTGGCCAAAGAAGTGGGTAATTTAGCCAAATCCAACTTTAGGGGGAAATGGTCATTCAAAAAATACGAACAATAATATTTCAGTTGGTGTCGTCATTGTCAACAATTTTCGATTGAATAAAAAATCGTGTAGAATAAAATGTCAAACGAGCTGATTGAAAGTAAATATAAAACGTAGCATTCTAATCTTTATCAAAAAAGAAATGAAATAACATGCAAATAACAGCACTCGCCTTCACTGTTACAAAAAAGTGAGAGAGAGAAATGCAAAATTGAGGGCACGAACAAATAATGTTTACAAAAGAAATGATATTCAGATGAGGAAAGGAGATTTTCTATATTATGTTTATCATAAATAAAAGTATATATGAATTATTCCATATATAAATGCAATATGTTTGCTGGACATAATTTTATGACTTATATTAAAGACCAAAATTTTCTTAATATTTTATAGACACTCTGTATTTTACAAAGATAAATTAATAAATATTTACTTTTTCTCATGATTTATTATTATCATTCAAATCTATTGTTAAAGATAAATCATGAGGAAAAATTTCAATGATTTAGATTTATTTCCTAACAATTTAATACAATTTCAAATGAAAATCTCCTTACTTCATTTACTCTGTGATTAATCTTCATAACAAAATGCTCGGTTCTCTACACGTATTTCTATCTGTGATACCAATGAAAATATTTCCATAGTATTATATATAGGAATCCAGTCGAAAGTTTGATACAAAATAAAAAAAAATTTAAAGAGAGCGTTTGTTTTATTCAAATAATTCCTCCATTATTCATATATAAGTGTACAACAATCTAAGATGTCATGAAAATTCTGCTTATTATACTAAACACAAAATTCGAAAAACTGGAAAATATTGTAGGCAATCTAAAATTTTTCATAATGTTCAAAATAATCTAAAAATACACTTCTGCTATCTAAAAATGTAGATATACAGAGGGTATTAACAGATTTTAAGAACGACTTTGCGGTCGTTTAATTAATGTTTAAAATGTAAAGATTATTTTTTTAAATGTTCGATCTGATAGCCAATTTTCTGGACTATAAGTCTGCATCGTGATTTCTATGATAGAAGAGCTTTTCGCCATATTTTCAGGAATATTGCTTCCCATTCCACTTCCACTAATTTCCAGAGTCCATCTATCGTGGTGGGTTTGCGTTTAGAAAGAGCTTTTTTAACAGACCAAAGGCACAATTGTCCATAGGTGAAACGTCAGGAGACTTCGCAGGGACAATTAAAATGACAATGAAAATTGCTACATCAAGAAGGCGACATGCTACAGACGTGAAATTTATACGAAAGGAAGAAGGTGCAGTGATATGCAAATGATTAGCTTTTCAGCGCATTCAGACAAAGCAGGCGCCAGTAGCGACACCTACATTGTGTTTAAATGAGGAAATTGTTCAGACGGTTTCTCATACACAAATTGCATTTGAACGTTGTTGCCTGGTGAAAAGTTGTTGTGATGCCTCGTGTAAGAAGGAGAAATGCGTACCAGCACGTTTCTGACTTTGATAAAGGTCGAATTGTAGCGTACCGGGATTGCGGTTTATCTTATCGCAGTATTGCTGCTCGCGTCGGTCGAGATCCAATGACTGTTAGCAGAATATGGAATCGATGGGTTCAGGACGGTAATACGGAATGCCATGCGGGATCTCAACGGCCACCTATCACTAGCAGCCGAGAAGACAGGCATATTATCCGCATGGCCGTAATGGATCGTGCAACCACGTCACGAGCCGTGAGTTAAGAAACGGGGTCGTTTGGAAGACAACAAGTGTCTGAACGAACAGTTCGACGACGTTTGCAGCAGCTTGAACTCTCAGCTTGGAGACCATGGCTGCGGCTTCCCTTGACGCTGCGTCATAGACAAGAGTGCCTTCAATGGTGTGATCAATGACGAACCTGGGCACACGAATGGCGAGACTTCATCTTTTCAGATGAATCCAGGTTCTGTGTACAGTATCATGATGGTCGCATCCGTGTTTGGCGGCATCGTGGTGAACACACACTGGCAGCGTGCATTCGTCATCGTCATACTGGCCAATCACCTGGCGTGATGGTATGGGGTGCCATTGGATACACGTCTCGGTCACCTCTTGTTCGCATTGAAGGTGCTTTGAACAGTGCACGTTACATTTATGGTGTGTTACGACCCGTGGCTCTACCCTTTATTCGAGCCCTGCGAAACCCTACGTTTCAGCAGGATAAAGCCCGATCGCATGTTGCCGGTATTGTACGGACCTTCCTTGATACGGAACATGTTCGGCTGTTGCCCTGGCCAGCACGTTCTCCAGATCTTTCACCAATAGAAAACGTCTGGTCAATGGTTGCCGAGCGACTGGCTCGTCACCAAACAGCAGTCACTACGCTTGATGAACTGTGGCATCGTGTTGAAGCTGCATGGGCATCTGTACCTGTACATGCAATGCAATCTCTGTCTCAATGCCCAGGCGTTTAACTGCTGTTATTACTACCAGAGATGGTTGTTCTGGGTACTGATTTCTCAGGATCTATCCAGCCAAATTTTTGAAAATTTAATCACTTGTTATTTCTAGTATAATATGTCCAATAAATATCATTTAGTTACCTGCATTTCTTCCTGGTGTAGCAATTTTAATGGCCAGTAGTGTATATTGAAAATGTATGCATGCAATACCTGTATTAGTCATCATTTTTTCAAGGAATGCAGTGGTAGTTTTTGAGGTATGACTTATAGCTTTGTCTTGATGAAGTTTCTCTCTTTAAAGTCATTGGGATAAAGAAGTGGAATTTATTTTGTAAGTATTGGGCGTAAAACCTTCTCCTGATAGTACGATGAATTGATTTTGATATTTCTTTCCAATCTTCGTATATTTAATTTAACATTGTAGGAGAAACATGCGACAATCATAAACCCCATACTGAAACTTTCCTTACACACACATTGATGGAAATGGGTTTGTAAATTTTTCTCTTCTCATTTTTTATAGTAAAGAGACCTTTTTTGTTACAGTCATTTAGGTAAACCCATGCTTCATCAAGGGTCACAATGGTTTTCCGTTTATCTCCTAAGTGGTTTTCATACAGGATTCTACAAAATATTTTGCGTTGAGCCACATGTCTCGGCAAAAGCTGGTGAACAACATGTTTTTTAGCATTTTTAAGTTGTAAATACTGGTTTATTATTTTATTTATTGTTACTACAGATGTATCTAAGGACTTTGCAATTGATTTCTGTGTTGGTGGATTTTCTCTTGTTACCAGCGATTATACTTTAGAAACATTTGAAACAGTACGTACCTTTTAAGGATATCCGTTTAGAATTTTCTTTCTATGTAGAAATAACGATTGACAGTTTTTACCTGTCCAATCAATAATATTGCTTATTTTGCACTTAGAAATTTTAATACCATGCATTTCACAACGTTTTTGAATCCTGGAATAAGAACGCTTATCGTCGGAAAGCGCAAAAACATATCCTTCAGTTCACAGAATATTTATATGTGACACTTTGAAAGAAGAATAAATTTAAAATTAGCAGACGATATTTCTCATTTCAAACAATAAGTTGTTGACAAAAATTTTTATTCTAAAACATTTACTTTTTTTAATTCGTTATCGAAATCGTTTTAAAGATGTGTTAACACCCTCTGTATATATAAAACACATGAACCGAAAATATCTCGTTTTTATGAGCAAAGGTAGCTTTATTTTCGTTGATACAAGCTAAAGTATTTTTATTTATAATATATTTCACTGACTTTCAATTTTCATCAGGCACATGCTTACAATTTTTGTCCGTCTAAAATAACGGAGATGGGTCATAAATGATCAGAAAAGCGCAATTTTTTTTATAAAATAATGTTACCGATCTTTATATTTTTCTCCAAATTCATAAATTTGATTTTCTTATGATTTCTCATCTTTCGATAAAATTATTTTGCTCCATATCGAGCTAAATCTAATTCATTAATTTATTCCACACTGAATACACTTTTATGTAGGTAAATTTCAATATTGAATGGCTCAATCCTCATTTGCCAAAGATGAAAATGAACCTTGTTTCTGAGTCGAAAATAACTTAGGTTAGTCTCAAAAATGTTCTAAAACCGTATGGCAAAGTTATTTTTTACTATGGTTATTGTTAATAGTCACAATTTTTTACGTCTTATATTTTTTCTCCAGATTAATATATATGATTTTCTCATGACTTCTGTTATTTTGCTAAATTAATTTGCACCATATCGAGCAGAATCTGGTAAAATATTTTTACCGCGGCAGATGTACTTTTATATTTTATATATAGGTATATTATTATTTGAATAAATATAATCTGTAGATCCATGCTTCATTTGCCACAGATAGAAAACGAAACCATTTCTATCTATCTTATATAACTCAGGTTGGCTTATCTTTCGGAGACGTGAAAAAAGGGAAAAAGTAACAAATACGTAGTATCTTTTCAACTGATAGCCCTATATCGGAGAATTTATTTTCGCCAGTTTAGCAACAGCTAGTCTTTCACCGGAGAAGATAAGGGGGGAAGATCTGTTTCGGGGATCCAATCTGAAAAAGATAAAAATAAATAGCACCCGCCCATCTGAAAGCGTAAAGGAAATTGGATGGTAAAAAGGACTTCGATAAACGAACTCGGAATTGATTCTTGTTTATTTTGGCGGGAGCTCGAAATGAGGGATCGCCAAGAGTGGTGATAAATTGGAAAAGAGCGGCCTGATGTTGAACACCTAATGTATATCCCTCCGAAAATATGCCATGAATACTGCAAATTACGAATTTAATCTTGCTGTCTGAGAATGTTTTTTTCGATCATCAGTGTTATATATATATATATATATATATATATATATATATATATATATATATATATATATATATATATATAGATATATTAGGTTCTAAAAAACAGAATTTATATGAATGATGAAGTTGTAAACAAAAATATAGCTTTATTTTGTAACATTTTTTCTTAAACTTGATTATTGAAATTAATTATTTTCTTAGTTACCAGAATAAATATTTCAAAGAATTGAATTGCGAGGATTATTTTGTAATTAATTTTCCAATTATTTTTCTGGGTATCTTCTCAATTACATTTATATACATACTATATTGTTTTATAAATTGAGTTATTATTATTTCTTCCGTAGAGCAATAAAATGAAATGTAACATTTTTATTTTTAACTGTTAATTCTCTAATAACTCATTTAATAAATAATTCGTGTGTTAATTTTAACAGCGGGGCGCGATTAGTCGTTAAAATATCTGTTACAAGTGTCTTGCCGACGTATCCTAGTTTAAAAAGTCGACATTTTCGCAACAGTGAAGTGGAAGGTTCTGTATCTGACCCAACTTGTTATGCTGAGAGATCTCCTGCATGGTAAAAGCTGTATGAGGTTTACTGTATTTCGCAACTACTCCTTAGCGTGGAGAAGAGAGGGCAAGTTCAGGGTTGATCGCGCCACCTAATCATGGTTTGAAGTTTAGAGGTGGTTGGCTATGTTTATCAAAAACAGGTAGCCAAAAACATATTTCAATAATCTTAAACTTACAATTTGAATTCAAATTTCATCATAAAATCACGAATTTCGATCAGACATTTAATATTCTGCTAATAAAATACAAATTTTATCTATAGAAATATTAACATGAATACTTCCGATATTAAATTTCAAAATAATATTGTTATTTCACTAAAAATTGAATTATAATTTAAAATTTATTTTATTGTAATGTAATAAAATATTATTATGAATACTTATAATAACGAGAATAAGTGACATTAAAAAGCCAGCAGATTATAACCAAAATTATTAACAATGAATTTATTTCTGTGCAATTAATGACAGGAAAACTCAATTGATAAATAAATAAGACATTTTAAGATGCAAGATATTGTATTCATAAATTCTTAGACTAGGTGTGTGGGTAGTCTTTATAATAAAGCCATCGGTATCGGAAAGTATCAAGTTCGATTCTGACTCAATGAATTTGCTTTTACAGACTCTATTCATTATTGAATTTTGTTCTCCTGAAGTCTTACAGCACAGCAGCCCTTCATATAGAAAGGTTTCGCTTTACATAAGAATTTTTCTTCTGTATTAAAATATTTCAAATTATTCTTTTAATATAACAATTATTAACAGGTCAAATATAAAATTTCTTAAAATTGGTGTAGAAAATTGATTTCAACATAGCCTCTAACAAGCAAATTAAAATCATCAACATAATTTAAAAAAGATATGGGTATATAATATCTACATGCTATTTGACTTTTAAATTTGTGTTTCCGAGTCACTTTAGAGTTACATGATGATCTATTTTTATAGAAACATGTCTGACTTTGATTTTTCCAGTGTATAATCCAGCTCTTCATTTAAGGAAGGCTTTGTATCTATACCATACAAATATAGTGATCAGTTATTTCATGATTGCATGTTTATATCTCACTAGAGTGACATACAGATGATATCTTTGATGCGCTCTTCTCTCGGACTGGAAATTAAGTCATCAGCTTATTGGTTTTCGCGGAGCAGCATTTCGTGAATTCATCTCCCACCATGGGAGTAGAGGTTTGAATTAGATAGATAACAATGTTAAGCTATAGATGAGTGTACGTAGACTACAGCTAACTAAAGCTGGACAAGTCAATTAATCTCTAGCGTCTTCCTGTCATACTGGTATAAAATCTTCATACCAAAACAAATAAAAAAACAAGGTGAAGCTTTGGGGACATTTTGGAAAAAAGGTGACTTTTCGTGATCACAAAGTGAGGAGTTCTCTGACCTGACTCAGCCGAAGGACAGTTGGGCCGAGAGCTTTATGTGTATTACAAGTTCCATTAGGATCTTCTCCTGCTGAGATGTGGTATAAAGAATGCCATCGCTAGTGTCGACCTCGTCACTTAACTGTGATTCCACCGAACAATTCACATGCAGACTTTGCCTAGAAAAAATTTTATTCCTTCGCTTTCCAGAGGAATAGAGATTTCTAAGAGGAGCCATCAAGAAACGTGCGAAAATGCTTTTGTCGTGGTTGTAATGATTAGTTGAAGTGTTTTTACACATATATATTATTATTTTTGTTCTAGTGTGCATAAAATTAAAAATTATTAATTAAAATGGAGAAGAAATGATGTCCTCTTTTATCTCAGTTCATACGTTTTTATTCCAAATTACAACCATTTCAAAAGTATTAACTATGTTTACCGACACCTGAGCCGCAGAAATAGGCTACCAAAAATGTACAGCAAACTAACAAAAGGCACGAGCAAGATTAATCGAATATATCTTACATCGTCAGGATACAAAATGCATACTTTTTTAAAAGCAATTGCTTCAAAATATCCAGATAGAAACAGTCCTCTTCAATTATTTTGTCATAAAAGTATTTAAAATCCGTTAAAATTTTTAAGTTTGGTTCAGTTATCACTCATCTGTCATTTTCGCACATGAAAACCAAACGGAGCAGGACCTGAAGTTTAAAGAGGATTCCTAACTATACTATAAATATCCAAGCTCGAAATATGTAGAATTCGTGTCCAAAAAATATTTTTGAAAAGTAAAAGAGCTGAACATTCGTGTGTTCTAACTTTTCATAAAAATATACTTTAGATAATTTCTTACATTTAATCGCAAAATTTTTAAAAGCATAATACGTATAGATTTATAATATTATCTTTTGATAAATATGTATTTAATTAATCTGCTTGATCTTTCTCGTAATTAAATTCCTCTTTTTCATTAATATCATGTCCAAGAAATTTAGAGATAATGTTTGCTGGATATATGAAAAATGTGTATTAAACACAGTTCTGAAATTTTAATTAAATCAGATATAAAATCTAATTATTATTCATAGTTTCTCTCTAGAAAAAAAATTTTTTTAGTATTTAATATCTCAAAGAAGGCAGAGAAGATTTTATCTCAAAGGACATTTATTCATTCAAGGAGATAAAAATGTGAAAATTTGCCATGAACATGACACTTTTGAAAACGTATCTGCTTAAGGAAATAACTAAGTCCTATATTAGCCATATCACGTATCAATGTCACAAGAATTTAGAAATAATAATTATAATTGTAATATAAAATCTATTTCACTATTTTTTATAATAAAGTTACATTATACATCTTATCTGTGGCCAGTATTTTTTATATACGTGCTCTCTGAGATGTTAGGGTCATTTAATCAGATGAGTATAAGTATCATACATTTAGTAATAATTATGACAATGGTATGAAATATTACACATTTTTTTTATAATAATGTTACTTTATATCCGAGCAAAATTTTATATATACGAACTTTCTGACCAGTTAGGGACATTTCATCTGTTCTGTATAAGTATCGTTCGTTATTCTAAAATCATTTTATTGGATATAATTATAAAAAAGGAATGTCGCCCAACTTGTCTAGTGGTCAGCGTGCCTGACTGCGGAGAGGGAGGTCCTGGGTTCGAATTCCGGCTCGGGCATAAAAGTACTTTCTCTCTCTATCTATCCTGTCTTTGTTCTTTCTTTGTATGAATGAGTTGTGAAGGGTTGCCTACCCTATAAACGGGTACCTACGAATGTGTGTACTCCACATATAAATATGGTTCAGAGGGAAAAATGGAGCAGCAAATCCCATAATGCCAGCGTAGCAACAACAACAACATATAAATTGAATTAAGAGTTAGGTGTTGCTCTACACCTGTTTTGCAGAAGTTTAGTCAAACTCTGAAAGAATGAAATAACCGTAAGCGATTTTTGCAACTGTTTTTATTAATCTAAACAGTGAAACGGTTTCTCAAAACGAGAAATGAATTTCACGCGAAAGTGGGAGAAATTTTTGTCTCCAGATGTTTAAATGACTGACTCCTTATTTAACACAACTGTATAAAGAGGGAAACTTGAAGCGTGTAAATAAATTAATAGCCTCCATATTATGGCAGTGTTTTTAATGGATCTAAGCACTAAATTAGTTACTCTTTAATCATGAAATAATTCAATTATCCACATCATTGTCTCATAAATTTTTTTAATTTGTCAAGTTTAAATAGTATTCCAGTAATGATAGAAGTTTAAAGTCAGTATTGCCATCAAGCAGCCACAACAATCATTATAATTATGGTAAAAAAATACATCCTATATAAATTACGGAAAACACTGCTTTTCAAACGATTTGATGAAAATATTAGATACGAAATTAAAATCATTTAAGTTTTAAATTTCAACACGCAATCAAAGTTTTAAAATCCGTTATTAAAGGGGAAGCTAATGTAGAGGATTAATAACTACACCACTTAAAGATTTTTATATTGATTTGTGGCTTATGCAAGAAGCATTCGTATTGAAGAATATTCTTCAATACGAATGAAGAATATTCAATTCTTCAGTAATGAAATTTAAAAAAGATATTTCTTGTTCAAGTGTCTCACATCTCATTTACAAATTTTTCTTATAATTATCAGTTATTTTCTTGCACGCGATTTGAGGTGTATCCACCATCAAAAAATGTTCATAGTGTATTTGTAACATAACACAAATAGAAATCTTGAGTCCAGTAATAATAAATATTGGTAGTATTTGCGGATAGGTAATCACATACTTTCTCTTCTTACGTTTTGTAATCTTTGAGTTAAGAGACCATCTCTTAGTAACTAATTTTCTTTACCTTCCTTTATCCATTGTGATGAGTGCTGGCACACTATGTATGTTAAGGACTGGTGCATTTCACTGTGTGCTGCAGATGCTGGAGTGTCCACTCGCAAGCCAACTTCGTCCTTCCATCGAGGAGCAAAATTATAAGATGGCTCATAACAGAACTTAAACTGTTTGGTACAGTCACAACTCCTCCTGGGCTGGTTTTTTTCAATGTAAATATTTACGTTATTCTGTCCTTCATCAAAAGATAGCAGGTTTTATGCTGCGTGCCGAGACTTGTGCACGTCAGAAACTTATGGAAGTTCCAGTGGCTATTGGGGGAGCCGAGCTGGCAAACCAAATGGTTGGAGCTCTTGTCTTCGGTTCAGAATTACTCGTCAGCTCAAAATTACTCGGTTTATTTTGGTTTGCGTCTTTTACGACGGTGAGATCAAATTTTGTACGCAAAGGCCAACAGTTTAAAGTGAACTACAAACCACTGCAAATGCACAAAAAAGACTTAAATGAGAATCCAACTCGTGAACCGAAAATGAAAGAGACAACAGTTTGATAGTCAATTTGACCAAAATTAAGTGACCATTGATTATAATTGGAAACTTTTTCAAACGACTGAAATAGGTAGCTGGAAATATATTGCAAAAGCAAGAAAACAATATTAATTATACAAATACAATATGTGTAATGGAAGCAATCAAAATCATGTAGCTAGAAAAATATATTGGAAAAATAGAAAATTTTCTGATAATATCCATAGTGGCAATAACCGGTGATAACATTTTTAATCAGTATTTTTAATATCGGTTTAAACTAAAAGTAATAACTTCGTTGATTGTGTGTGTAACCTTGTTTCTTTAAGCGAAAGCTGTTCTAGAAAGAGCATGGATTTTATAATTTTCATTAAAGACCTCGGGAAATGGAATCTTAATCAGATGGATCAAAATGTTGATCTGAATGCCAATTGGCCAGAAAAAAGACACTTTGTTTCTCAGGTTCTTGATATATTCAAGACATACGTTATACATTAATCTAATCTCTTAAAAATGCTTTCCAAAACTCAATTCTTGAATTTTAACACCAAAACATTTCGCATTTTGACTCAAAAGTGAAACTTCTTTTTTATTTTTCCATACGACGTTAAATATTACGCGAGCGGGATGCTGAGGAGGGTGTATCACGTGTAAAGTGCGTTTTTCGATCCTCGTTTTTCCTGGACGCCTCTCATTCAAGGTCACATTCTTTTTTTCTTAACTGTTACGCCATCTCTCCCTACTGATCAACACACCTTGAAAAAGATTAAACAACTGATTCCTTTTGAAAAAAACCGAAATAAAAAAAAGTTAGATGAATATATGTGGAAGGGAAAGTCTGTAAGATGTCTTAGAACTTTGTTGATGAAAAACTGGAAGAAAATGATTGACAGTGAGAAATGACTGCATTGCATAAAATAATTAGATTGTTTTGATAAATTCGAAAGATTATGTATTTTAATCAAATATATCAGGTTTCTTTACTTGAACCTGCGACATTTGAAAATATGTGAGAGTCACAACAGAGACTTTATCATCATCAGGTTTGAACCGGAAATAAGGTTTGATTCACACATCATTTATAAATCCCCCAATGTTGATAGTTTTCCAAATGTTATGACTAGTTTAATGGGAATAAAATATTGTTTCTGTAAACAGGATTAGTAAAGATAATTGTATAATTTTTTAGCTTTACACTCGTTTTTTTCTCATAAAACAAATTCATTTCAGATTAAAGTGAACCCCGAGCTCATACGAACAGTTATACTCTTGGGCTCACTATGGCCAAGTTGTTGTTGCACCATAATGCTTCCCTCTACCTAGCTCTGAGTTAGGCTGACCTAGCTCTGAGTGCCCAAGTGGTAAGACAAGTGATCTTGATAGCATAAAATCCCACGTTATATCCTACCCACTGTTGATGAATGAAATGTGGGTGTTTCTGCCTGCTGCATGCATGTCTGTTGAGGTGGCTGCTTGGGAGTTTTCCTGATTTCTTGCTTTTTGATACGTGAATACATCATATAATTTATGAAGACTTATTGGAAAGAGCAATTTACCCAGTGGACATTAAACATGATTACAAAAACCTCAAGCAGCTAAACTGTTTACTACGTGAACTTGAAGCTTTATGACAAGTAAAAACTCGCCAAGAAAAATACAGGAAGGGACACATATTAGAACTATATATTTAAAATTAAACAAGCTAAGATTTATAAAGGGTTAAATGATTCATTTAAAATTTTTAGTACTATTATTAAGATGCTATTAGGTATTTGAAACATTAATGTTGTCTTGCTTCAACTGTTTTGTTTCCACGTAAATAGGCTACCTAGACCACGTCTTTCAGATGAAAAGTATTGAATAAATTTTTTCCTATGTCCGCTAGTATATATTCATTGCTTGAGGACTATTAATATAATAGTTCTGCAACAGTTATAAGAAGTTATAAATTGCTATATGATATGATAATATGATCGAAGACATGGACTTGCTCAATTTTATGAAGAAATGCAAAAGATATAGTCTTCAAATTTTTAAGCGACCTTCATTCCGACTTCCTTTTCTTATTCTTCGTGCATTCAGTTTGGAACTGAAATCTCTTGCAATTTCTTTTTAATTATTCCGATGTTATCGATAACTTTCGAATAAATATATTTATGACTATCTCTTATTAAAATAATAATCGGCAGAAATTGTTTTGGGGAAAAAATAATGACAGAGAAATTCTCCCCAAAATCCCCTTAATGATCTAGCAATTTCCTTTAATTTATCGCCATATTTTTATAAATCTCCCGAACTTCTCCAACTTTCTTCGAAAGAATGACGAATGTTGACGAGCAGCGATAAAGACTTTCCGTGAGGTTGAAGTTATAAGCGAAATCTCCTTCAAGTGGTGGTGTCCGTGTCTAGTAAGTGGAAAACACAGGGAAAAATTACACAAAATCCCAATGGCAGCAGTTGGAAATCGCAGCCGATAATTTTCGGGAGGTCATTGCTAAACAGCCGTGGCGCAGCAAGAAGGAAGCAAATCATGTCACTATAATTTGGCCGAGGTGATTTCGGGGTTCCTCCTTTTCCCTGCCCCTAAATTGCCCGGGTATCACGCCTCCTAATGATTTAGTCCTGGTCGAGGTATATCTGAAACTCCTTCCGATGATGATGATGATGATGTAGATACACGTTGCACACGCCTTTCGCTAATGTCTGGCTTTTAACTGCACACAAGATGTGAAACAGCATCTTTTTTCTTTTCTTCACTTGCCTTTTTTTCTTCTACTTCTTCGTCTTTTCTCATCCTTTTCTTCACGAGAAGTTTGAGCAATTTGAATCTTGTTAGGGCAGTTATGGAAGAGGCCGGCCGGCAGGTAATGAAGTCGGAGGAGGTAAGTGTGAAACTGAGTGAAGAGGGCTGTTTCAGAGAAATACTCGCACAAAAAGGTAAAGCAAGTTCATTCTTCGCATGATGAGTGGGACAAATTTCCAGAAATTAGAGTTATAATTTAAACCTATAACCGCACATTCAGTTGATAGGAAAGGCAAATTTATATTTAATATATTGCTTTTTAATCACACACTCAAGCTTTAAATATGTCATAATTTTCATTTATGCTTTCAAATGTTCTTCAAAATGCAAATGTAAAAGGAAAATTAGAAGAACGTTAAAATTAAAATACAAATATACTGAATATTTATCAAAGCAAAAAACTCCTTTGTATTTGCTGTTGAAGCTTACGATGAAATTTAAACATTCAGTTTTTATTCCTGCCTCCCATTTTTATCTCTTTTCGCTTCAATGTTGTTTCAAACGACCCATGTTTATTTAATTTAACTTTTTTTACAAGATTTTATGTAAGGAAGTTAAAACAAAATTAAAAACATTCAACACATCCTATGGCTAGAAGCTAGAAACTGTCGCATGGCTTTTTTAGACATCTACTGAGCATTTACATTTCAGAAAAACAGTTCATTTCAAAAGAAATCCCTAAAATATTTCAGTCACATATCTCAACAGGAAAGCATCCAGAGTGTGCCATGTATGCCTTGCAGTTTGGCAGTGGCCAGGACATGTCGCTCCTGAAAGTGTGATCCTGATTTCAGACCACAATGAGACGAAATAAAGTCTTCGTTGAGAACTGCAACAATCCCCTTTAAACACGGAATATTAATTTCTCGCGGTAGGAAAGCTCGTCGTTCGAGCATTCTTGTAAAGTATGACTGCCTATAACGCATTATTTACTTATGATTCTCGTTAAAGTGGTTTAAAACGAATGATAAAAAAAAACTATGTTATGAGCAAAATGTATGTGTGTTTCATTAAAATCAAATTAATAAAATTTCAAATTAAAAACTTAATCAAATGTAACTATAAAAAACAGTTCATTTCAAATAAATCAAATCATTTCCAAAGCCGTTTTATTACATGCTCATTCGTTTAATAAGCAATTTGAAATAACATTCCACAGACATTTTTCAGCAGAATGTTCAACGGTCAGTAACATAATTTAATTTAGTTTTATAGGAACACAATTGACACATGTGCAAATGTACACGAAATGGATTGTGAAATATAACGTGAGGTATCAACGCGTTAGACGAGGGACATGAAAACGCGTTATAAAAGTACGGAGGATTATTGTACATGTATAAGAGGTTGGACTGCATACCAATCTCTTTATGCGATACGATCTTCCAACGTCGAATGTTTCCTGGCTTTGAACCACAATCAAGAGATAAATCTGAGCTGACAATTTGTGTACATTCATCTCTTGGCATAAGTGAAAGGACAACAAATACTATGAATATTAAGTGCATATATATACAAAGACAGACAGAGAGAGAGATTTTCTACCAGTACTCAAGATCCAAAAGAAAAAATCGCAATAAATAATCGTATTTCAGAAATATCCAACTTCAATGGAAACATTTTAATACATTTGACACAATGAGTCGTTTTAAGATCCAACTCTATTTGTATAGTTTATTATTATAAAAAAAAAGATTAAGAAATCTCTAGAATTTAAGGAATTAAGTATATATTGTATCTTTGTAAGTGTTTTAAGTTCAAGAAGATGAGGAATTTAATTTTATACCAAACAAATTATAAATTTTTAGTAAACAATGTTATATGTAACAGTAAAATTCAAAGAAAACATCGAAAATTTGTATTCACCGTAAGCTATTATTATGACATCAAAGCAGAATTTACTAGGTTTAATCCTATCCATGATTAACCATCGAGAGGTGGTTGTTGTGGTTTTACTCTTAGTTACTATGGAACTTTTCTAACTTCATGCATATTTGCCATGATGGATGCTTGAAAATTTTCTACATTTTCTTCATTCCTACACCCTGATATGGTGCTCTATCTATGGAAGCTCATCCGACCGATTGCTGAGTGGTTAGCGCTCCCGGCTCCTATGCATTGGTCCCGGGTTCGGATCCCGGTTCGGGCATGGATGTTAATTTTTCTTTCTCTGTGTTTCGCTGTCCTTTCTTCTGTGATGATGTGTGATTTTGGCCCACTCTATAAACGGGTTTATGGGAGTATGGCGCGGACAACGCTACTCGCCTCGTGAATTGACTGCCAGCTGGGTAACGACAAGTGAGCAGCAGTTTTTGGCCTTTTTGTGGCACATTGTTCGTCACCCAAGAGCCCGCCGTTGGAAAAAATGCATCATTGAAAACTTTTTCTGAAAGGCAATGTCACTGCAGTTGAAAAAGTGCCTTACAGCAGTCTTTACTTGTAGGGGTTGTCCACAATGTGATGTCCAAGTTAAGATTTTTTCCTAACTTCAATCTAAAAGAATTGTAATAAGTTGAGCGTAACCAATGATAAATAATTAGTAACTTTTAAAACGATGTGATCTTTTTGAACAATGTAACAGCATTTTACTTTTCAAAGTTTGAAACCTACCGGAAGGATGTTAATGTTGCTCCACATTCCGTTATGATATTGTCTTATTTTTCTTAAGATAGCACTTTGTGCGTTTTTAGTGTGCAGTTATTCAATTTTTACTTAAACGCAGTCATTCTCAATAAATTTTCAAAACGTTTTTCGTTTTTTAAAAATTATCACATATCCGTATTTTTCTCTTCAGGGAAAAACTTCCCACGATTCCCCCATTATCTGTTCAATTTCCCTACATGAAAGAACCTTACTACATGTAGACTTATCTCACTTTGGAGAAAGGAAAAGGGAATAACCTTAATACCTGCGAAACTGAGTTCAAAGTAAAATCGCATAGAGACTGATTTAAAATAGAAGTGGTACAGGAAAAAAAAATGAAATGAAAAAAAAGAAAAAGTTTTACTGGCGCAACAGTGCAGCCTATAAGCCCCAACACCCCCCCCCCCCCATGTTCTCTCAAACTCTCCGCTTGTATGCATTAGTGAGGAATATGCATACGAAATCATGCAACAGCTTATGTTGAATGGAAACCTGCAGAATTTTTTCCCTATTTTAAACTAAGACTGAAATGCGAGTTGGGAGTATTGCTTTATCTAATGTAAAATAACAGATAGAAGAGGAAAGGGAAAAAAATTCCCTTTTTTCTTCTTTATTCCCTTTTTCTTGTCTATATGTAATATGCTGGCTGTTCTTATTAGGTTTGAAGGCGTTGCGAGGGAAAATTTTTATGCAAAGAGGCAGAAGGGGTTAAAGTCTAAAAAAAAAAAAAAAATTTTTTTATCCCTTTTCTCTTTTGTTTCGCTTCTGAGAAGAAAAGATGAAGAAAGAGGTGGGAGCAAAGGAAAAAAATAACAATAAAAGATTGGGAATCTGATTGTAGGTGAATAAAGTTCGTAGTGTATTCGTGTGCACGTATTTCTGTATCCCGGAAAACCGGGATTTCTGTACCGGAGAAGAAGGAAGTACGATAAAAGAAAACAGGCGAAACGAAATCGTGCTTGTTTCGTTTTTCGTTATGTTTTTCAATTTTCGATTGTAAGAAAGGCTCTGTTTGCTGAAGTTACTTTTATTCGCGAGTAAATGGGAAAAGAGGAAGAGGTATAAGCTCAGTAAATTCGGAATTGGTACGAATATTCAGGAGAAATCTCAGCGATTATTTCGTAGCATTTTGCATATTGAATCATCATGAATGCAATTTTAACACAATTTTAAGATGAAAGATAAAAAAAATGATGCTGTGATTTTCAATGATCACAACACGATTTGCAGTATCATTTTTGAACCGATAAAGGATGCTGCGTCCAGGCAAATATTGATAAAGAAAAAAAATAAACAAACCATAATATTTTTATTTAAGTTTTTCATCAATGATTTGTTTTTATTTAAGTTTGTTGGTTCCTCGAAAAATATTTTCGTTTCATCAGATTACTATGAATAATTCACAGTAAATTTATATAGTTTTATATTTCACATTTTATATTTCCCTAGTAAATCTTTGTGTTAATAAAATTTGAATATTTATAAATTGCTAAATCCAACAGTTTAGTTGTAAATAACAATTGATTCACAGTATTATAAGAAATGATTAATTTTTTAGAAAAAAACCATGATACCACACAACATCTAATTTCCTCCTGTCCTAATTTTTCAACACAAATTAATCAAAAACGATTGTGCCTTTTTCACAAATTATATGCAAAGAAAACTCATTGAAGAAGTGAAAGAAATAGAAAAGGATAAAACGCACAAAGTTAAATTGAAAAGTAAATGGGAGCATTATATAAATATATATTAAATCAATTTCAGCAGGTAAAAAAAAGAGAATTATTGCATTATTTGTAATTTCTCAAACAAGGCTTTACACTTTAAGTATTTTAATGCGATTAGAATATCTTGAAAAACAATAGTCAATACAAAAGAGTCTAATTTTACTTCCTTAAAAACAGTTATTTAGCAAGATTATATAGTTGCATTTGAATCTTTGCTGAGCTACATTCTTCTTTTTTCTTCTAATTTGTATACATTTACTTCAAAGCTTACTCGATTTCTATCAAACTTTCTGGGCTCGTATTTTTGGACAATTGTTGTAACTGTAAACTTTTTTCCTCTGTTCATATTTAAAGCATTTCCTGAAACAAACTTACATTGTATAATTCAGTCATTATTATTCTACTACGCTAAGTAATTGATTAGTTAGCTCCTTTGTGATGCGCTTCAAGAGATTGGAGTTGCAATTTCCCATTTCCAGTATGAATCGTAAAAGCATTTATATAAAATTGTAGGTCCCGGTCAAGTTGACCTTCGTGTGAGAAGGTGAACAAATGCATCTGAACATTTTCAACAAATTCATTGATATGTCGAATATTTGGGTTCGCTGTAGAATAGGGAACCTCTTGGTTAGGCGATGAAATTTAATTTCTAGTAGCCTTATCTTTGTCTAGCTTTTGTGTATCGGCCATCTTGTTTGTCCCATCTTGGCCCCTAACTTCACGTAAAAAAAAAAAAAAAAAAAAAAAAATCGCCAAAGAGATAACAGGAGCCCGATTGTAAACTTTAATTGAATATTTTTAATTTTTATTATAAAATTGAATACTTTCAACTTATTTGATAGTATAATCATCACAGTACTTATGATATTTGAAGCATAAGGCAAATATAAGTTATGCTTTTTTTTTCAGAGTCATAGGCAATATTACCTTGTATTTACAGAGAGTGCTTGTTAATATTTAAGGACACTATTTATGCTTAAATATTCTTTTCAACTAGCTGATGATGAAAAATATCATATTCAATACCTGCACATGG
The DNA here is from genome assembly GCA_030067965.1 of Latrodectus elegans. Lineage (NCBI taxonomy): Eukaryota > Metazoa > Arthropoda > Arachnida > Araneae > Theridiidae > Latrodectus > Latrodectus elegans. The sequence goes on from CM057819.1 coordinate 118,524,248, forward strand.
TAATATGACCATATTTTATTTTTAGAATAACCAAACTTAATTATTTAAGAAATTTTCTAATGTTTATGAATTTTTGAAATTTGTTGTTAGCTATCTATAATTTTAAACTTTTTTTAAATATATTTATTTGAATTGCTTTTTGAATAGCTATAAAATTTCTGGAATTATAACTTTTATAAGTATATAATAGAAATTTTAGTATTTCTATGAAAGCATGAGGTATGGAAAGCTAAAACTATATGAAACACACAGAAATTTTGATCGTTTTTAAGCAAAAAAGATATAAAATTTCAAATTGAAAATTCTGATTTGATTAAAACTCTTTGATTCCAACAACCAAGACTAATCACACATTGTAACAAATCTCGTATGATATGCAGGCCCAGAAATTCATGCAAATTTCGACAACTGAGAAAATATCGCGCATACTAATGAAAACATAATATCAATGTAATTTCAATCAATATTTTTATAACAAAAATTTGTAAAATTAATCAGATTTTAACTCAATTTTATCCTTTCATTTCATAACGAAATTATTCAATCCATTCTCAGAAGCTTAATAAAATCTTAATACTTTAATTTTATATAGAAATGCAAAGATACTTATAGAACTTAATAGAATTATAGCTACACTAATATGTATGAGTTATTATAGAATTGATCCTATATATTTGCTATATAACTATGATGAATATAAATAAAATATGGGCTGTTAAGATAAAATATATAGCTGCATTTTATGTGTCCTTTTTTTAATTATCTCTTGCATTTAAATATTACACAATTACCTATGCGTGACCATTTTTTGTCAAGATAGGTCTTCTCTTAATAACAAACATTTACTAAAATCACGTCGATTATTGTAAACAAAAGCTAAAGCTTTTTATTTTATTTATTCAATACATTTTTTAAGAAGTATTTAACACATTTGCAGTTAGAATTGACTATAAATAGCTAAGCAATGAACTTTGATAAATTTGGAGATAAGATTTAATTAACTGAATATTGCAAATTACTGTATTTAAGGAAGAATAATTCAGTTTATCATTTTTTTAAAATACAATGTACATTGCTGTGTTTATCATAGTGATTAAAATAAACTTTAAATGTATTATGAAAACAACAGCTATGAAAATTCTTGTTAATTAACAGAATGAAGTTTTGAAAGAACTGTATACTATCTCAAAAGTTATTAAATCAAATGATCGAAGCGAACTTATTGGTGCATATTTAGTAAAGGAAAATATTGATTTGGGTTTGAAATGGGTATTTTTCTCTGATTGAAATAAACCAATATTAAAATTAACAAAAGAAATTTTAATAAGAAAAATACATATATTTGATTGTAAGTTTTTTTGATTTCTTGATAACTATTTGTGAAATTTAATGTTTTTTTTTTATATATATAAATGGCTGATTTTAAATAAGTTGAATTTTTTTTAACAATACTTAAACTATATTTAAATTTAAAAAGTTGAACTGTTATTATTTTAATAGTCTAGTCTAGTTGCTTCTTGAAATGATTTCTTACATTCAGCTAACTCAAGAAAACACTTTGATTAAGTTCCAGCTACTGACGAGATTATTTCAGAAGATAACAAAATATAGATAAAAACAGGAATAGATTAAATAAGTAAAATGAAGAACCTTTTATTGTTTTCCTAAATTGTGACACAAAGAACAAGATTTTACCTCGAATTTAATTTAAGAGCTTCATCTACTTTGACTTATTTATATTGCAAATGATTCAATATTTGAAAATATTTTTTCCTTAATTTCATCATGACAGATTCATCTGCATGCCTTTTCTTTCTTGTAATCACATCACTCTGAAGTGAATCTCTGCACACTGCTGGATGTCAGTCAGGAAGGCTGCACAAGCAGGGGTCAAATTTTCTAGATCCGGCAACACAAATCCGAAAGTAAGCCTGGCCGGACTTATCTAATCCTTTCCGCGTGGAATGCCAACTCAGCTTGAGAAATTACTACCAAAACCTGGGCGCCATATGTCCCGGATCCTTTGAAACAAGAGCCAATATCTACTTTCCAGGAGTGCCTCTAATGCCTGATTCCCCGGTCCGAAACTGTTTATATTGATATTACACACTATAGGCTTATAAAGCAATTTGGGAATAGGCTGTCCCCCTCCCCGCTATCTGCGGGTGACGTTATTGGAGCCGCCTTATTGGCCGTATCCTTCCCCTCCCCTGCTCTCAGGGGGGTCGGGGTGGCAACCGATTGAAGGGTTGTCGAGTAACGGAAATTTGCATAATTATCAATTGACTTCAGTCTAATATGCCGGTCAGAACGCAGAGAGAGAGAGCATGCGCGGCTGTCACGTGATAAAGCACGTCAGAAGTCTCTTGATGAGATGGAGAGTAAGACTGAATTTGAGAATATGTGAACTAGAATTTTACTGACAAAGAAATAAGCAGAAATCTATTTATATATCAATGATTGTTTCATTCTTTAGTGTCTTAGATGAGTAAGAAATAAAATACCAGCTTAGTTATGCCTTCTAATCATGTATTCTGACTCTATTTTCTGAAAAGAAATATTTCCTTCAAAAAATATTGCCAATATTTTGCTGAAGGTAGAATCGAATAATTTTTACCCAAAGTGTTTCAAATTTTAGTGAATTTTATAAGTGGAACAATTTATAAATCAAATAACTGAAGGCATATGCTTATAACTGGCTTTTTATCAATAAAATATATTTAATAAATTAGTCGAGAATCATTAAAAAATAATTTTTATTTTCTGTTCAAAATTTCTGTGTAAAGTAAAAAACATCCAACTAATTAAAATAGTAGGTTAAGAATTTTTATAAAAATTAATTGTGATCCATTTTGAATAATAAATAAGTAGTTACATTCCTTCATTAAAAGTAAAGAATTGTAATTTTTTAAAGTTCCACAAGCATAACATTTTCTACATCATGGAATAGTTTAAGTGTTAGGCTAACTATTAAAGGAAGCAGATTTAATATTAGTTTCATAATCTGAAAACATACTTGTCTATATATCTCCAATCACATAAGCTGGAATTTCCTATAATGGTAAATTAAACTTTGATTTAGTTTTAAAAGAGGAAACCATTCCGGCTTTGCAATAAGAAAAAGGCATTTTATTACTCAAATAAAATTAGCTTTTAAACTATTAAAAAAAAAAAAAAAAAAAAAAAAAACTATTTTTTATAAAAAGTTAGAGTTAGTTACATGTAAAGGTATAAATAAACTTATTAAAAATGAGACGAATCCAAACATTTAAAAACACAACTGTGTTGGTCTGCATTTTTCCACCGTTTCCTCAATTTCAAGTTAATTACAAAAAGAATAATGTGCAAATTTATGTGGAAATGGAACAGTGTTTTTAAAATAAACATCTAAAATGCGTTTTTATTTCTGAAAAAATAAGGATATTTGTGTTTTGACATTGGTTGTTAAAGAATTACCTTTTCAGATTTGTTAAATAATTCTAATTTTCTTATTAAATAATTCATAAAGATAAATAAATAAATAAATAATGCATATGAATAATTTTTCATTATTAACGTTCATATATAATATCACAGATTATATATATATATATATATATATATATATATATATATATATATATTGAATTTAACGTTCATATACAATTATTAACGTTCAGATATAATTTCACAAAAATATATATCTATTGAATTTAAAGAAAATGTAGATTAGAATTAAATGTGTGTCTGTCACTTTAATAAAACAATCATCATATCTTGTATGAATCACTAAGTTAATGTGACACAAAAATATGTGTAATTCTATTTGGCATCACATTAACTGAATCCTGTAACCCCACTTTGCTTCAATTTGTAATTTTATTGAAACTATGCTTCAGTAATAGCAATTCCTGAATTGTGGCAAAACATTAATATTATAATGAAGAATGAAGTACTGTATAGTATCGGTAAAGTATAAAACTATAATATAGTTAAAATTAGATAACTGAAATATTGTAAAAAAAGTTTTAAAATCCCATTAAAGCAAAAGCCTGGGAAAATTGAAGTTAAGATATGAAAAACCCTATAATATTTTATATATAAAGCATAAAAAAGGCACTTACAAAGGCATATATAATGAAAGCACTTACAACCGGAAGCAATACAACCACAAAATCTCTATTTATAACTAATCCTAATAATAACAACTACAATGTTAACCACATGATAACAGAAACTATTGAATACAGATGTTGTGATAACATGATCGCGATTTTCATTCAAAATCAGTCGTTTGAAGACATCTAGTAAGACAATGGCTTAGAGGGGGGGGGACTGAGGTGTTTTTCTGATGTTCAACAGAAACTGGAGAAAGGGGAAGATTCATCTTATTCATCGATGATAGGGGAGGAAGGACTAGATGAACGACATTAATGAGTATTCTATCGCTAAACAATTTTATCGCTAAAGCAACTGTCACTCATCTTCTATGTAATAGTCTTCTGGGAATTGCTTTTTTCTCTACTTTTGAATGACTCTTTGAGTAGAAAAAAAAGAAAGTGCATCTTCCCCACCAGAACAGAAAAAAGTTATTCCTCCCAAACCGCAAGGGAAATTGCGACTGGGGGACTAAGATGTAAAGAAGAGATTAAAGCGACAGATAATTGATACTTGGCAGAGGTTTAGAGACAATTTTTTTCAACTTTATACCCATCAAATTAATGTTAATGTTTCTGCATTCTTTCTTTATTTTTTATAATCTCAGTGTTCACTGGGAGTTAAAATGTCGTTAACGTATCGTTTTGATTCGGCTTTTGTTTAGAATTCAGTGCTGCTATATTAATTATTTTTCTCAAAGTTCATTCTAGGATTTACTTTCATGACAAGAAGGAAAAGCAATTGTTTTGTTCCATAAATACCTCTCAATCATTACAAGAGAAAGTTATTTTTTAAGTATATAATCATTTTCTAGTTGATATTTGCATAATTAATTTATTAATGTGTGATTAATTTAATCTAACCTATTTATAGTCCAAAACGCTTAAAATAATTTTCAACTTAGTATAACTTTAAGCAATATAAAATTCAGTCAAATTTTAAGCATGCCACTTCGTATAACTGAAACGTTTATTATGCAAGAAATTTGCATACACGGTTTTATTTTACATCCATCTACTCATAAGAATAACTAAGGTATTCAAGTTCAGATTTTTTGTTCTTATGCATATTACGTTTAGCATAACCAGACAAAACAGTACATTTTTTAACAGATTAAATATTTATTTTCATTAAGCGATTCATCAAGAAAAAAAAATATTTAGTACAACTTACTTATACCTTTAATTAAGATACAATGATGTAAGGTAAATAAGACAGTTCTTGCCGTTTTTGCGTTGTTATTGAATGAAATGCGAACAAATATGCAAATTAGTGTATGACGTGAGTCGGACACCCGTCAGTCAAGTGTAAGAACTTCAGTCGTTGTAAAAGCAGGTCCACCACGCACAATTATCAATTGTAATTCGCACAGGCTATCAGAGCTGCATCAGATCCCCGTACATATCAAGCTTTCGGAGACAAGGTTGTGAATGAACGTACGGCAGGGCATTGGTTTCACAAATTAGAAAAGGGATGTTTGTATCTCAGGGATGAAGCTGGTTTTTATTTGTTGGATTAGTCATCAAGTGGTTCACTATGAGCAGCAACAAAGTGGTCAAATGGTTATTGATGACCATTACTTGCAGTAATTGGTAGATGTGCAACAACAACAGAAGAAGCCAGCACAGGTTAATTGCAAGGGTGTACCGTTCTTGATCGATTACACGAGACCGCATTTCACGCGAGTGGCGAGGAATACTATAAAGCGACTTGATTGGAAGACTGTGTCATGCTCTCGACTCACCTAACTTTGCATACTCAGAATTCCATCTTATTCGTTCCCTGAATAATCTTCTTCGTGGAAAATTCTTCACCAATGAAGTAGATTTAAACCAAGTACTCACCCATTTCTTTGCATTTAAAACTCCCGAGATTTACTGCGAAAGATTTGCACAACTGGATGCTAAGCCTTATTCAATACCGGTGATTATTCTGAGGACTATCAATAGGCTACGCTTTCCGTAGATCATGTTCTTTTGGATCATTAAAAAAGGCAAGATCATTCTTGCTTACCTTGCACACATTCTTCTATTTTAAACGTACTTAAACTTTAATAAGAATAGCATTTTTCTCATTCAACAAATGATGAAAATGAACAATATTCCTCATATATGTCTTTTTTATGAAACATTAATGCTTATAACAATACAGTAATAAAACAGCATAATTAATATCTGTTGCATAAACTTTGATTGATTTGAAAACTCTGTTACTTAAGACAAAAGTATATATAAATATTCGCTTCTATTTCTATGCAATAGCTTTAATAAAACTCTTAATTGCGGAAATGAATTTGGCTACTCGCTTTTAAGAACTTATGGGGCATATCGTTTTACAAATATATATTTATGATAAATGGACATACTGTAACAGCATTTATTCCCTACTGTTCGGCTGCACTTCGGATATAACTATTCAGCACTACAAGGGGTGAATGTGATGGCATCTTATACAGTGGGAGTACTCAGTAAGTGTGCCATCTTCGCCCCAAAAGTGAATGAATAAGAAACACACACACAGAGAGAGAGAGAGAAAGGACTATCCATGCTCGAACTAGAATTCGAGCCCGATACCTACTGCTTCGAAGTCAGGGATGCCAACAACTGCCCTATTGGTCATAATAACTGTAACGGTATCATTAAACTGAATTTTGACTTCATTGTTTGATTACAAATTCGAGATTTCAGAAGTGATCTGATTACCATGGATGTTGGGCTCTACTCCATTTTGTCATCTACCAGGTCGTCTGCATTTTGGATCTTGCCTGACAGCCGAAACTATTCAGAACTTTTCTAATTGGTATAAAGGCACGATAGTGAAGAGAAAGGCGATTATTAACAAACTGGTCTTTTCGTGAGGTGAACTTTCAATCGATTCCTTCCCACGTTGATATACATGGTAATAAGACTGCAGATATTTCGGCTAAAGATGGTGCTGGTCGACCGTTAGACATACCTGAGTCACCGACTCATTTGGAGCTGTTCTCAACAGCTGAAAAAGCTCTTAATGCTTCTTAGACCATCTCAACTTTTCACCAATGTGTACCAGGGAAAGTGCCTTGGAGGCTCCTTATCAATAAAGTGATATAGACGGGAACAGACGGACAACACCAGACCTTTGGGTGGACACTTGAGATTTAAGTCCTATTGTTATGTAAAAAGATTTTCCCAGCCTATTGTAAGTGGGCTGACAATCAAGCCACTTCTGACAATATTCTAGATTGCCTGGGGTTTTCCAAAACTGATATTTCTACAAGTCCAATTTAGTGTGTGTTAGTAGATTGTCTTAGACTGACAAATTTTGTTGGCCAGATTTAAAGTTGCTAAACATTGAAAATATACCACAACTGCAACAAATTCGTCAGATAAAAATGGCATTCTGTTAACGCAGAAATAATTAACTTAATATTGTGTACATAGTTTCTTCTATTCATATGAGAGTGCAACAGACTTTACTTTCTCTTCTTTATGTTTTTAAGATTGCTTTATATTTTCAAGTTATTAATTTGAAATTTATTTTAAAATATATATTTCTTCTGAATAATAATTTTTGCCTGCTAAATTATGAAGTATGTATAAAAAACAGAATTTTCCGGCTAATTTTTTGTCAACGCATTTTATATTCAATTGATTAATGTTATACGAGGGATACTCTGAAGTTTTTGAGATACGCGCACATGAGAATTTACAATAAAAATAATGGTTTAATTTTAAAATACAAAGTATTTGAACACAGAAGATGACTTTTTACTGACTTACTTCAGCTTGTTTAGCGTAGAATAAATTTTAAACAGAAGAGAAAATGGAGTTGACGCGAAAACATTTTTGCGCTATGATTTTCTACGATTTAAAGCAAGATTCAATCAAGAAGAATGCGTTCAACGGTTACAATTAGCATTTGGTGATGAATATCCAGCTCGTGCTACTGTACTCAGATGGCTTAAAGAATTTAGAAGAGGTCGCAATTTTCTTTAGGATGAGGAACACACAGGAAGGCCGCCGTCGGCAGTAATCCTGGATAACGTGTCTGCATTACGAAAAATGTTAATGGATGATAATCGCTGTACCAATCAAATGATACAGAAGGAAATTAACATTGGATCCGCAACCATACACAAAATCATTCATGAAGAATTACATATGAAAAAAAGTTTGTCGTTGGGTTCTCCATAATCTTTGTGAGCACCTATAAGAGGAGCGTGTCAGAATCAATAAAGAAAATCTTAAATTGCTAAATGATAATAGCAGTCGCATCATTTCGAAAATTGTAACAGGTGATGCACATACATACCATTTTTTGACGTTCCAACAAGTCAAGAATGCAAAGTATGGGTCTTTGAAGATGGTCCCACGCCGACAATGGTCAAAAAACAACGCACACTGAAAAAAGTGACGTATGCCGTTTTCTTCAGAAGTACGGGATTGCTCAAAGCCATCAAGTTAGAAGGACAGAAGACAGTAACAGCAAACTGGTATACCACTAAATGTCTTCCAGAAATTCTACAAGAACTGAATGTTAGGGAACTAATGCTTCACAATAACAATCCATCTTCACATACAACAGGATTAACAGTTGAGTTTCTTAAACAAAAACAAATTAAAGTGATCGAACATCCGCCGTATTCACCTGATCTAGCTATGTCCGACTTTTGATTATTCTTTAATCTAAAAAACTTACTTGGACGTCGTTTTCATTTAGAAGGTATTGATGTAGCTATAAATGCATTTTGTTCACCTATTCCAAGAAATGAATGGGTTGAGGCATTTAATCTGTGGAAAAATCGTCTACAAAAGTGTATTGATTCTGTAGGAGACTACTTTTAACACACCTAAAATTTTGTAACTTTAAAAACCTGGATGTATCCCAAAAATTTTAAAGTGACCCTCGCACATTCTAAAAAAAAGCACTGTAATTTTACTGAAAAATGTGCTGGCGTTTTGGGCGCCAGTAGAATATGCTGTAAATTTTACAGCATATTCGTAAAATCTTTACAGCACTTTTCACTCTATTTTCAACAGCACTTTTCACTGTATTTTTAACAGCACAATTTATTGCTATTTTTATAACACTTTTTCTGTTATTTTTACAGCACATTTTACTCTGCATTTTGCTAAATATTCTACAAAACCTATTGCAATAGCTATTTACAGCTATCATGTTTTGTAAAGATAATAGTAAAGTATAAATCAATTTTAAATACACAATAGCTAATTTCCTAGTTATGGGCCAACTGCCATTAAGCATTTTTACACAATATACAAAGTACAAAAACTTAACTAATATTATATTGCAGAAGATGCCATTCTTCAGAACATTTTGTGATTAATAATTTAACTTTCAATACCTAACAAGATTATTTAACTTCTTCTACCTCACAATCGTAGCATTAACAAAAGGTTGAATTTTTTATGACATTTAAAAAAAATTAAGAAATTACAGTTATATTGAATAACATATAAAGCTAAGCATAAAATATATTGATTTTTGATATATATCTGTGAGTCTCTCTATAGATTTAGGATCAAAAGAAACCTTACAAAACATTCGATTTTACTAAAAATACCAAAGGGGAATTAGTTAATGAAATAGTATTTAAATTATGCTGTGAAGACAATGAAAGTATTATTTTTGATATTACTGAAAATAATTGATTTTTTCCGTTATAATAAAAGCAAATAAAGATTCTGATGGAAAAAAAGCAATATAGTTGACAATACACAAATAATTGTAAAGAATTTATTTAAATTTTAATAATTATAGCCAATTAAAGTTGGATAAATTTAAAAGTGACTAAAACACTCGCTTGGTTTCCATCCTTGACGTATTTTTTAGATTTTGTTCTCCGCGAGGAATTAAAGTTGAACAAGCACCTGAAAAAAATTAAAAAAGATAGAAATCAGACACATGAATAACTAATTTGAAATTTCAAGAGCTGAATATTTCAGAGAAAAAGTTGTTTAATAAAATATTTAGAACTATTTATTGCTTTATATAATGTATTGAAGGTTCTTCTTTTAATAGTTAACAAGTGATTGTTACATTCATTCAATCACAATCATTTTTATGATAAAAATTACTTCAAGAGATTTTAGCAATTTCATAAGAATTTTTGATAATGAAGGTCTCACTTCTTATGAAGGTGATAAAATCTTTACTTCAATTAAATCATTCTAACTGATGTTTTCTATCTCGAAAAACTAATTTGTACTCGATTTAATTAAAATAGAATATAGAATTTGTTTTATAAGGATTTATTTATGTTATCGATCATTATATCCTCGGAGAAGCAAATCATAACATTTCCAATGGGAACTGTAAATTACAAATTTTTAGAAATAAAGTGCGAGACATGAACTTTATGCCCGCAATCTAAAGGTAACTTACAAAAGCAGATTTTAATTTAAAAAAAAATTATTTTGTAAAGAATATGGAATCATTTCTTTTACATACATATATACATAATTTAAAAATATTTCCATCGAAAATAAACAGAAAATTTAAAATGCTACAATGTTTCAAAGTAACAATAATTTATAAAATAACATTTCATAAAACATTTGCTTAAAACTGAATTTCCTTAACTCGTCAATAGTTACCGCAAAAGTGAAATCTAGGTTGTCTTAGAGTGAGATCAAAGTTGTATTTCTTTCTAAGAAAACTTTAATTTCAATAAGAAATTAAATAAAATAGTGCAAAACTCGGAAATATAAAAAAAACTTACTGTTCTTTAAGTCTGCATATTTACAGCATTATATACGTACTTGGAGATAAATAAAGGAGAATACAAGTGAAGTAGTATCAAAAAAGATATATTTATCTAAAGTAATTTATTTAGATTTTCTTAGAATTTTTTTTATATATTCATACGATTTATTTTAAATAGAATGTTAGAAGAGTAAACAGTATTTGAAGAGGTCAGTAAATATAAAAACAAATATTTGCTTTTGAATTAAAACATTTCAAACCTTATGAAATATATGAATAATACATACCACAGTTGAACATGGTGAGTAATTTAAGTCTATTATATCTACTGCATCCTGAGAAGATGTGGAAATCTAAAACAAATTCCTGATTAATTTTTATATTCATTTCTAAATTTCTTATTTTATAATTTACTCAGCAGTAATTTTTTTGAATACTTTACTGAAATACTTCTAAATATTTTTTTTTTTCAAGTCTTCTCCAAAATATGCAGATAGAAGAACAAAACACGCTCCAACATCCTCTTTTCCATCCAATTCCTCAATGGTTGAAAATCGTATTTTACAACCTCCAGGAGGAGAAAGTTTAAAGAAATAAACAATTATTTTAATTTTGTTAGATGATACAAATTTAAGTCTTTCATTTAAATCTACAGCAGTTAAGCACTTAAAATGGTTCAAAATGCTTTACTTTAAAAATAAGCAAGGCCATCTTTTTTTTAATGTTGAAATATCACTAGGTGTTTTAATATCTTTTCTTTGGAATGGAAAAGTCTCATTAATTTTACAGCCTCTTCAATCATAACACCAAAAAAACACACTGCATTTTGGCTTCTTGTCAGACATCACAATGAAGGAAAAATAAGAAAACTTAAAAATACACGTGCTTACCAAAACTCTCTCTCAATACCTATTCCAGTTTTCGAGTATGACTGAATTTGATATGAAGAAGCTTTACTCTGAATAATCTTACTACTAAAAGTTATTTGTGATTATTCTATTTTTAAAACTTCCTTTGAAAATCAAACAATTTCTTCATAAAATCTTATTTTCCTAAAACATAGATACATTTAAAAAATTTTTTTAAAAAGTGTGACTATATTGGAAGGTAGTATTTAATGTGCACAGTAGTATTAGAAAAATCTTGTGCACAATATATTTTAACTTTGTTAAGCAAGAACTAATTACAAAGTTTTCACTCATGTATTTGTTTCTTAATTATAATTTTAAATTAACTTTTCTTTTTATGAATTTCAGATTCCTTAACTAACATGTAAATAAATAATAAATAGCACTACAAACTTTGCAATTTTTTTATAAAATAAAGTAAAATTTGCAGCAATAATGTAATTTTTCACAAAAAAAAAATGTGTTGCTTAAAATTTTTTTATATCAAAAAACAACAAAATTTCTCAAGCATGCTTTTAATTAATGCTTTAATTAGTAATATACATTTCAAAAATAAATCATGGCAATAAAATAGTAAACTCTACATTTTCTAAATAAATTACCTTAATTCAAATGGTACTTCCTAATGTGTATTTAAAAAAGGAATATTTCTTATATATTTGTTATAAAATAATGATTTTAAAAAATAGATATTTTAAACAAGCATTACATTTTTCATTGAAGTGCATTTTTACATTTCATGCAAATTCTAAACACAAGACCATTTATTCTAGTAAATATCATTATTTGCAATATTTTATTAAAAGAAGTTACAAACATTTATGCCTAAAAAATGATCATTTTAATGCATGTTATAAAAGGGAATTGAATTAATGATCATAATTAGAATACAATTTATCGATCTGAATTAAAAACCAAACATTTTTTAATAACACTCTAATCAAAAAATTATTAAAAATATAAAAAATTATGTTATATTTAGTTAATATACAATAAATTGTATCAGTTTACAATGGAAAAAAAATCAGAAATTTTCAACAACGAAATAAAATAGAAATTCCATAAATATATTTAATAATATTTAAAAGTATATAACAATAGAGAGAGATGATTATTCAATTTTGATTTCGAAAGAAATATAGGTAAGCAATTTTATATCAATGGAAGTGCTTTAATAAAAAGCTAATTTCGTCAAAAATTTGATAATTAAAATACTAATCAATTATATTACCAAACTACTATAAAATATTTTAAATATTAATAAAAAGTAAGTAAAAAATATTGACACTGAGTTAATACTAGTAAGTTCGATCATTTATAAATCCAGCTTAGAATTTTTTTAAATGTTCAGTCAAATTTATAAGAATTTATGTATATCAAAGTTACCTAACTTGCAAAATAAACAATATGAAAAGTATATATTATCTTACATTTGATGGTTAAATTTCAATAGAATTTCAACTAAAGGAACAATTATTCGCAAAATATCACCAACTTACTAAGTGAATACAAGTGCAAATAAATGGCGAAATTAATTTGATTCATTTGTCTCAGGTACAAAATAAACTTTTATCCCGCCAACTCAATGCACATGCTCAATAGAAAACGAAAATAAAAACGCGCATACTCAATAGATTTTCTGCGCTGAATTTTACAGTAAAATTTACTGTAATCATTAATGTTCCTATGACAGCTATTTAAATAACAGCATTTTTATTGTATTTCTCCCGTTTTTTTACAGTGTATTTTGGGTTAATTTATGACTATTTAGATAAATGCTCTGCAATTTTCGGTGCACATATTCTGAAACAGAATTACATTTTTGGAAATTTGGTAACAATAGCATTGAATGATGCTATAAGTCTCAATACGCATCAATCAATCAATCAAGCTCAACAGTTATTCTAATTATATACAAAATCATCACTGTCCACAAAATCCATGAAATCAAATGAAGTTTATCAAAAAGGTTTTCTTATATCCATAAGTTATATCTTATACCAGCAAATTTAGTTATTTTTTTTTTGCAATTTTAGCTAGCTTTAGTTCCGTTTAAATTGTTTTGATCAGGAACATAATAAAATTAATATATATACATATGTGTGTGTGTGTTTGTGTGTGTGTGTTTGTGTGTGTGTGTGTGTGTTTGTGTGTGTGTGTGTGTTTGTGTGTGTGTGTGTTTGTGTGTGTGTGTGTTTGTGTGTGTGTTTGTGTGTGTGTGTTTGTGTGTGTTTGTGTGTGTGTGTGTGTGTTTGTGTGTGTGTGTTTGTGTTTGTGTGTGTGTGTTTGTGTGTGTGTGTGTATTACGATGAATAAATTAGGTGATTATATAAAATTACCGGTGATTATACATAATCACCATTAAATTTGGTAAATATGATGAATTATTTCATATTTAATCAAATTTACTGGATAGTTTATAAAATCCACAACTCATAATGGGGAATGTGATAAAAGTCCCTATCTTTACGAAAATTCGTTCAGTTTACGCAACTGCTTGGCTGCTATCAACACGTGACAACCACGTAATTTCAGAAGTAGTTCTCATTTCATTGCATGTAGACGTTTTTTCGCTACTCTCTCGCAAAAAATGAAACATTGAATAATGTTTGGTATGCTTGAGCGTTTTAATTCCAAATTACTTAATATTATGGATACTAAGAAAACAAACAGTGATTTTCTGACGAAAGCAAAATAAGATGATGTGTTAAAAAAAAAAGGGAATAATAGTAAAAACAAAATTAATATGAAAAACCAGAAGATTATCGGAGACAAAAAAGATATGATGTAATGAAAGTGGACAATGTTGAAAAACTTATTTTTCCCGTAAGTGAAGACAGCTCCAATTTTAGATTTTACGTGTATTTTGAAGAAATTTTTACCATAATTTATGTGGTACTCTTATCAAGAAGCCATAGTGGTAGAAACAGGAGTTAAAAGAACTTCAAAAGTACAAAAACATTACTACCGAAAAAGTTCATGATTTACTTAAATTTAAGTAAAATTTGTATAAAAAAAACAAGGTACTTATAAAAAGACTTGTTGTTAAGCCAATGGTCTTTCAAGAGATGAATTCAAGATGCCAGGTGGACTTACTTGACATGCAGTCGCAACCAAATATTGACTTTAAGTTTATTTTTGTCTATCAAGACCATTTGACGAAGTTCGTACACTTGCGTGCCCTTAAAAGCAAACGTGCAGAAGAGGTTGCATGCCATCTAATTGATAATTTTACTTACTATATTTGGAACCCCCAGTGTACTGCAAAATGACAACGGTCATGAGTTTAGTACCAAAAACGTAAACGAAGCTTGTGTAATGTGACCGGATCTCAAAATTGTGCACGGGAAACCTAGGCACATCCAGGCTTAAGGTTTGGTTGAACTTACAAAGCACAGGATATTAAAAATATGCTAAGCTCTTGGTTGGAAAGTAATCACACCAGTAAATGCTCTGAAGGGTTACGTTTTGTGCAACTTATGAAAAATAGAGCATTTTACGAAGGCATCAAGTGTTCTCCTTATGAAGCAATGTTTGGGACACCTGTAATATTTGGCTTGGAAACATCTTCGTTCCCTAATGCCTCTATTGAACATCTTAGAACTGAAGAGCTTCAGGCATTAATCGAGACATTTTTTTAACTGTCTCTTCTTCTGGAAATACCAACAGCGAAATAGAAAATGTTTCGAATGTGGACAACAATGATCTATTTCAAAATGAACCTCCATCTGAAGTTAATTTTAAGACTCAGAAAGAGAATAAAACAGTGGTCGCTCTAATCTAAACAAATATTTTATGCAGACAAGAGCAAGTAAGAAAACATAGAATGAATGCTAAAGAAGGTTTAGAATTAGAAGCAAAGAAAATGTTGAAAGTTTCAAATCTTAAATTTCCTGATGGTAAAGTTGGTGACACTATGAAACTACAAACATCAGACGTTGACAGAGCAAAAGTGATCCCCGAAATTTATCAGCGGTGATATTAGAAGTTCAAATTGAAGAGTTTTATCAGTTAGGAAAGTTGCAAGGAGAACTTTCCCAGTTGTATACCAGAAATCAATTCACAATTTGTGAGGAAAATATTTATTCTGCTTGACGATGTTCCAAATCTAGCACTATCACTTCGAGAATGCGTTAGAAATACATCTGCATCTGGAGGTCAGGGATATCAGCGATGTGTTTGTGAGGGGCAATGTGAGTCTGATGGGTGCAAATAAATAATTCGACTAACTTTGTAATTCTAAATGTTATAATAGTCTAATAAGCTTAAATATGTTAGCTTAAAATATTTAGCAATTCGTAGTGTTAGCATTTAAAGTTATTTAAATAAATGTGTATTTGTGTTTTTTTTATTTAGAATATGGGCTATAATTCTATAAATTCAAGCTCTATAATTCTATAACAGTCTAATACGTCTAAAGAAGCAACTTACATGTAAATGCAAATAAATGAATTTTCCCCCCGTAGAATGTGTTTGGTTTGTTCCCACAGAATAACCCGAATTTATTACCTTCCCCATTACGAGTTAGGGATTTTATAAACTTACCGGTAAACTTCATAAAAATGATATAATTTATTAAATTTACCAAATTCACAGTGGTGATTATTTATAATCACCGATTTATCATTTTTACTGTTACATGTAAAAATAATAAATCGGATTATATATATATGCTGCTAACTACTATTCGTTTCTTCATAAAACCGTATTCCATTTATCACTATTATGCATTCGTGTATTTAAAACACGTCTAGTTATGCCTTGCTACACAATTAAATCTCACTGTGAATTATTTATAATAGTTTTGCTTATACGTTTATTAAAGTGTCGACATAACACTATTTGAATGATAATTTTGAGATCATATCAGCAACGAACTGGAGTCATCGTAGACTTTATGACAAGTCAGCTAAAATATATTAATTATGTTCTACTCCATAAATATTCATAATAGTTTTTGATACAATGTGTTCCAAAAAGTATAATTAAAAGAAAAATTTGTCGTATGATGAATAATTAATGAAACCGTCATTTATCATAAGGTAAGTTTTACAAACCAGTTCAAACTATGTATAGAAATAACATAGTTATCATATATTTTCATGAAAAGCGAAAAGAAAAAGTCTCCAAAAAATTCCTTTAAAATTTATATACAATGATATGAATATTCATAATTTTCGTTGAAAATATATTTTTATGGATTACATTTATACGGTTTTTAATTACTTTATATAAATTTTAAATATCTATTTTTAAAGATTTGAAAATTATTATATACATTTCTAGTCGCTAGTTTGCCAAGATTCAATTGGCATATATTGCGATTCATTATTTTTATTAAGAAGTATTAAACTTTATTAATCTGTTATATGGGAGTTTTTAAAACTAGAAAATTAATCTTAAAACCCAATGAATACATCTGTGAAAGCCATTTATTTAATGAAGGAGTTCTGTATGTTCTAGGATTAAACTAAATATAAAAATACAACTGTTGAATTAATGTTTCAATATTCTTTTAAATTTTGTTCGATTCTTAGAACAGCCAAAATGATTTGATTACTAAAATACTGTGAAATCTTTTGGCCAACTTGTTTGCTAAAAACGTTACCAAGCATTTTATTTCAAATGTGCTTATATACGAATGCTTTCTTCTATCAAAAAATACTTAAGTTTTGTTTACTTTATTGCTGTTTAAAACTGTGAATCTCTTTTGATATTAGCTGATTTAAATTAGGATTTAAGCAACATTTTTGCTACATATTTTCTAGTCAATATCTTATGAGATTTTTGCTTTGATAGAAATTTAATATTGAGTTGTTCGGAAAGTAGTTTCGTTCTTTATGAAAATGGAAAACGTATAACGAATAAATATTTTATTAAATTGTAAATTGTTACTTTCAATTCAACATCTTTTACCATCTTTCCGGAAGTAGCTTGATGCCACACTCATAAAATGGTTAGTTTTTACTAGCAAAAAACTTATTGAAGTGGGTAAAACGAAATTTCTTTCCGAACAACCCAATATGTTAATATACTTCACTTTGAGTCTTATATTTTGCTGATTATTAAAAATTACTCATCATAAGTGTGATTATATTTTTAATTTTCATCGTTAATTAAAATATTCATTTATTTTCGAAGACTGTTTTAAACTCTTGATAAATGCATAATTTTGAGTTATTAAATATGTTAGCTATTTTAAAAACAGTTTTATATAGAAACATGCTATTTTCATTTATATGCTTTAAATTTAAAGGTATTAGAATATAAAAAATTAAATATTATTTTGCTGTGGTTCTGTTGAAAATCATCTTTTTTTTTAATAATAATTTTAGTAATATTTTATTCTTATTTCACATACCTATTACAGCATAATTTTTTGATAAAAAAAACTACACATTTCTAAAAACTTGCGTAAGCTACTCAAAACATTTGCAAATTGCATTATACCAATCATAATTTGCATTAAATAAAAATGTCAACTTTTGAATATTACATTTATGTTCTCATATTTTAAATATTAAGCAAGAAATCTGCACTATTATCCACTCCACCAGCTTATTTAATTTCTTCTTAAAATATTCGAGGCAAATTCTACAAGTATTTCTTTCTTTTTTTAAACCACTAAGTGGTTGTTTCTTTTGTTCCAATTGAGATCATGATTACGCCACATTATTACGATTGTTATTGGTTTAAAATACCCTTGAAATCTCATAGCGTTTCACCTACGATACATCATATTGAGACGGCACTATAATTCTGACTTGTCGACGAATTTGCCTTCCAATCGCACATTCTTCAGCGGCAGCAAATAAGGTAAAGTTCACCATCGAATGTATTAGACTCGTCGGCGAAGAGAACAAATCTATTTATGATCTCAATCTATAGTATAAAAGTATTTTTTAATTATAATTCTTTCTGCTTGTAAAAGTTTTCAAAAGTATGAAAATTAACTATTGTTTTAAATAATTAGTTTTTGAATTCTAAAATCGTTAGCGATTTTGCTTCCAAAACTGAGTATGTTGAAAACACAGCAGAAGAAAAAGCTAAAAGCAAAAGGGTAGACAAAACATCCACTTTATGGTTTATTTAAATCTGTAAGTATGATTGACAATTTCTTTTTGGTTGGTCATTCTCTAATTGGCAATCAATGTGACCGATCAGATCAGCATTCTCTTATTATAAAACATTAAAAATGTGAGACTGCCCATTTACAAGTAGGGTTGATAGTAGTGGGTTCAGCTCTTGAACCCAGCCTAAGACAATCATAATAAAAGAGGCTAGCAAGTTAAAATTTCCAAAGAATTAATAATTCTTTCATTAGGGAGATACGACATATTTAAGAGAATGTTAGATCAAATGTTGATTTCATCAGTTGATAAAAATTAGATCGCATTGGCAGTTTTTACGATTTTGGTTAGTAAAAATGGCCAACAGAAACGCACTATCAAACCTACCTTCCAGATATGATATTAATGTTTTATAATTACAGATTTAAAACGATCATGTATATTATGTGATGGATTAGGGATCACTATAGCCTAGTGATAGGACAGCGATTTTCAAAGCAAAAGATTTTAGATTCGATCCCTTGCCACCGTTGAACAACAGGAGGTAAATGCAGCTATCCTGCCTTCTGCATACACATCTGTTGGGGCGTGTTTTGGAGAGTTTTTCTGGTTTCTTCTATTATCTTAGTTTGGTTCTCCCTAACTACCACGAATCCTCTTAAAAATACCTTACAACAACTTTGGGCTAATAAGATATCACTACATGGTATCAAAGACTTTCATACTTTATTGAATATATATATATATATATATATATATATATATATATATATATATATATAGACAAAATGCCATTTACTTAAAGAAAATATAAAATTGTCACTCTGTAACATAGGTGTGACCCTCCTTATCGTAGTTAGCAGACTTCTGCGTGTTGCTTCTTACTGAAGGAAGCTTGCATAAGGGATATTACAGGGTTGTTCAATGTATGAGAAAGGTCTTAAGAATTCACTGGAATCTCAGTTTTAGGACTTCAGGATAGGATAAGAGAACATTCATAAATTTGGAATTGTATTAAATAGGTTACATTATCAAAAGCATTTATTCTATTAGTTTATCTTATTTTAAATTTAACATTATATGCATATAAAGCTTAAGAAACACATAAATCATTTCCTCATAGATAATCTAAAAATAGAGATAAAAAAAATCCCATAAATTATTAAGTTTGTTTCTGTCTGTGAGAGGGATGAGAGAAATTCATGATATTTTTAAATTATAAACAAAAAGGATCATAGAACTATACAGCTCAGACCGATATAGTATTTTTTTACAATTCCATAGTCATAGATATTCCTCTGACTCAGCAGACATCTGTTGGAAAAAAAGTTACTTGCATCCTGGAATACGAAATTCGCTTCTACTAAACCCCCTGGGATTGTACTTTTTCGTGGCACTGGTCTCTCATCCTCTTCTGGGAACAGAATCTCGTTTTCCGCTTTTTCGGCTCACCAATAATCGGCGAATGAGATTGCAGTGGATTCGAATACTTCCACAGAAATTCTCGACATTCTTATTTCTTTCATACAGCCCGACTTTTTGACAGACAGCATGAACGAAAGGGCTACATGAGAGTTTTATCATCTTATTTATAGAAATATTTTATATAAGCTAGATGCTCATTTGAAAAAATTGTACTTTACGAATAAGTAAATAGTAGTAATAATAATATCAGAGAAAAATATAATTTAAGTTCTGATAACTTTTCTCTCTGAAATAATGTTTTAGAGAATTTATAAATTTCGTTGCCTTATTTGGCATGAGAAATAAAAATTATTTTTGATGAAAAGGAAGATTTGTATGAGAACTGTAAATGAAAACCAAAGACAATATTTTACTTTTAAATTTTAATCGAGCATTGTTAATCGAAGTATCATGAACATTTTTTTTTTTTACTTTTCACCCCCCAATCCGGTGAAGAACTTAAGTATTATTACTTCATAAAGAGGTATGAACTTTTTTTCTTTTTTGTATTGTAGTATTTGGTTCGATAAATACTTCCGAAAATTGTGAAAAAAAAAACTTCGAAAAAAAAAACTTGGTTGACACACTGTATTTTATATTTATCCAGTAAAGATAGCTTGAATAGAATTCTAAAAAAAATGTTATACAATACCCAGATATGGAGATTTTCACGTTTCAGCACTACAAGGGGGGTGGAAGTGATGTCACCTTACATGGTGTCACCTTTTGGGTGCCTACCCAATGGGTGTACCATTGTGGCACTTAAAGTGGGTCTTTCTAATTTAGAAGTAGGGACCAAGTAGAAGACACCAGATTATGTCCTACTACCCCCAAAGATATAATTTCCCATAAGAGAACATTGTAACCACGACATATTTTGTCCACCACAGCTGCCATTAGTGAGCACGGCGGATCTTCGCTTTGGAAGGGATTCGAACGCACTATCATTGGATAATAAGAGCGAATGACCAGGACACGACAACTCTAAAAAATAATTTATTTAATGATTATTAAAAATTTATAAAACTACATAAAATGAACTTTTTTTTTTTTTTCGAATTCACGGTTTTAACATTGATATTGATGGAGGCCGCGGCGGCGTGGTTGGTGAGGGCGTAGTTCTTATTGTTGGAAGGTAGAGATTTCGAATAGTGGGTTAACGAAGATCCATCGTGTTCACTAAAGGTGTCTGAGCCACGTTAAAACTGGGCATTGTCGCAATGTCCTCCAAGTGAAATGATACCTCTTTAGTATTGGGAATCTTATGCTTGGTTCCTGCTTCGAAATCACGAAGACTTCACCTGGATGCTTCAATTTAACTGGTAAAACCCGATTCAGGACTAAGTACAGGGAAGTATGCCGGTGCAACTGCAGTGATATAGATATTTTTCTTTTTAATTAAATATTTTCAGAGCATTAAAATATATCAATGAAACCCATCACACTATTAACTACTATTTTTGAATATTAAGATATCATTGTGCACTTGAGTGTAAAATTTTATATGTCATGTAAATATCATGCACTTAAGTCAACATTAGTGTTTAAAATTCGATGTTTTTAATAACTTCAATGTTCAACGTAACTAGATAATAATGACAATAGATTCGAATTTTATAATTGAATGCCTAATAAAACGTATATTGTGAAATTTGTTATTTAATTGTGAAACTGTTATCTTATGATATACGACTGAAATAAAGACCGGAAAAATACTTCCTGCTCACCGGATTTAGCATAAATGTCCATTCAAGACAAAGCAAATTATTTGGCACAAAAATGGTCAAGTAATAAATTATTTATAAGGTTATTATACACAGTTAAATTCGTGCAAAAAGCAGATTTTGTTGTATTTTTAAACTGTGCTCTAGAAAAATGATATTCTTTTCTCTTTGTTAATTATTTTAATTCTTATCAGTGATAGGCATTTTGCCTTTCTTTCAAGATTAATCAGGATTAAACTGATTTGATTCAAAATCGCGAAGTAAACAGCCTAATATTGTTGTAAAGCATTTTTAATCTCTATTATGTGAATTGCTTTACGAAAGAACTTTTCACGTATAGAGGACCGGATTCACTTGTCTTAAATGAGGAAACCATCGAAATTCTCAAACACACAACCTAACAAACATCATGCAGAGGAAAGAAACGCAATCGGGAACTAGTAGGATATATTCCTCCATTGGCAACCTTTTTGAATTTTTTGATCGTCATGCAATTCTACTGATGTAGGCATTTAAAAAAAAAAAAAAACAGAACATGACCAAAAAGGGTGCAAAACATGAGAAAAAATCAAATCTTGCAACAAAAACTCAAACTGGCAACACTAAAGGGAAAACCGGAAAGACTATAACTAAAACAAAGTACGGCAAATTTGGCGAGAAATCCCTTGAAAAATGTTATACCACACAATATTCGTTTTCTCTTGTTTAATGGTGGCTGGATTTAAACCTAGGATTCTCAGATTTGTAAAGCTTTATCTATTTACTTGGTTGCAGTGAGCCCTAATTTGGTTTGTTTGTCACAAGAGAGCCAATCTTACTGTGAGTCTATAGTTTAAAATAAACTCCAAATCATTACAAAATGTTATTCTGAGATGGGAATCCACCTCACAAATTGTGGAAATAAAGTACAGTGTGTTTTCTATTCGATTGATGATTCCGCAAATCTGGATTTGAATTTTAAATAAAAAGGAAATAAGATGGTCACCATTGTTCTCCTTTTTATGGTATTCAAGCAATTTTTTTCATAGTAATAACAGATTTATTAACATAAATCCACAAATATTGGGGAACAGTTATGAAAAAATTTATGAGGGAAAGATAATTTTTTGACTAAACTCGTAAAAACTTAGAATGGGTATGGTTGAAAAAATAATCACATTTGTGCAGTTCTTGGTACTGTAAATATAAGATGCTTTGTTTTCTTGCATTCGAAAAGACTTTGCTTTCGTCTGTTTTATACTTAATTATAGTAACGTCTGAATCCAAATGTTGATAAAGATACTAAATTATTTAGATATGCATCTTACAGTGGTTTTGAAACAGCCCATCAGAGCAGCGATCATGCGGCTGTCAACGGATTACAGACTTGAAACAGCTGATCATGGAGGCCAGTATAAACGGCTGCCGTCGCAGTAGGAAAGCCTCATCAGAAAACAATCAAACATACCTTTCCTCGCATCACTCTAAACAGCTTAATGATTGTCCGACTAACTACTGAAAGCTCCTTTCTTGACACCCCATAAATCAACATCATTGAAACAATCGGTCTCCGGCTAAATGATACTTGATGGGACAGTCGCCATATTAAAGTGGACATTTTCCTCCACTCAGTCCATCGTCCGACTTCCTTTAATTGGACTTGCATGTCAAACTCATATTTCCTATAAAAATGTCAAGTGTCATTTGGTCCATGAGATGCCTCTCCCTCTCTTTTCCCACTGAAGGCGAACGTTTATTTTGAATTGTCAAACGGGTCTTTGCCGAGCTAGAATTGAAACTAAATACCAGTATCGGCTCATGTATGCTTTCTCAAAGGAAGAAGGGATTTCTATAATCGTTCGTACAATTGAATACATTAATGCGAGATTGCTTTTCATTTCCTTCTCTGGAGCATCTATAGTGTACATTTAGAAAGAATTTTCTGGGTGGTATGATGCTTTCAATAATTCAAAAAGTTCATTTTGAAATATGTACAGTAGGAATAATAAATTATTAATTAAAGTTAATTAGAATTGTATTTTAAATAATAAATGACAAAGATATCATCTTTAATCATTAATCCGTCAGAAAAATATTAATAAGATAAAAAGAAAAATCAATAATTCTGAAAAATACAAATGATAATATTCGTATAATACTGATAGAATTTGGAAAAGATGCTTATTTTCTATGTCATTTTTTAGTTTTCTCTCGTTTAATACTTATTTTTTTTTATAAATGATATGCAAATAGTCATTAAAAAATTATGCCAAGCAACATAAGCAATTTGTGATAATGAATTTGAAAAAATAATGGGAAACTCTAAAATCAATTAAAAATAGGAGATATAAGCACACAATAAATGATTTTATTACAATTCAACTAAATATATATTAAGCATTTGCTGCATTTTAAATCTACCGTATAGAAGGTTAAATTACACAAAAATGAGAAATAAATAAAAATACTTATAATGTTAATTTATTTATGTTGATTATCTATTACATAAAAATGCATGCCAAAAATTTTATAAACAGTATTAATCCGCAACTAAATCAAATATTCACAAGAGTCCATACATAGAATTTCTGCAGGGTTTGTGTCCATTATATATGCAAGTTTTATTCCTTATATTTTCCTCATTAGTGCAAAAAATTCTTCTGATTTAATTTGGGAAACTCTTAGATAAGACATTCACAATTATAAATTTTAATAGTTATGAAAAAACTTAGCAAGTGGAAAACTGCAAGCACATTTTTCAAAGTATCCAACAAAACTGCTCAGAAATTTTTCAACGTAAGTTTTCAGATAAGTATTTGTGATTTAAAATAAGTTCAAGTTAATCTGATTTCGATATAAAAGTCTTTCTCATATCTCACATTTTAACTAAACACACTCACACAGTATTAATAACAAGTTTTATTTCCAACTTATAAAATTGTTTTTAAATGCACATTTTCGTGTTTTTATAGTTAAAATATTTTCTCTTTTTAAAATTAACTTTAAGTTAATATTTTAAGTTAGATCATTTAATTATGAAACTGCAAGGAGAAAAAGTGATAAGGAGTTAACTAATTCTGGCTATTGTATTTAAGATATATAACTTAGTTTTTCAAACACTTAACCTTAAAATATAAAAAAAACTTATGTGGGAAAAATAAAATATATTATAAAATATCCAACGTAGTTTTAACAATTTTCTGCACGGGAGATCTTTGGAATCAGATGAAGTCTTGTTTGCTTCTATCAAACCAAATATTGATTGTTTGATGCTAGACTATCTCTGCAAAGTCACTTGACAACACAATCTCCCAACCATCAAAAAACTCGAAGTGAGAAACGAAATCCCTAAATGATGATTTTATCACTCATTGACATTTTTAGATCGAGATGGCCCACAGTTCAAAGTTTCATCTTCTCATCAATTTTTAGTTACCACATTGAAAGGCATTTAGAGATGCAGCACTTATTTCAATTCGAATTTTAAAAAATGATCAATATTAAGCAAATCTACTAAAAATGAAGTTCGACTTTACTCATATAACTCAAGGAGGCTACAGTGGCCTTATTGATAAGGGCGTCGTTCTCATCATCGAAAGGTAGTGTGCTGGAATCCCAGGCTTAACCAAAGATCTGTCATGTTCGCTAAAGGTGACTGGGACATGTTGAAACTGGGCGTGGTCTCAATGTCCTCCAAATGAAATGATACCTCTAGAGGTGGTAGGAAGCATTAGGGGTCTTCTACGTGGTCCCTGCTTCAAAGAAGACTCCACCCAGCTGCTGCTATCTAATTGATAGAGCTCAAATCAGGACTAAGTACAGAGAAGCATGCTGGTGCAACAAAACAACATAAAACTCAAGAGGTTCAATATTATCAATAGCAGCCATCAAAAAGCATTTGTACTCTGTTAACATAAGAGATAAATGTTTTGCCTTTTCTGAAAAGTTTGTATGGTGTACAATCACGTCGTATACAGTGGCGATCGGATATGTGTATGCAAAGATATGGACAAGCAGTTAGTTCTACTAACTTCTGTAAAAGTATTTCAAAAGTAATTTTTCAACTAAACAACAATAAAGCCGCATCTTTCATGTCGTGAGTCTGTGTCTATCTTAAATGAGGTCTACTAACCGATTAAACTATTTACCTCTTTTCAAAGCATAAAAGGAAAAACAAAATTTTACTTTTGTCTGAATTTGACATTTAGAAGAATCTACGTTGTTCATTCATAATTATTGTAAAATTCAGATTCAATTGCAATATTCCTGAGTCTCTCGATTTGCCTCCCACTGAGCATACGCAATGTATTATAGGTAAACAATTGCAAAGGATACTGCTGCAATTATCAATTTTAAGCATATTATATACATATACATATATATATATATATATATATATATATATATATATATATATATATATATAATTTGCATTTTGCGTAGTAAAATATTTCTTCAATAATCAATAATACCCTTATTCCAAGTTCGCCAAAATATGCAACGCTTTTATAATTGCTATTTTCCTTTATAAATACAAATAAATAATCCATCTGATTTAAATATTTCACACTTATTTTTAGTCATTTACACAGAAACATTTACATCAATCATTACAACTTCCCGCTTATGTAATATTTTAAATTATCTCAGAATATATATATATATATATATATATACATAATGTAATGTAATATAATATATATATATATATATGTTAAATATCTAATTTTATAAATATTTTTAAAACAAAAATAGTTAAAAGTCATAAAAAATAAGTAAGACATCATCGCCTTTATTTTTTTCACTTCGTTTCTCAATATACTATATACTCCGTTTCTCTCAATGCTGTATTCTCAACACTGAATGACTGATTAAGAATGGAAACGCAAGTTCGGAATAAATTTATTCTGAATGAAGAAGATACAGTATAAATGTCAGTATTAGAAATAAAATAAACTAGAATTTATTAATTATGATTAAAAAATCATTGATAACATTTTAATTCGAGATGAAACCGCTTATAACTAAGTATAAAACAGGACATCATCTAATTTTAACAAGATAATTCCTACAATTCATTATGAAATTGTACGTTATGACGGTATTACTCAGAACGCGTAAAATTGAACGAACACCATCAGTATTCTCGTCAGACGCCACACTTAACATATTTTTCAACGGTCCAGACACTTATCAGAAGCTCCTTTGAAAGTCATTGAAAAATTATTACTGGAGGAGTATCACAAATGCAAAGATAGTAGCTGACGTGAATGACAATTATCCATCCAACTTCCTGCAATCGGACAATGAGGAAGAAATTTGATTCTGCTTTATTGATTGATTGATGAAAGAGGTGATTATAGACAGATGACATAATTAACATACTGAATAAACGTTATTTCTTTAAAATGCTTATATGAAAGAAAAAATAATTAATGCGCACAAATTATCTTTTAGTTTATATAAGAAAAATATTTAAATACGCGCGATATTTAAACAAAAAATTTGAAAATAAAATTTTTTACAGTGAATTAGGCATTGAAGTATTTCATATCGGAAATAATTATATCTCCTGCCAATCATAATCTTATTTTTCATCGTTGAAAACAATTATTTTCAGCTATACCTTAAAAACGCTTTTCAAAAAACTTATCGAGTTTATTTATATAATTTATTTCAACTGAATATTATTTTGTTACCAATCTCAGTATGTATTTAGGAAGGATAATTGCTTATGTTAACGTAGGATGTGTAAAACATGTACTGTTTAAAAGTAATAAATGATTTTTTTTCTACAGCTTTTAACCATAAAGTGTTTTTTTTTTTTTTTTTTTTTTTTTTTGGTTTCAGTTCAGATTATGATTGCGCAACTTTATTAAAATTTTCATAGGTTTAAAATATCCATAACGTCGAATACAGTTTTATCTACGTCAATGTCGTATTGAGATGGCTTCATAAATCCTATTTTTCGACGCATTTGCTGTCTGTCTTTAAATCATATTCTTCGAGCGGCAGCAAACAAAGCGAAGTTCACCAGCGAATGTATCTTCAGCGATGAGAAAAATCTATCTATTCATGATTTTTATCAGCAATAAAAAATCATTTTTAATTATAATTTTTTTACGTTCGTATAAGTTTTCAAAATCATGACATTTACTTGTTATTCTGAATAATTAGTTTACAAATTTTCAAATCACTAGTGATATTGCTTCCAAAATTGAACACGTTGAAAATAGAACAGAAAAAAAAGCAAAATGAGAAAAACTAAACAATTCGTTAATGTAAATCGATAAGAACGATTACAGTTCTTATTTATTTTGCTTAATAAAGTGAAATGAATCAATCATTAAAAAATTTTAGCAATGTATAAAATACTCTATCAGCTCCTTCGATCCTTATCATATTTACATCATTTTTAAGTAGATGGTGGTGATCAATTTTAATTGAATGCTCACATTGATAAAAGAAGATTGTACGAATTGATGGAATCAATGGAAACCATTGAAGGCAGTTGTCTTCGTAATTTAGAAACACGGATCAAGTAGACGACTCCCAATAGTTGGTTGAGCTACCACCTCAAAAGTATCATTTCATTCGGAGGACATTGTGATCACAACCCGCTTAATGTGCTTCATACACTGTCGACTAACGCGTAGCATGCTCGAAAATCCCAAAATGCTGCTAGACACAAATATTCGAAATCTGAGCACCTTTTAAATGACCCAGTGACACCTAAGTTGGCATTTTTGTTTCAAAAGCACATCAAACCATGAGATTAAATAAAAGAATTTGAGCCATAAGGGTTTGACAAAAAGAGAATAATAACAGGTTTGAATAATTAAGGTACTAAATTTTTCTTTTATAGCTGTAATTATAACTTTCGTTCTTAGCCGAATTTACCCTAAATTGGTTCATTTTTATTCATTTTCTGTTTGCTTTATAAAATAATTGGAGCATATTTGATGATAATTAGGTCTAAATGTTATAGAATGTTAACATTTAAAAATCATTATAACCAGAATTTTGCTGAAAATATACTGAGAAATTAATAATTTCAAACAAGTATGAATCGAAGTTATGTAATGTTAAATAGTAAAATGCGGCACAAAAAATTTATATATTGACCCGACAAAACCGAAATTAATTTTAATACATTCAACCATTTTAATTTATTTGGATAAGTATACAAGTTTGGCTGAGTATTATAAAATGGTTCATTAAATAAATCGCGATTTAAAATATATCTATGAATAGATATTATCATTACAAAGTTTTATGTATTTAAATTATTGTGTTGGAGAGGTATTTGATGCAATAGACTCTCGAATAAGATGAGTTAGTAACGCATAGACTTTATTAATGAAATAAAATATTCCTCTTAGGTTATATGTTTGCAAGTGTTTCATTCATTTAGAACTTTATTTTGTTACGAATTTTGATATGAAAACTTTTCTACGATTCTAGGAAAAGTGTTGAAAGTACTTCAGTAACCATCAATCTCTTATTTTATACGTGAACCTCTAAACAAGATCTTAGAAAATTTTATTACTGCATTTCACAAGTGGTTCAAAAAATAAAAATCTGTTATTCGATTGCTAATAGAAAGCTCTCTGAATATTTGCTTTTGTAAACTGCCCCAAAGCTGCTGTCCTGATAATATCCGTGGTCAAGATTTAAATTCAGTGCGCTATGTAAAGTGCTGATCACGCATGCGGTGATAAGAGCCAGACAGAGTAGAGTTGTTTCCTTTCGCAGCTCCATTCTTATTTTTCTCGAAACCAAGGCCAAACTGATAGTATACGAATTGATACGGACGTGATGACGATAACACGGAGCCCGGAGTAGGGTTGCTCCTTTGTGAATGCCACTCAAACAAGTGAGCCGAGCTATTGGATAGGGAAAAGGAAAAAGATAATTTTTCGATAACGCAGGAGAAGAAAAAAATCATCGGGAAATATTGTGCCTACAATGTATCAGACAAAGCGATTACCTCACCAGCCAATCATGTCAGAAAATGACATTGAACTTTAAGCAGAAGAAATCGAACGTTCAATACACATATACTTAGTCATCAATGCAATTTTATAAATTCTTGGTTATCATTAATGATGTACAATTTCTTGTAGATCACATTATGTTATGTGACTTTTAGCACAAAGCTATTGCAAAGGCTGTGTTCTTTGAGGCGAAATGTCCCCACTTCAAGGCTAATTTTTATTGAACAAAGAAAACAAGATTTTATATCTTTGTTTTGAATGAGATTATTATTAGTAATCTGTAACAGTTGATGCAAAGGAGTTCTTGTTTGTGCATACGATAGGTAAATATATTCAACAATATCTGAAACTACTGGATACGGTGAAAAATATTAAAACTTTTGAGTGATTCGGGATAATTATGAAACGTCAACAAGAAGTCATTAAAGTACCTAATTTTACAACATGCATAAGGTATCTGATGTAAATTAATTGCTTTGTCTACAGAGAATGCATTTTGAATATATTTTGATTGATAAAGAGGAAAATATTAATAAACAAATTAGAATCCGATATAATTTATTATATAACGATTAGAATGATAATAATTGCACATATCATTATTTTTTATTTAAATGACAAGGAATTATACATAAGTTTGTTAAAATAAGTGTTTTAAAAGTTGTTGCTTGTAATGTAAAAACGTATTTATTCATTTATTAAAAAATGTATATTTGAAATAACTTGCATCTTTTTAAAAAATTTCGCGCAACTATTATTATAAGACTAATTTTTTAAATTATCTTACATACATATCTTTAATTCTTAATTAAATATTAAAATTAAAAAATCTTTTATTATTCTAAAAAAATTACAAAAGAAGAATGCTTAGTTTATAAGTAATTTTAGTTTCGATAAAAATTTAAAATGAGGTAATTTTAATTAAAATAATTATATTTCCATTAAAAATTTTAAAACAAATCCTTAAATTTTCTGAATTGAAGTCAAGCTTGAAATTAGGTACCATCTAGTGAAAGGAAAGTTCAATTTAAATGTAACTGGTTTTTAAAACGTTTGTAAGAATTTTTTAAAGATAAAACTATTAAAATTTACATTTTAATCATTAATTTTTAATTTCAATTCTACAGTATAAGTCTAATTTAATTTATGAATCTCCTTTGATAATAATTATATAAAAACATAAGTACAATTTACTTTAAAATTAAAAAATTCCAGCGTCTTCTTAAGCCGAATGAATCGTTCAAAATATCCATGATCGAATTAGCCAAACTTCATTAAAGTTCAAATCTCAGAAAAAAATTACAACTATTCAACTTTCAAGATTTTCTTCAATAATAATTTTTACGATTTTTTTTAATTATATTATATAATGAAAAAACTAAAATCAGAACATTAACTTGAAATATGAAGGAAAATATGTGTAAGTAAATAGTTCGATTATTAAAATGAGCATCTGTTTTTAAAGCCAAACAATTATAGGAAAGGATACACAATTTTTTACACCACAACTCACATGTTATTCAAGTGGTGTACAGTTAAATGTAAAATATAGCAATAAGTATGTATATGATTTACAATGGAACCATTTTCTTTTATGTAAATGTTCTGATTATATATATATATATATAAACGCACAAAATTAAAATTTACTTTTTTCTTAATTTGGCAAAAAATTTTCTGCGTTCATAAAATATGATGTACATTTCGTAAATAAGTATCATAAAGGAAGAAAAGAATTTAATTGTTAATATCAGGAAACGATAACAAACAGTAGGAAATGAAATTAATTTAAATGACGTTTAATATACTGTAATAAATAAAAATTTTGCAGGAAATCTTTAAAGAAGTGCTAATAAGAATAGTTTAAATCATTATTTCCTGATTGTTCATTATAAATAGATGTGAAATCTGAAATTTTATTTGTATTTCATTTTTTAATATATTATTTTAAAACTTTAATAAGCTAATATGCAAGAATTTAAATAAATAAAAACTGCTGAAAGTTTCAAATTTTGAACTTTGGAATATATTTTAAAATGAAGGAATTTATAAGATTTATTGTTTTACATTTTAAATAATTAGAATGTGAAAATTATTTGAACCTTTATAATTTCTATAAACAATAAAAACTAGTTGGATAAGTTTCTCAATAAAATTGTTTAATTTATAATAAATGTGCTACGAATTTCTCATGGGAGGTAAGGCTATTTTTGAGTTAATTATAATACTCTGATATTTTGACTTTTTTTATGAAAAATCTCTAATTAATTAAAAAATACAACAAACTCTTGATTTAGGTCTTTATTTTACTGAAACTACCCAATAATTACACGGTTTTTTCCATATTATATAACGTGACTTAATACTTCTGGTTTGCTTTTAATTATTGTTATTCCAGTAGTTAATATATGATGAAAACTGTTTAATAAAAAATTAATTAGCATAAGAGAAAGCCGACGATAAGTTCTTTTACTGAATTATGTAACTAACTAACTTAATCGTCTATTTAAATGGGTTTTCCAACAAAAGAGAGAGTTTAAGAGATAATTCTCCGGAGTGCTCTTCACTTGCTGCCACTTCTTCTGCGGAAATGATAGCTTACAAATAATTACTATTCAGCTTTTTCTTTTCTTCTTTGCAGTTGTCATCTATTGGTGTCAATCAAAACCATTTTAATTCAAGTTACTTTCAAAAATATCATTTCTTTTTTTTCTTAAAAACGAGTATTTTTAGTTATATAAAACCTTTTACAGTTTTTATTATTCATCTTCGTTTTTTACTAGAATTGTCTTGCATCCTTAAGGAATTTGAAAATTTTTTGTATATTTATTTTCTATTTCATTGCATTAATTGTTTTTCGTTTTGAAATGTCATTCCATACGATATTTCTTAATCATTAAACATTTACAACTGAGTTTAATAAAAAAAATTAAGTATAAGATTATGTTAGTTACCGAAATATCTTTCTTTTAAACGAGAAATTTTGTGAAATCAAAACTTTAAAACATTATAGAATAATAAATATTAAGATTTTGAAGAATTTAATTTAATGCAAGCATTTTATATCTTATATCATAATTCTCGAATAATATACTACTTATGAATATTCATTGTAAATATCAAAAATTTCATTGCTTTTAGATAAAATGGATTTAAAATTATTAATTTAAGTTATCAATCTGAAATAAAATCCGGAAAACAATTTATTTAGATAACTACTAAATGTTTAGAAATTGAAAGAAAAATATCAAAACATGGTATCAGCTATAAAATATATTTATTGATGTTAAATTAATTAAATATTTGTAGCTATTAGTTTCTTGTAATTTCAAACAATTCCTTGCATTTTGAGTAAAAACAAAAAGTTTTTGCATTTACTTTTTTTATACTTTGCCTTTTACAATTAAATTAAAAATAATGAGAGTTATGCTATCAGTCAGTATACTTTAACTAGCTTTGCAGTAATTTAAATGCTATTTTTTGTTATAAAAAATAATTTACTTATAGAATTTGCTTTAGAAGGCTTTTCCTTAAAATACGAAGAAAAATTTGAATGTGGGAAATAAACAAAATAGTCTGTATTAGACTATTATAATTAACTATATTACTTCTATTTTCAAAATTTGTGGTTTGTCTCTTGGATTAATTTTTCTTTTTCAAACGCTTATTTTAAGGACTTACTAATAATTTCATTTAACATTTTCAAATAAATTAATGTTTTCTAAGTTCGGCTTTGAAAGCGTAAGCTTTCATATGAATATAATTAAAATAACTGTGGAACATATTCTATTTTCAGATAATTATTTTAATTTATTAACTCACAAAAATTATTCTTTTCAGAAAGAATAGACTGAAATTAAAAGTTGCTGATCAAAATATCAATGAATACGAGTATTTATTATCTTCTACGAATTTTACTGCGGAAAACTCTGGGTTGTAGTAAATGCAGATATGTAATTAACAAATGAAACAAAAGGTAAGAAAATGTGTTTTTCCTTTGAGAATCCCAGAAATAATACTAATTTATGTAACAAGTATTCTATTAATTCTGTTAAGATTAAAAGATTACTTACCATGCATCAAACAATTGGCCGTTAAATAAGTTACTTATTATATCTATTTACACATTAAGATTTGTAAATAACAGCATTTACTAGACTAACAGTGTCGATAATGATTCGCGATAATATCTATGAATGCTCATTATCTTTTACGGATTACCATCATTATACTGAATGTGATGAACATGCAAATACACCCAGAAAAAAAGTCGTTGTTCTATGACTGAATTGAATGAATGTTATAAAATACAAAGTAGGAAAGAAGATTTTTATCGTCTGAATAAACGACAAAATATATTTCCTCTCGATCGTCTGCAAGCAATTCCATTTTTTGCATTTCTATATTCAGAGCCGCAGAAGAAATTAAGAGGTCAAAGTTCTGTGTTTGGACAGTGGTAACGATTCAGTAAATTGTTCGATGCGAGATCGAATGTGTCCAATGAATTATTTTTATTGCAGGTAGATTTCATTGCAGAGGAATTATTACTGCACTGATTATTCTAAATGTATTTTATCTTACATATATAATTGCTTTCATTCTTATTTAGAATTATTTATTTCAATCAGCAAATAGGTAAACTATGATTACTTATTTTTTATCTAACTCAATTGCATTTGCACCTTAAGATATAGAAAAAGCTTTAAGTTATTTTTTATGACTTATTAATTTACAATTTAAACTTAAACTAATTTACCATTTTATTACCTATTTGCATTAAGTAAATTGCAAAATAAAAATTCATTTCAAATTTTTTACATGGTTTTTTAAATAATCATTTTCCTATAATTCCTTTAATTTATTTAAATTTCTGCTTAGAAAATTATTCCTTGAAATTTTAATTCATAAATTATTCCAATTAATTTGTTGTTAAATGCAATGCAAAAATTTAAATATAATTGGTAAAGAAATGTAATTCATTACTAAAATGTATTTATAAACATGTTTATTTTATTATTGTATAAATATCAAATTCATTGAAAAATTTCAGATAATTAATTATAAAATGAATAAAGAAAAACTAACGGAAACGATTGATTTCTAGCCATCAGGTTAATTATTTTAAAAAAAGTAATTTATTTTGTTGTATAACTGTTACCAATTATATATAACAGATAAGGCAACATAGTATGCTTGAAAGATTATAAAAACATTTTTTATGTTTTTAATATTTTAAGAATCTCAAAATGCTATTTAATTTTAATCTGTATTTATACTAGGCATTACATTTCAACTAGAAGAGATTGACTAATTTGAAACGCATAATGTATCTGAAAAAATAATTAACTTATTACAATTTAGAAAATATTCCCTAAAAGAACATACCCGCAATTAAAAAATTCCAAGATTTGTTTATTATTATAATGCCCTAATGTACAAAAGAAATGTTTTAAAAACAAAATTAAAATCTAACTTATTATTCTAATAATGGAAAATTATTTTGATAAAAATCAAAGAGAATTAAATTTGTATTTGAAAAAAAATGACAGAATGTAAATTATTAAATTTCGAAACACAAACTATGTTTTCATGCCTGCTCATACCTTGTCTGCAATTCTGTTTACTTATAATTTATTTATTTACTAATTTTAGCAAATTATGTTTTAATTTACTTTGTAAGTTTTGAGACGCGCTAACTCCAGCAAACATTTATTTTAGTTGTATATATTAGGGTTTAAGGTAAAATTTTTTGTTTCACTTTAATCTCACTGAATAATAACTATAATTTTGACAGAAATACAGCCTTTTTTACTCTGAAAGTTAAGTTTTAAGAAGTGTGGCGTTTCTATTGACCCAGAGTTTATGTGCACTTCACAAAATATACATTACTTCGGTTTGCAAAATAAATGTGAAAAGAATGAAAATATCGTCAATAATACCTGAATTCAAAACTGCTGCAATTATTCTATCAAAAAAAATGATACAACATGAAAATGCATTATGACAATCGGCAGTTTACTATAAATTTTGGAATCATGACGAATGTTACTTGGAAGGCTTCCCAATGTTTTATAATTTGCTCTATATTAATAAATTTCCTAAAAAATTTTAAAATTGCCATTAAATAACAATTTTAAAATTCTCCAAGTCTCAAGAATCTAATAAATTTTCAAATGTTACAAATTTTAATTTCTTATTTTCACTAAATTTAGTATTCTGTTACTGTAATATTTTTATAACATGTTTCAAATAGTATGCAGATAGACTTTTCTTTAATTAAATATAAATCCATAAGTATATATTGAATATTTTTCATGCATAATTAATTTTTATATTATCATTTCAGGACCTTTTATGAGTGCACTATCAGTCAGACGTTTGCGTTTTGAGTTCACTCTCCCAATTTAACCCAGTGCCACACTTTTGTAAAGCATTTTCTGAATCATTTTTGCCAAGTGCTGCATTCGCTTTGATACAACGTTTCTTCCGGCCATTAGTATTATAACCACCACACGCAATTCATTGTTCATTATTGTTATGGAGTAAGCCAAATACATCTGTGTGATGATCATCATTTACTAGGAATCGTTCATTACCCAGAGAAATTTAAATCGAATTAATCACACTAGTTTTGTTTGGAGTCAAATGGATAACAGATTCATATATTCCGCACTGTAGCAGTATGAATTCTATTCAATGTGACAATATTTCATCAGGAAAAGAAACCGACTCGAAAATTAAATTATCATTCAATAAGTTTTAAAATTAAAAAATTTCTTAATGTACATTTATGGGCTTTCATACCATATCGCATGTTATCAGGGGGCACATCACATAAATCTATAGGAATGCAACTTTGGTTCGATAAAGTTATCATCCTTTTTCATTGAATTTGGATTATAATTTTATGTGATTTGGTGTCACGGTTGTTTATTAATGACGCACAGAAAAATTGTGACTGAAAAGTCTCTTACCTCATTAACTAAAAATATTCTTTGGATTTGCTTAGAATACATTTAACTAATAGTAGCGTGTATAGCTTTTAGTAAATTCTAACTGTACAATTACATTCTTTTCCTTCTTATCCAAAAAACAACACCCCTTTACATGCCGTGTCCATCTCAACCACACTCTCCCTCCAGCGTCTTCTATCATTAGGGACTCCTCTCCACTTCTTGACTTTGAAAGCATTTAGGACTCTTTCCGTATCAATCATCAAATATCTAGTAGATGTTCTTCTTTTAGCCTAGGACCTCTCAAGTTTCTTAAATGTTAAGATTTTTCTGGGATTATCATCTGCTTTTCTCCAAACATGGCCAAGCCATATGAATCAGTTCCTCCGGATAATCTGAGCAATCTGCAGTTGTTTATATAGTACCTGCTCAAATACAGCTCAAAATCGGCTCTCCAACGTCCATCTTCCTGCACAGGACGAAAAATAGTCCTGACAATTTTTCTCTCTATTATATCCAACGATCGTCATGTATCTTTATTTAGAGTTCAAGTTTCACTAACATACAGTAACAATAGGCCTTATAATTAATTGTCTTATAAATTTTTAATTTAGTTTTGAGGCTGAAAAGTTTAGATCCTAATTGCATTTTCAACTCAAAGTAGGATGTATTAGCCATTTTAATTCTGTTATCAATTTCTTATTTAAGTATATTTTTAATCATGGTACCAAGGTATTTAAATTCATTAACTTCTACCAATACATTATCATTTTCAAATCATAAGTAGAATGTAGGTAAATAAACGTAATGTTGGTGTGCATTTGTTGTTGTTCTTGTTGCTCTATGGATGGATGGATGAAACAACAAAAACAATGAGTAGGCGGATGGGTGTGCCATGAATGTATGGATTTATGCTTATATAGCATAAATAAAAAAAAACAGCAAAAGTTGTATTTGCTTAAAAAAATAACTTGGCTATTTTAAAATTAAAAATTCCAAATAAAAAATTCTTAGATCTGTGAAAACGCTTAGATACCTGCCAAAATCACATATGACTTTTCTCATAATTTCTTCAAACCCCTATGCAAACTTACCTCGGAGCAACTCTATTTTTCCAACAGCTTAGAATGACATTCTTCGTTGTCTTAAGCTTACAAAAAAAAAAAAAAAAAAAAAAAAAAAACTGAACCACACCCCATTTTTTAGGCTCAAGAAACTAAAAGAACTACAAAATAAAAAATTCAGAAGCCAATTACTGTGAAATAATAACCATTTAAAGGAAGAAGAAAAGAAGAACTTTCTCATCCGGACCAAGAATACGTGTCTCCCGCTTAGCTTCTGGTGCCCCCCACCAAGCTGAATTGTCGTATTTCACTCAACTCCAAGAAACTAACGACTGTCATAAAATAACGCGCTTTCTTCCTTAAAAAAGAATAAAAGGAAGGGGGAGAAAGATATGCTCATTCCCCACGCCCCCTAACTAGCATCAACAAGAAATACTGTCTGATTTTTTTTACTTTCTTTCCTTTCCAAAGGTAACTTCTACTTTTCTGACCTATTGACAGGTGTTCAGAAAGTGCAAGCTAAACTAATGAACTTGATGTAAGTCCTCCACAACTCACATGAGGGTATTTTTTAATTATTGACGGTTGGCGGCGAATATGCGGGAGGTCACTTCTTAACAAGCTGATGCCATTCAGGAATACAACTGACTTTTTCCGTATTGTATTTTTATTCACTTCGTCTTTATTGGCAATGGAAAAACGAGTTGGTTAAATCATTTGGTGTAAGGCTTAACGAATCTATGAATCATCAAAAGAAGGAGACTAAGGCAGTAGTAAATGAATCAATCAGATTTTTTTTTGTTGTTAATTTGTTATTAATAAACATTATTCATCCCCAATATATAAGTTTCTAAGCAAGAGAAAATACTTTTACAAATTGAAGTGTCAAAGTTAGAAGAATCACCTCATTAAGTAGTATTTCTCATTTAAAACTGAAATCTATGGCACGACAACCCATGTGGGCCAAGGCCTACAATGCCCATATTTGTTTCCCTGAACGACAGGCCATGGAATGTGAAGCATATGCCCGGATTAGGTGATCAGCCTAATACGAAACTCCCTATGTTTAGTTCCTATGCATGCTTGGTACTCAGTTTATCAACCCACTGAAGGGATGATAGGCAGAGTCAACCTTGCCCAGCATGAGGATCGAACCTCTGTACCTTGAGAGCGTGAAACGCTGCCACTAAAACATCAAGTTTCAAGTAATATTATTTATTACTACATTTACTAAGAGATAAATTTTTGTTCCTATTAGTAAACTTTCATTACATTCATTTTTTATTTATTCCCATTTCAAAATTTGGTTTTAAAATTTCTAATTTTAAATTCATGTAAGTTAAATTACATTCATATAATTCATATATTTTAAATTCATATAATTATATAAGTTAAATAACACATTTTCAGAAAAATTGCACATTTTATTCCATTATCATCTAACCGTGAAATATAGTTGAAGGGTTTTATTTTTGCAAAAGAAAATTTATCGAAGAGTGTGAATAAAAGTTTCCTCTACTTCACAACATACAATGAGAAGCTGAAAATTTATTTTCAAAACGCCTCAGAAATTTGTGATGTCATCAGGAAATCTTTAAACAGTTTTTATATACCAATCTATTACTGATTTAAAATTGTTGTGTAAAATAACCCATGAATTTCTTGCCGTTTTTAAAGCCTAAAAAAATGAAAATGTTTTACAGAAAAGGCTGCCTAGTTTTTGTAGTAATCTCCATTAATATCCATCACATTCCGCAACATATTTTCCACTGTACAATTTCTCTACTGTAAAACTCAGATGCTGGACCTCAAGAAGTCGGTGAATATTTGGCAAAAGTCTGCTTTATCAGCCTGGGCCCTTTGACTTGAATTTTGTGAGGCAATGTCTTGCAGCATTGGCACTGTCTCTTAGCGCCTTCTGTATTTGACAACTTAA
This sequence comes from Latrodectus elegans, assembly GCA_030067965.1. NCBI lineage: Eukaryota > Metazoa > Arthropoda > Arachnida > Araneae > Theridiidae > Latrodectus > Latrodectus elegans. Next base: position 118,564,185 of record CM057819.1, read on the forward strand.
CTCAAAGACCGCCATGTCCTAGTTGGTTAGGGGTTATCAGAAGATCTGAATCCCGGCTTAGGAAGACCCGTCGTGTTCACTGAAGGCGACTGAGACACGTTAAATATGCCATGATCACACTGTGTCCTCCGAGTGAATGATGCCTCTGGGGTTAGCAGACCGAGTATTCTAGGGGTCTTGATGTTTGCTTTTAAATTACAGGCTCCCACCTAGCTGCTCTTACTAAACTACTAGAGACATACTGTGGGCTAACTAGTATGGGGATACAACAACTTGATGCAGCTGATGATAAGCCTACTTTGAACTCTTACCAAACAGTCTCCATGGGTATTTCCATTTGTCTTCTCTACTGATGAAAGTGCGTGATTGGCCTTCTTTTACAATGACTGGTATTCCAATACTAGGCCAACAGTTTTTTAGCCAAGCGATCTTCTAATTTGCATACATATTCTTACTTTCTTCAGTAAGAAAACGGCAAGACCATGTATTAAAACGCAATCAGAAATCAAAAAACACATCATAAACACACATAAATAAAATTCCACAAAAAAAAAAACTATTATTCTCACACTACTTTACTTTGAATATACATGTTTATGAAGATTAAATAAATAAACGACTATCAGAAAATGTTTACTATCAAAACTATATCATTCTGGTTACATCGTACATTCTTTATGGTAACAAGTTAGGATATAATAATTACAAACGTGTAAACAAAAACTCCTGAAATATTCCTGATTTTTTACTTCTAGAATAATTAAATTATTTTAGAGATGAATTTAATTCTCATATAAATAGAATTTTATATACAATCTAGAATTAAATTTACTTTTATTAGGGGAATCTGAATCAAGTTTTAACAATCTCTTTCACTTATGCATCAAATTTATGCCTCAGAACGAGGACAATTTATTTTTCTAGACCACAAGTGTTGACAACCTGCCACTTTGGTTACATCCCAGATAGCCAGTATAATGGTCGCACCAATACTGGCTAGTACAATATTAGGCAAAATGATGAAGGACAGTTGATATAAAAAATTTTAACTTTACTAATGTTGAAAAGATTAGAATATATTTCATTTTTTAAACATGTTTAAACAGTGCCATAATTAATATATAAAATAAGCTTACGAATCTTATTTCCTCAATTTTCTAATTCTGCATAAGTTGCCCTTGAAATTTAATTGTTAAAAATATTTCCTAGTTTGTGGTACTCATAGTTATATTTGTATATATGTTTAACATGCCCTACCTACAAGGTTGTTGAATTCTGTTTTATTCAATAACATATTTTGTGTCTTTTAATTTATTATAAAATTTTCTATATTTCCTCCAATCTTTCCTGCTAAATATTGCTTATATTATAATACTATATGCAATAATTAGTTTTTTTTTTCTCATTCCTTAAAGTACTATAATGTTGTTTGCAAATTATGGCTTACTAAACAAGAACTACTTTTTAAAGTACATTCATATTATCAAAACATGAAATAGTATATTCTGCACTGTCTCTATAGCTATGCTCTACTTCTACCACTTAAAAACCTAACTCACCTAAAAAGTAAATAATAAATGTTGCCTTAAAAATATATGACAAATTTAAATATGCTTTTAAAATTTGTTAAAATACTGATTAATAAAACGATTTCTTAAAAATTTACTTTGTCATATTCTATTAAAATTGTCTTTTATTTAATAAAGATCAAAATTCTTAGTAATTTTTTCGTGCTTTTATAAAAGTAAAATATTCTAGTTATTTTTAATTGATATTTCTAACTTTCAACAAAAGCATTTATTCTTATATATACACTTATAGGACTAAAAATCAATCCCGTATTATTACAAATAAACTTCATTCACATTAAATCCATCTTAATTTAATTATTAATTAATGTATATCTAATTAATTTACAACATCTTTTCATAATAAATTTAACTGCCTACTTTGGAACCATATTTATTCAAATATAGAATGATATGTATACTTTCGAAAATAAAATACAATTTATATATAATAATTTTCATATGACGGTGACAGTGCACAGTACATTTGTTGAAATTACCTTTTGTCCATATTTATGTCATACATTATTATAAGTTTTTAACAAAGAAGTCTTTTATTGTATTGATCACGCAATGTTTTACACTTTGTGTGGTAAATTATGTATTTGATAATATTTACATAGATTTAGAAAAATCTTTCAATTTTGTTTACATGGATATGTCACGTCGCCATTGACTAATACGCTTAATGTTTCATTCAAATACAAGAATCATTTAAAAAGATTTTGACTCCATTTATATCAACTTCTAATATTTCTAGCAACTGAAAACTCGTAAATGCAGTTTATTGTAGTGAAAGTTCCCGGATGTTTAAGGAGAGGATTTTTCAACATCTTAGATGAAACAAAAATTATCAATAGTTATTCAAATCATCAGTTTTGAAGATTAAGAAACTTTTACATCAAGTTAAAACTCTTAGAATGGCGTCATTATTCCAAGAAACTCGTCTTTCAGATATAAGGTTAAATTTTCTTTCATTTTCATGACGACATATTTTTAAAAGTTTGCAGTTCCATTTTCCCATCCAATTTAGATGGAGAGAAAAGAAATAAGTAACAAAACCCTCATCTGCGGAAGCTTAAGTATTCAGTTACAGAACCTCCTCTTACCACAAAATTTACCAAAAGCATGGAAAACCACTGATAAACCATTTCAATTCTTGAGCAAATACCATAAGCTAACAAAACGTCGGTTTTCAATTCAGGCGACGAATTGTGAAGTCCATCGCGTTTCATGCAGCGCGGGCCCTGTCATTCATAATTCATAACCAATTATTGAAACGCAGTGTCATTAACTGTCGTGCCAAGTACCGATCTCTCTAGGGGGTGGAGGAAGAGCAGAACCACCCCCCTCTTTCCCAGAAGCTAGAAATCGACGACCAATTATACAAACAACCTTTCCTATGAATACACGGAAGAGACTTCTTCCCGCCTAAACACACAGAAATAGATGCCTCCTGCTTTGGATATTAGCATGACAAAGAAATTCTACTTCAGCGGACTATTGTGACGGCTGGAGAGTAGAAGTTTTTGTCATGATAATTTCCTCTCGCCAAGCTTCGACCATGCTATATCTGTAACGATCTATCCCATTCGACACACAAGAGTCTAAGATCAATGTTTGCTTTGGCAAAATACTTGTTACAGACTCATTATTATGATCATCCAGAACCAACGTTGCTGACTTTTGTGCGTCTGTGTGTGAAAGAGAGCCCTTGCTTCCATCGTCTCTTCTGGAATTCGCAATGTCCCGAGAGAATTCACTTTGTTTGAGGACACACTGGTTGTCGCAAAATTTCGCCTCTGCAGAATAGTTTTCATCGCCTGCAAGAATGTGAGCGTTCAGACGCTTTTACCACATTTCGAGTCGTCGGAGTTTTCCATTTGGAACTCGCTGAAGCGTGGTGTCGGCTTGTGACTTGTTAATAGTGAATTTCAGGGGTGGGATCTCCGCGAAATGCTGAAAGTAAGTGATGAGTGTTTCATCTTATAAAAGAGGAAGCATTAAGCTCCTGAGATGGAATGTTTGCCGCCGCGGAAGTTTGAGACAAAAACAAACAACCCGCAGCAGCATTGAGACGCAAATTCGGACAACGTTAATGAAATCACGCGAGTTAAAAGTGCTTAATGCAGATATGAGCTGTGCAAATTTACTAATCTGATCTTGAGAGGGAAAGGACCTGTGCACTATTTAGAATAATAAATAAATAATTTACAATACATACACTTTTAATATATAATAAAATCATTTTATTGTAAACAGAATTATTGTTACAGTTCCTTCTCTTATATTTGCATTTGCTTACGCGACAACAAACTATTCATATACTTTCAAACTATCCTCTTCAGACAAAGAACAGAAAATGTCGATTTCATACACACATTTGATGCCAATTCTCAGAAAGTAATTACAGTCATTCTCTGGTAGATTATTCAGAACTTTATTTACAATATTTTGACGATTGTAAAACATTACAATATACATCATTTCAGCCCACACACACACAAATGTTTAATATTAAAATAACCCACAATTATTTGGCACAGTTGATCGTATGATTTAAAAAAAATGAAATAAAAATTAAATTAACTTTAGATTGCTTGTTATTTAAAGATTGCAATGTATTTTTAAGAAAAATAAACTAAAAGGTAATTTATATGGCGGAATTATGCAATTGTTTTTCCTTTAATTATAAATAATTACATTTTCTCAAATGAAAAAGCATATGAAAAATATAAGAATTATTTTTATAAATTAGATTCATGCTAATGAATTCAAACACAGATTATAAAATGGCATTGACATCTGAATAATAATATTTAAGAAGATATTGCTCTCATTTTTATTTTTAAAAATATAATTTCTCTCGTACAGAAAAGTGAATAACAATTCACATGAAGAAAAAAAATATTTTGATGTTTATACATGATTTGATTAAAACTGATAAAAACACTTAATGTGATTCAGTCATATCTCAACATCCACATCATGGTCTCAGAATCCGATTTGAAAATCCCAATTTATCTTATCTTAAATGAGCTTACAATTTCTAGTTGATAATAGAAAGAAATAAAATATGGCTGAACATATCATTTGAAATTGCTGAAACATTTACCGATTTCTCTATTCTGAAAAATATTAATCAATTATTAAATATAACTAATTATCAAATAATTCTCTTCAAGTATTGGAGAACAGATTTCCCTATTAATCATATCTAACATAAGTTTCATGGTGGTCACAGAATCACACGTGAAATTCCAACTAATCTTATCCTAAATAAGAATTAAATTACAATTTCTAACTGATAAGAGAAATTGGTGAAAAAATGGCTGAACGCAACCTTTGAAATCATTGAGATTTGTAACATTTTTTCCATTATAAAAATTATAACAAATTAATAATTACTTTTCGTTATTCTGTACATGAAACTTTGTTGGAAACTTGTTCAAATATGTTTTCGGAATAATCACTATTTGTATCTTCCGTTGTTCAATTCTAAAGTTTCAACCAGTTAGTATTGTCACATACGATCATCTTTTCCCTTTCATATTAATGTTTGAGTAAAAGTTAAGATGAGAAAAAATTAATCTCGACAGTTAAGTTACTTTTGTTTCCTTCTTTTTTATTAAACTAGAAATAAGACTTGCAAGAACTCCTTTCATTACGCTTTTAATAATTGCTTTTTATATAACATTGCAATCGGAGCAAAAATTTTAAGGCAATCCGTTTTTTTAAATAAATGCACGAATACTGGCTTAAAAATATTGGAAATTATAATACTGATTGTGATAATTTTTCAATTTGAAAATTTTTCATATATTTCTTTTTAATTTTTGTACACTTTGCGTAGACGAGAAAAAATAAATTGTTACTGGATAATGATCAGAGACTGATATATAATTTTGTGTGTGTGTGTGCGACAAGAAAGCTCGGATTTATAGTTGCGAAAAGTATGAGAAAGGCAAATAATGAAGTCAATAATCGTTTTTGAAAATTTAGGACAATTATGGTAAAAGAAATTCCGGTATAAAATAGTTTTATCCTAGATGTATGAAAAGCGAAAAAGAGTTTGCCGGTTTGCATTTTCTAGAGAACACTCAACTAAGAAAGCTATTCATATGACAGGTTTCATCCTTGTCAAAAAGTGAAGTTTTACAAAATTTGAGGGTCAAAGAGTTATATTTATTCTACAGAAATTCACACAAACTTCAGTTCTCACACAAACATAAAGTACAGTGTTAGCACTTCAGTTAACAAATATCATCATTTATATATATATATATATATATATATATATATATATATATATATATATATATATATATATATATATATATAAAATAAAAATTGTTGTTTATAATTTTTTAGACATCTCAAAGTAAACTTTCGCTGTACAAAAAATGGGAATGCAATTGGCATGACCTGAGAAAGAAATAAGTATTTTCTTTGAGGATCTGGAGTACTTAATTAAAATGAGTCCATTTAGTTGTTTCCATTTTGAGAGCAAAATGTATTAGTAAATATATTATAGTGTCTTACGAAATGAATTTTTACAAAATGCTGAATTTCTTGGTGGAGAAAATTAGAAATATCAGCCAGGTAACATGCTCACTATTTATGGGAGTACAAAGAAGAACTGAATCCAAGTCAATGATGAGGAAACTTTGCAAATGCCAGAAATGTGATTTTTTTTTTTTTTTTTTTTTTCTAAATTTAGAATTTTGGAATTGATTTAGAAAAACGTTTTTTTGCAGCTTGAAAATATTTTCACCAATAATAAAATATAAATTTACTGATGAAGGCGAATGGTATAAAACAGACTCCGAATTTTGTCAAAAACTAATTTCATACATGAAAAACAAAAATATTTGAAATAATACGAAGAAATGATTCTCATACAAATATCTAAGCACTTTTTTTCTTTCATGCTCTTTTTAACATTTCTCTGAAGATATTTACTCGGTTCTAAATACTGATATGGGGGCTTTCTATGATATTTTCTGATGATAAAGAAATTACAAAAACTTGTTTTGATTTGTTTGGCTGAATTTAATTATTATCACTCAAATCAAATGGTATTTTAATATTCATTTTTTATAAAACGTTTTACCGAGATCAAGACGTTTACTTATATTGTAACCTCAATTGGTCAACATATATAGTGTTCACTATAAATTTTGGGGGATGCATTTCTTTTCACACTATTTAATTCTATAAAAAGTTTGAAGCAAACGAATAAGTTATATTATTTTTCTCAGCATTACTGAAGAACTAAAACTCTTTTCATTCTCAATTGAATTATCTAAAATATTCTCTTTCAGCAATAGAATTTCGTTCTGCTTTCCCAAATTACGATACTCCTGTTGTTGCTAACGAGCTTCGATTCGCTTCTCATCTTCTTCCACTGAAAATTTTAAGGATCGCCTCTGGCCATTTTTAATATCATTCTCTCTAAGCGACATCTTTTTTTAAAAAAATTTGAAGAGAACAAAGATTCATTTGCTTTCATTTGTTTGAACATGATCTTGAATAAGAAGTGATTTTTCCCTTAAGCCATGGGCCTAAAAATAATTTTAATAAGTTTCATTTTTCCAGAAACTATTTAAATGTGAAAAAGGGAAAAAATCCTTACCTACACACACATTCTGTGGGTAAAACTTCCTACACACACACAAAGCTTTCTAATTCAACAGCCTAATAATAAAACCATTCTTTTTACGGTGTTAGAAAAAAAAATTTTTCACTTTATTTTTATGCCCTTTCACGCAAACATGGTAAAAATTATTGTAGTTGACGTGGCTGGCAATTATATACTAGGACTAATTTTTCCGAAAATTACTGAAGTGTATGATACACCTTGCGCATTAGGGGGTTATAATTTTTTACGAGAGTACTCTTCTAAAGAAACAATAGGTGTATGCTAATTTCATATTCATCTTTTGTTTGTTTTTGAGCAGTTCCCCCGGAGCGTGTAAAAATATCCATTTAGATAGAGTAAAATGCTCGAGTAAGTGAAAAAAAATTCTATGTTGTGAAAAGCTTTGTTTCATACATACTGCTAATAGAAGTGACACGGACATTAAAAAAAATTAATTATTCACTTTTTTTCAATCTGTACATGCTACATGCACATGTTATATTCACTGAATTTGAAATTTTAAAGAGGAAAAAAAAACTTAAATTAGAAACAATAAAATGTAAGATGTCACTTTATACACTTTTTTTAAAGATTTTTTTTTTTTTTTTTTTTTTTTTTAATCCTTGTAAATTTTTCTTCCATCAGGACAAGTTTTTTTTCTGCTGCTCATTAAAAATTAAAAATTCATAACTTTATGCAAAAAATAATATCTTTGTATTTTTTAAGTAAATCATTAACACCATCTAAGGAATTTGAATTTATATATAGCAAGTTTAATTAGTTATAGTATAATAATAAATTTATTAATACGTACAAATTTTCAATAAAATAAATTTAAGCTTTAAGATACGCTTGTTCTCAATAAAATTAGAAGATTGAAACTTACAAGAAATTTATATTGGTGCTAAAAATTGATTTTATCTTCAATATTAAGTATTTCATTTAAATATAAATATATATATATATATATATATATATATATATATATATATATATATATATATATATATATACAACAGATATTAGGTTATTCAATAGCTTGTCAAGCAAAACATAAATTTTTTTCATTCTTAGAGGTTAAGAAAATTTAATTGATGATGGATATGTGTGTGCATATTTCACATCAGTTGTTTTGTCATTATTTGACTAAAAAAATTATTTTACCTAGATTTTTAATAATTTTATAACAAACATCAGAAAATTGCCTTTGAAAAAGAATTAAAATAATATATTTATAAAAAACAATAAAATATTATAAATAATGTATAAGGACTGTTTAAATTACAATACTTTTATAAATATTTCAAAATTTCTTAAACTACATCGAGTCATGCTTAAAAATCGTTATTAATGTTTCAATTGGGAATATATAATATACCATATTACTAAGTATATATATATATATATATATATATATATATATATATATATATATATATATATATTCTACTAAAGTTTTAAATTATACGTTAGTTACGAATTAGTCTAAATCAGCTTACTTTAATTATTTAAGTTGCTTTTACGGACTAAAAATTAATAAAAATATGTATAATGAATTGGAGAAAAAAATAAACATGAATTTAAGAAAACAAAGATAATTACTATGTACAAATAAATGCAATGATTAATATTTTAATACTTGATTTTGATTAGGAACATTATATATTTATTCATATAAAGCGTATTACACTAATCTAGTTAAATAATTCAATAAATATACAACAATTTAAAGTTTCAAGGAAATAGTAAAAATAAAGAAACAGAAATTTTATTTATGTATAACATTAACGTTACTCATATAAGAAATTTCTGTTCAATTTGTTGTTTTACTTTTAAATTTGAAAAAGAATATAAAATAGTAGTATATATATGCTTGGTAAAATAATACTTTATATATTATTGGCTTACTTATATAAAAACATATTAATTTACCATTAAATTCTGCGAAATTTTTGCTTTAAATACGAGGTCTTCTTAAAATAAAATTAATAATTTAATATTCTGATATTACTAAGAAGCAATGCAAAATATATTCTAATGAAATGGAAATCTTAAAAAATTTACTAAGAAATTTGTTGAAATTTTTAAACCTTGTAAAGTTTGATTAAATTATATTTTTGAACCGGAATTTTTTTCATTGATACAAATGTTTCAAAAAAAGTAATATATTATATATATAAAGTTTTCTCATGAAAAAATAATTAAAAGCTAGAGACATAGAAAATGCCATTTTTAAAACAGCAAAAATCTAATTAAGATAATCTAGATATCTAATTATCAAAAAAGATACATTAGTAATTTTTGTAACTGAATTCCTGTGATTAGTGAAATAAATGTACGTGAATCCATAAATCGGCTGAAAAACGTTATATAACTAAACGTGACTCATGTATTAGTGTTTGTTCTTGAAAATGGAAAAATCCTTTTCGCTGAACACGAAGCAAATAGTGATTTAGCATAATTTTCCTCTCCGTTGTTTTTGATTTTGAAAAAAAAAAAAATTTTCAAAATTTTCATTTTTAAAATAAAAAAAAGATCGGAATGACACTTGCCGTGTTATTTGGCTTTATTTTAATTGTTTTTATTGAATATATAATGAAAGTTACTATTGAAATTTAAATATTTATTAATATAATTATAGTTCCTAATTAATGTAAAAATTACGTTTACAATGTGTTTCTAATGTGATTATTTAATTTAATGTAGTACATTAAATGCTATATTTCCCATTGGTGAATAAAGAAAAAAGAAAAATAGAAATTCGCTCTATTTGTACTTTGGTCATATTTTCCACTCTAAGTTGTTCCATGCTTATATTTTAGACCTTTGATGATAAATATTTTGCCTATAAAAGTAGAATTAAATCTAAATTTTTTTAATATAAGCAAACACATGTTCAGATTTTTTTTAATCAGAATATCTGCTAAAATTTTGAAAATCCTTTGTTTGAGAGAAATAACAAAACATATCGTGTGTATTGATGTTTATATATATATATATATATATATATATATATATATATATATATATATATATATATATATATATATATATATATATATATATATATATATAAATACAATGTGAAATAAATTTTAAAATTAAATATTATTTATTTTTATTTTATAACATGACTATAGAATAATACTGTAAATAATTTCGAAAATGTGTGAGTTAATAGAGATACTAAAAAAATAAGAAAGAAATTTTAATTATTATATATGAATAAATGGAAATACACACATACACACACACACATATATATATATATATAATTTTATAATATTGATATTCAAATATTCAAATAAAATTAAAAAATTACAATACCCAAATGATAAAATGTTTTTGTGAAGTAATTATCAATCTAATAACCAAACTAGGTGAAAAGATAATAGTTATAAGATTAATAATTGCCTCACAAATAAACATTTATAATAATATTATAACATTAATTTTATAACTATTCTTTTTTCACTTGATTTGGCTATAAGATTGGTAATTACTTCACAAACAAACATTTTCTCATTTAGGTATTCTAATTTCATTTGAATTTTATACCAAAACCGCAAATATAAGGCATTAGTTTTTACTTATGATTTAAAAAATTTAATAAAAGACATTTTTTGAATATATACAATTTTAAGTCCATTTTACACAGATAAAAATTCAATTGGCAATTTTTAGTATTGCATCTTAGGAATATTATATTGTATCTTGGGATCTTATATAAGCTTAGTTTAAACCTTCTCAAAATTTAGAAAAGCCTTAGTTCCGTACAAATGCATAAATATAAATTTCAAACTATGATTATAAGTCATGTAATTTTTTATGGAAATAAAGCTTTGCCTGAAGATCTCAAAATATTAACTTATCCATAGAAAAACTTTTAATTTAAAAAAATATATTTAAATTATGTAGGAACACGAAAAAATATAGGTTATGTTCATTTTTTTATTCATTTTTTAGTTATGATTTTTATATATTTATAGTTTTTGACGGAAATAAAATTTTGCCTGAAATTGCCTCAAAATATTAAGTTATCCATCGAAGAAAAATTAAATTTTTAAAAAATATGAAGGATGAAATGCTCAAAATACATGATGAGGGGGGTTTTTTCAATCACTTTTCCTAGATTGGCTTTTCAGTTAAAAAACCGTTAGCCAGAAGTAATTTTTTTGTGTCAAACATTTCTTTTGGAGCCTGATAAGGTAGGTCAGTAAATTTCAAGGCTGTCGGAGCATTGAAGGGTTCCATCCATAATAATCTTTGTCATCTTACCCGCTATAATTCACATGTAAAAAATAAAACTGAAAGACTGATTTCGTGTTTAAATGTAACATCCTAAACATAGCCAATATCAGTTTTCAAAAATTTCAGGCATCAACAATTTTTCCCTGGCTTGTTGTTGTATATCAAAGACAGATTGAAAATCCTGATTTCTCTGAATTGTGTTTCGAGTTCATGAAGAAGTGCTGACTTCAAAAGCTTTTTAACCTGTGCGTGAACAGGCGCATACTTCTCGGAGAGCAGCTTTGAGCAGAATGCGGACTGACACCTGAAAACTTCCGATGTTTTCTTTTCGGGCTGTCTTCTTTTATTTCTCCACCAAGTGCGCAACAACATTTCGAATGTCCAAAAGAATTGGGAAGAGTTTGACTCCAGGGCCGAGTTTGGGAGCACTTGGGCTTGCTGGTCACGTCTCTGGAAAGGCTAGGGCGCTCGGAGGCGAAAGGAGACGGGGCCTTCTTATCTAGACCGCCATTCTTTGTGAAGTGCACAAGAAGGAGGAAAAGAAAAAGGTCTGTTAAGTAGTCGTCAGCAAAGGGTACGCGGAGCTCTTTCTCATTCTCTTCTGATACTGCGAAGACAAGTGGAAAAATTATGTTTCAATTCTGCCATTACCTGAGAAAGGTAAGCGAAATGGTATTAAAGAAAACAACAATAAATTTCAGAGATAGCAGAATTTGGCTACAAGCGACTGCTTAAGTTGTTGAAGTTGTTACAAAAAAATGAAGTGAATACACTTTCATATGAGATCATGAAGGTTACAAAGAGATTATTTCGGCAGTTTATTGCATCGAGTTTAGAACATATTGACCAATTAATTGAATTCACTAATTTTAAATTTTAATTTTCTAAACATGGTAATACATCCATTTAAAAACACTTTTATTTATTTATAAAATTGATGCATACGCTGTAAATTGTTCTCAATTACGTAATTTTTCCCTTGTACATTATTTACATTATTTAATTTTAATTTAAAAGTTAAAAAAGTAAGTAAAATATTTTTTTCTATTTTTTTGCACTTTTAAACTTAAAAAAAAGGAATCTGATATTTGCATTCATATTTGTGTAAATTACTTACATTCATGTGTGCATGTGTGTTTGATATAAAAAATATTCAAAAATTTTATATTTAGGGAGTAACTCTTTAGTAAGATGAAAAGATGAGCACTATAATATACAATGACATAAACAGTCATTCAAATTTAAGAAATTCTAATGCGCCTTCTCATAAAAAGTGTTTTGTGAAATCTATTTTCTTAAAAAATAAAATATTCTGTATGTTAAATTGAAATCATAGGGATTAAGAGGCGAAATTTTGATAGATAATGTTTTAACACATTGCTAATTTTAGATTTTAGCCTCAAACACAAGTTTGCATTTCATGAAATATTAATCACAAAACATTTTAAAATGAGTAGTTTGAATGTTTTAGTTTTCTCTTAAATTTAACTAATGAAATAATAACTTTGATAGAAAACTGTATTCAAATGTGTACACTATTTGAATTATTAGTCGTAGTCATGCTGACTTCCAAAATTTATTTTAGGATTTGTAAAAGTATTAAGATGCTTTCATTTTACAATTCATGTTTTTAGCTAGATATTGAATGCAAATAATGTCTAAATATCATAAAAAAGGTTCCTTGAAAATATGATGAAAGTATTAATAAAATTCAAATAAAATTAAACAATAAAATAATATTCATTTAAAACAGAAATGTATCTATCAAGTAATATGTAGAAATTCAGAATATTTCTGTTTTCCTGCTGAAAGTCGAACTAATGAGACCAAATTTAGGAAATCAGATATGAAAATCGTGAAATTATAAAAAAAAATAATGTCCACATACACTATTATAAGGTAGAATTCAAGACATAATTTGCATACGAAGCTTTACATAAAGTAAGCAAACTTTTTACTATTTCGCGAGTGATTTATAATGCAAAATAAAATTTTTTAGAGTATTTAAAAATTTTAGAGGAATTTCAAAAATATGACTAGCACATATGCTTGTAACCTAAAATACGGTGAATATTTTGCAATTTCTGAATCTTAAAATGAATTGTTTTATATTGACTAAAATTGGTTCAAGAACTATTATAAACAGAAAATTTGTGTTAGACTATAGATCATTATATATATATATATATATATATATATATACTGCAATTTGATATTTAACATTTTTCCTGTTTTTATGGCAAAAGTGTATAATTTTATTTAATTGCAACCTTGTTTTATTCCAAATTTATTATTTCTCTAATATGATTAAAAGCTTCCAGCATTCTCTTTAGAACAGTTCATAAAAAATTAGTTTTGTATGTCGTTAAGTCATTGTTAAATATTGTAATATTATTGGATCGGAAGGAATAGGTGCTGTCGAAATTTTCACTCCATTTTTAGAACTTCTTGATAAGATTAAACTCACATTTAAAGTTTTCAAAGTTTTTTCCCAGCTAGCTGCAGTAAAAACTGTTACATTAAGCACTTGTAAAATGTCCTTAGAAAAAAATACTGTAAGTTTAATATTAAATTTAATAGTGTCTTCAATATTCGAAGACATGTTGAATTCTATCTTTAATGCTCTCAAAAATGCCTGATAATAGCAAAACGCAACTTGAATTTGCCATTACATAGCCCTGCATATTAAGTTGTTGTTTTGTGCCAGCTAGGCGAGCGTTATGGGGTGCACTTTTCCAACTGAACCATATTTTGGTGTGGAGTCCGACTTCCTCAGTACATACACATGCCATAGGGACCAGTTTATAGGGTAGGTAACCACTCACACCTCATTCACACACAAGGAAAGGACAATGACAGGATAGAGAGAGCGAGAAAGTACATCCATGCCTGAACCGGGATTCGAACTCAGGACCTCCCTATCCGCAGTCAGGCACTCAGACCACTAGACAGGGTGGGGGCGCATATTAAGTTATAAACTATATATATTATGTAAAAGAAACAATTTGAGCAATTGGTAAAAGAACAAATACAAAAAGAAAACCAATAAAATTCTACTCAGAAATTTCATCATTGATTTACTATCAGCAGAGTTAGAATGTAGCAAAAGAAATTCCTAAAAACTATCTTGGATTCTAAAAGTCATTTACTTTAATCTTTACATAAAAGTATATTACAATAAATTTCAAATTATTAGTATTTTTCTGTGTTATTAGAATCAAACTCATCACCAAATGGTTTGCTGAAATCACCAAGAGTTTCTTTTGAAATTATACCTTTTAAAAACAAATTAATGTCTTGAAAAAATTAATTTCTGTAGAGTTTTTTATCGTGGATATGATAAAAATTCTAATTTCACAAATATTTTTGAAATTATTTAAAAATTTCAGAATTTCCGCGAGAAGCAGATGATGTGAGTGATGTCGAAATCGTGATTCCGTAATAGAAAAATATTGAATTAGATTATACTTTTCCACTTTAATATATTTATTGAAACTGCTATACGAAATTTTTGGAGAAATGTCAGTTATTTTAGGATTAATATTTCTTTAAATGATATGAAATCATTTATTATATACAGAAGATGATATGCGTGAAGGAAAAATATTATCTATTAACTTTTCTCTTGAAGACAACTGTAAATGCCTTAATATATTAATATAATCACTGTTTGCAACATTTAAGAAAAAATATTTACCAGGAAAAAAATAATCACTTTATTTGAATTTAGTATTTTAATTCAATGTGCAAATAAATAAGTAAAGATAATCGAGTAGGAAAGAAGCTTGAAAATGAAGTAGACATATCAAATAATTATTCAATTGTTCTTTATTATCTTCTAAAAAATGTTAATTTCACCCTTAAAAAGTGAACAATTGGTATTTAATTCTAAAGTTTAAAATTTTGTCACATTAGTCAAGATTATTGTGTATGCAAGTATCAAAATGTGTACTGCAAATATTTTTCTTGTATAATACTGTCAAATTTTCGTGATATTTTTACCTGAATTCTAACCTAACATAAAATGCACACTTGTATTATTTTTTTCTTTTTATATTTGAATTCTGTTGGCACTTTCTTAATTCAATTTCCTTCACATAGAAAGATATATTTCGTTTTCACATTTTTCGGTTGTGAAAATTTTTCTAAAATATCAGTTCTTAACCAGGGGTCAACCAATGAAATTAAAACATATAAAGAATTAGATTAAAGGTTTTCAAAAAAAAAAAAGAAAAAGAAAGAAAGAAAAGAAAGAAAGAAAGAAACTGTTTATCGTAGTCTTTAGCATTTTGGATTTTCCTTTACAAGCAACTATATTACCCAGCTCACCACTTTTAGTGAAAGCAAATACATAGTTTTCGGCAGTCTTAAAAAAATAACGTTATTTACTATTTATTCAGTTTTGTTTTCAAAATAGGTTCACCTCCTTTTTCAGCATAGAGATATGCTAAAAATAAATCAAATGGGGTGCAGAATGCTTGAAAATTTCATTTACTTGAAAAATTATTATATGTTGAAGTCAAAGCTCTTTTCCTACGCATTCCAATAAATTCTCATTGGCGACATATTGGTAAAAAAGTAAGCATATAGTAAAAAAATATACTTTTTCAAAAATAAAATATATTCTTAAAAACAAATTACATTATGAGAATTTTGAAGAAGGGGGATTAGGGGCTGTAAATGTTTTCAGTTCGATGCTGATTCTTATATATATATATATATATATATATATATATATATATATATATATATATATATATATATATATATATATATGTATATATAAAGCCATTAAATTTTAAGTTTAAAGTCACTGAAACATAATTTTTAGATTTTAAGTTAACCAGATTAATATCATCAAATAAATTTCAATCCATTCCCTGAAACTATTCTCAATTTAACTTTGAACAAATGGAACAAAGGCTTATATACAGTGAGTGTAAAAAGTATTCGTACAGTACGACAATTGGTTTAAAACAGATCTGTTCATAAAAATTATAAACATAAATTCCATTTTAATTAATTATAAATACATAATAAAACATATTTTCAATAGTTTCGTGAGAAATTTACGCAAAAATAATTTTATACATGAATAAATATTTACAAAACTGTAACAATCCAACATCTTGTGGTGTAAAAAGTATTCGTACACTAAAAAAATGCAAATTTTTTTAGTTATATTTTGTGATTGGTTTAGCCATTAAGATGTAGTAATTGACTTCATCTTGTAAGTTACTTAAAAGGTTCTTCAGTGAAATTTTAAATGTAGTGAGAAACTAGAAATTCTGTAAGGGATCGTAAAAGTAAAGAGACAAGTGTTTCCGAAAAAAAACTGATTGTAAAGCTCTGTAAAAATGGTAAATCGTACAACAAGATTTCTGATCTGGTTGGTAGACCCCGTTCAACAGTGCAGTCAATCATAAAAACGTTTGCTGCCACTCTAATGATTCAAAACAGTTCTCGTACTGGGTGACTATGTCTATTGACATCATCTGACAAACAATTTCTGGTACGTTCATTAAAGAAATATCCTAAAATATAAGTGCCCCTACATCAACATCAGAACTGTAGAACATGGTAACAGCAGTCTCCGTAATTACTGTTCGAAATGCACGCAGAAATGAAGGTTTCCATGACCATCTTTTGAGATGAAAATTCTTTGTTAGTGACCAGAAACTGCGATTGTCTTTCGTGAAACAATACTTTAATGAAAGTCCAGATTTCTGGAAAAATATTATCTTAAAAGTAAATAAAACATATTTGGACCGGACGGGAGATGAATGGTATGGAGAAAGCGCAATACAGAAATGCATCCTAAGAATTTAGTGCCAACAGTAAAACTTGGGGGTGGAAGTCTGGTAGTTTGGGGGCTTATAAGTGCTTCTAGGGTGAGTAAATTAGTCTTTATTAAAGACATTATGAATCATCAACTTTACATCGACATCTTAAATAACAGTTTAGGACCTGGTGCGAAAAGAATGGGATTGAATGATAATTACGTTTTTATGTATGATAACGACCCCAAGCACACAGCCCTAAACTCAAAGCTCTGGATACTATATAATACCCCAAGTTCATGAAATTTCCTCCTCAATCGCCGGACCTCAAATCCATCGAGAATTCATGAGACGTTCTTGATAAAATTATTAGATCCAGACATATTTCTAATAAAAACGATTTGGAATCAGATCTTAATCAAGAATGGGACGCCATATCTAGCTCAATAACAGCAAAATTGGTGGAATCGATGCCAAAGAGACTCAAGGTAGCTATTCGAGCAAAAGGATATCTTACAAGGTGTTAGTTATAATATTATGAATGTATTGGCCAATATATGCCTGATGTATGAATACTTTTTACACCACAAGTTGTTGGATTGTTTCAGTTTTGTAAATATTCATTCATGTATAAAATTAATTTTGTGTTAATTTCACATGAAACTAGTGAAAATATTTTCTATTATATATTTCTAATTCATTAAAATGGAATTTATGCTTATAATTTTTATGAAAGGATCTCTTTTATATCAATTGTCGTACTGTACGAATATTTTTTACACTCACTGTACATGATTCAATTTCTATACACTGTGTGAATCAACGAGGAAAACAGAAATCTATGAACAATGAACTTTATATTGTAAGTAATTAATATAACCCCTTTTCCTACTTGTAATGTGACTTTTTATAAAAGAAAAATTGCATCTTACTTCTGTTTTTAAAGCATCAAATAAGTGATTTACTTGGCCATTACATCAGTCATTGAAAGGATGTTGTTATTTTGGAGAACTAAGTTAGAAACACGACACATGAAATATGTTGTTTGGCTTCAATATCTCCATTATTAACACTTGAGATGATAAAAAAAAGCATTAAAGGAGCTTCGATATTTTCACCCTACAGCAGACAACCTTCTTGGAGTTCAATGATATTTCCATAAGTGAATCTCATTGGCAATCTATTATTTCAGGAAGTTTTACATTTGAACTTTTTCACCTCAATGTATTTTTCATTCCATTTGCATTCGATCGAGGTATATTCCACAGCACACACAGTTGAGGGTAGATTTATAATTGGTTTACCTTTTCTTTCACCTTCAGAAAATAGAGGAAATTCTGTAACACCTCTCTCCTAAATGTTATAAATATTTTTATACATGCTCCGCTTATCAACTTGCAACTAGGGCAATGTCTTGAAATCTTTGATCTTGTAGACTTTGGGGCTTCCTTATTTTTAGCTCATTTTTAACAAAAATTTATTTAATAAATTAATAATAGTTAATTTAATAATAGTAGTATACTAAAATGTGGAAGATTTTATATTTATTTTAAAGCATGTTATGTATCTTTATATTCTGTGATCTAAAAGCTCTCTTTTCATTTTAAAATTATTACTATTGAAGCCAGTAAAGAAGTTAGCCGAGATATTTTTTTGTTCTGAAATGTAGACATACTTTAATCAAATACTGTCCGTATGTTTCTACAAAAACATAAAAAAATACTATTTTTAATTTTCATAAGCAAATGTTGCTTCGATGTCCTTTCAAGGACACAAAAGAAAAAAACATAATTTAAAATGAGCTACCATTAATCAAACGGCACTCATGTTTCTAAAGAAACACAAAAAAGTGTTTTCAATGAATCGCATTAAAATCTCCCCATTAAGTTCAAATATATTAATTTTTAATTCCACGTGACAAAATTCAAATTTGTCATTTTTTTAACTGAAATTTTAGTTTCCTTTTTATCAAAATATAGCTTTTTAAATAGTATCTCAAAACTCAGTAATACATCATCTAATTATTAATTTTAATTATTATACAACATAAATAGTAATGAAAATTACTTAAAATAATAGTTAGAAACACAGGAGGCAGTTTACGATAGTCCTTTTTCTCCTTATATTTCTTAATTTTAAATTAAAACTTCTTTCTATTAGCATTTCTGAATGGTTCACAAAAACAAGTGCACACTTTTAACTTCAGCCTAGCTTGGAAATCAGATATACATTAATATTCTACTTCTCAATACAAATACTTTTATTCTAAAATTTGCATACTGTGGGTTTCAATCATTCTTAGCAACTTTATATGAAATAATTTAAATATTTACCTACAAAGCTTCCCAAAAATATAAACTTAAAGGCTGTTTTGCTATTCAGTATAAAATACATTTTTATGTGTTGGAAATACAACAAAACAAATATGTATAGAAAATTAGAAGTAACGAAAATGTAAATATCGCAAATTAGTCATGTAAATACTCAAAAAATATTAAATATGAATTTAAAAAGTTGTAGTTTCGCAGAATAAAATTAATTTTCATTTCAAATAACTATTTTTCTTTTTCAATAAATCATAGAAAAATTAATTTAATAATGAAATTTATTGCTAGGAGCAATTCAATTCAATTAATTATGCTAACATATTTACTTTCAGGATATTTTATTGTAGAGTTAATAAGATATTTCTGGTAAATATGAATGTTTAAACTTCCTCGCGTCGTTATAAAGACTTTAACGATAAAGTCAATGAAAACTTTTTAAATCCTTGAATCGCCTTTAAAATTCATTATTATAAGCTTATAGGAAAGTAAAAATTTTATGCGTGTAATAATATAATTGGAAAATGTGTGCCTTGTTTTAAAACATCGAAGAACTATACTCAAAAACTGTAAGTAAAAACTTAAATCTATATATTAAATTTTCTGTCATAGCAAGTTTAAGAAGGTATAGTTTTTTTAATAAAATAATCTGCAGCCAAATTAAAACTTATATTTTATAAAATTAAAACTTATATGATTGTTTTTTTGTTATTTGCATTTTCTCAAGTTTTTGTAAAGATATAAGAGTTAAAAAAATAGATAATAATTATTATTACTATTCTTAATCAAATTCAATATTCAAGATTTTCGGAAAAATCTAAGCAGTTTATAAGTAAAATCTCAATGTTTTCTAAGCTTTTTCAATTTTATGAATCAAAATCACCAGTTATTACTCATTCTGATCACGTATAAATTATATTTATTTATATTATTAATATTATTGCGAACATAAGGCTGATGTGTTAATATATGTATATTTGACTTCTCATACACTACAACTAGCGTAAGCGAATAAAAAATTAAGACAAACTAATTATTCAAGTTGTTTTGAACATGAAATTAAAGGACGCTTTCAAAAATGGAATAATTTTAAAAATTTATAAAAACGTATAAATCCTAATAGTAAAAATTATCTTTGATAATAACTTTTAGAAAATAAAAAGTTGTTTTCAGATTCTCTTCTGAGAGTGATGTTTTCAAGTTCGTGACGAAGATATCAGTGTGGCCAAGGCATTTCTTCGTTTCCCCCTTTTGACATCACCAGGACCAGATCACCTTATAACAGTAATAACTTTCCCCACCATGGTTACAGTGAAAGAATGTCAAGGTCCTCGCCAAGAGAAAGGTATTAATTTCTGTTGAATTTTTTGTCGCAATCATTTGCTTTAAAAAAAACCAGTTGAAAAAAATTAAAAAGATTTTGTCACCGAGGTTTTGGGATTGTAAGAATAAACTGGGTCTGTTCTGGTTTGCTTAAAATCCAAACTAGGAGAAGAGAAATGCCGCCAAAAGAAAAAAATCAAGGTTCATAGAGTTCATTCTTATTGAAGAGAAAGCGTGTGTCCCCCTATTCTACTTCTACTGAAGAGAGAGAGAAACATTTCGCCTTTTTTATTTTTTTTAACTTTACTTTTATTATTGCTATTATTATTTATTCTTTTTCTTTACATGGAGTGGCCTCCCCCCAACTTTATTCTGGCTAGTTT
Source organism: Latrodectus elegans (assembly GCA_030067965.1). Lineage (NCBI taxonomy): Eukaryota > Metazoa > Arthropoda > Arachnida > Araneae > Theridiidae > Latrodectus > Latrodectus elegans. The sequence goes on from CM057819.1 coordinate 118,585,455, forward strand.
TCTCCTTCCTGGGTGTTTGGCTCGTTGGGTGCCTCTTAGAGACGTGACTCGCATCGCCAAGTGCTTTCAATGAGTCTTGAGGTGAACGCCGCGGTCGCCAGAATTGAACTTTTATCACCCACCTGGCACATAAATATCTTCTTTTTTTTAACATTTGAACTAGAATTTTAATGTTTAAACTTTAAATGAGTACTGATTTAAGATTCTATTTTGTACCCACTTAATAAGTTCGATTTTATGGGTAAATGTTTCAAGTTTAAGGTTTTATTGTTTCCTGCTGAGAAGTAGGTTACTTAAATTAAAATATATTCATAATTCATATCACAACCGGTAAAGAGTGTATATATACTTTTTAAATGGAATTTATTTATTTCCTATAAATCTTTTCTTCGTCAATAAGGAAACTTTTCCCTTGATTTAATACCTTCTTCTAAATACACATTATCACTTGAATAAAACGAAATCCTATTTTAATCTAGCTTTTATGACTATTTTTTTGAGAATATGTCAATCAAATATTTAAATCAAATTACATTTCTATCAAATTAAAGATGATATCCGATTATTTTGAACATATATCAAGTCAAAAACGGTATATGGAGTAGAATGTATAATTAAATTATTTTGATAAATAAAGCAAAAATGCTAATAAGTTTAATTTAAATTCTGATTTTCTGAATTCGTCATTCTTGATAAATTATTCAATTGGATGCATTTAAAAATAAAAATTTAGAAAAAAACAATATAGTTTTAGTTTAAATAATTTGTAATTTAATCACAATTAACTTCTTCAAAAGTTATTCAAAGTTTCATCAACAATTTTCGCTAGTTTAAAAAACAAGCTTAAATTATAAATTTTGTATCGAATTCAAATAAAAATTTTGAAATTTGCCACCGAAATTCTTTTATATAAAGTAAGAATAAATATAGTTTGAAATAAATTCTTCAAATTTATTGTAATTTCTTATTATATTTTTAATACGTTTTATTTTGTCGTTCAGTTAAAATTTTTTAATCATAATTTACAATGTAAATAGAACACAGCTCTAAAAAATTCTTCAGTTTCCACCAACAAATTTAAGTCATAAATTTTATATCCAACAATTTCTGAATTAAAACCAAAAATGAACTTTTAATTTTGTTATCAAAATTTATATTAATAAATTAATTAAAAAATAAAATCCGTAAAAATCTCTAAATTATTTAGGAAATTAGTATTTATCATACTTTTTACACTGGGTTTTAATTAGTTTAATGAATTAAAAACACTTTTACAAACTAGAATTGAGGAATTTCTTATCATTTTATAAGAAAACAAAATTAATTGTTTGCAAATTATATAAATTATTAAGTAATGATTTATTAATGTTTAAGAAGTTACAAAAATAATGTAATTTGTGAATATAAGATTTTGTATCTCTTAAAAATATATTTTTGTGATTGCTTTAAAATCGAATTCTCCGTTCATTTTTGACATAATAATAAATTTAATAATTATATTTATTATTAGTAATTATAATTCATAATTTATACTATATAAAAGCTTTTATGGAATAAACAAAATTCAAACAAGTCCTTAAAATTTAAATAAGTTAAACAGATGCACTTGAAAAGGTGAGAGGATTTTCGAATTTGGCGATAATTCTTGGCAAAATTTCAGTAACCCTTCGCCTCAGGGCTGAGCTATGCTCAAGTAACCATGCGAGGCCTATCCACGTACGATCGTAGCTCTTTTTCCGCCGATGCTTTAACGCAATGGCTGTTTCAGCCTCGCCTCAAGACTTTTCCTTTCGCCCTGAAAAAACAAAAATAAATTAAAAAAAAATCCTAAGCCTTAAACCACCTTACTAAGATCTCTTCACTAATTAGAGAAGAGCCAAAATCTTGGAATGAGCACATACTTAGAGAAAGAATATTTTTACGACATTTCGATCAACTTGTAGTCTGGATCTGTAACTGACGTGGACTGAGCAAAGCTCTACCATTCAAAGCAACTAATTTCTCAATTTTTAAAAACTATTATGATGCAAGTTTTTAAATTGTAATTAATATACGCTCGAACTATTACGCAATTTTCATTCCACAAATAGGAAGACTAAGCATTCTGTTCAACTTGCGCCTATTTTAAAACTATTGTGACATCCACGATTGCGGCACAGAAGAAGATAGCAGTGTTGATTGAAACCAATCACTTTAATGGGTCTCGCCACAGAGGATGATGTGGAATAAGAACAGTTGGTTCCAGATCTGGTTTCGATTTCCTAACAGGGCAATGGCATGGAACAAAATTTCATTCATGACATATTGATGATGCATATTTAGCCATCGCATGCAAAAAATCCCTATTGCGTGAAACACAAAGCAAATTGTTGATGTCATAAAACAAAAAATCAAAATTCTCTATTAATGGTTGCTTTATAACAGCAACTAAACAATAATAGGCTGGAATGCGACTTCATTAAGGATCATAACGTTCATAAATGTATTGATCAACCATGAAGACTCTTATAACATCCGTAGGCAGACTGATTGCCACTGCTGATGTAAATAGACATTGGTTAGTTCAGATGTCAACTGAGTCACTTCAGCCAGGAAGTGATTTTATTCGGAGATTACACAGCTACAAAAGTGTAAGCAAAGATTTCTGGAAAAGTAAAATAAAAAAATTTTCTAAAGGAATATACTAATTACTAATCAAATGCAAGCATTTAAGTAATACATTTTACAAAAATTTGAAAACATTAAAATATGCCAAATTAAAATGAGTAGTCTATGAGGAATTAATTCCTGAAGAATAAACCCTTGGAAGAAAAAATATTCTACTTAGTCAGGACCTTAATGAGGTGGCAATTTAATAAAGCCATGTACCCTTCTGGCAATTACGCATGTAAACCATGAATTCCTTTTTAGATTGTGGCAAAATTATGAAATGTAAAAGTTTAGATACTTGGAGATTCAAAGAGTTGGACATTGTTGCTGTTGCACCAGCATACTTTGTTGTAGTACCTAGTTCTAAGTTGAGATCTACTAGAGTTAGAGAGGTTAGAAGAATTGCGGAATCGGTAAAAGTTTACAGTCGTGTACCTCTTGTTCTTTGGTGATTTTTTACTGAAGATGTGATTAACAAGAAGGTTGATTCACAAATACTTTACAATGATAGAATTACCGGGATTAAACGAAATTAAAATTTATCTCCAAAATGTATCGCCAAACCAAGTGGTACCCGATTCTGCATCGAACCCAGGTATTTAAATAGTTCAAAACAATATAAAGAATTCGTTTTAGTCCTGGAGTGGAATTTGGAAAAGATACAAGTTGACTTCCAAGTATATTACACACATGTTTGGTGAGATTAAGATGAGAAAAGTGAGCAGAGCGGGTCATTTCATGCGTATGATAGCTTCACTTTCAAGGAAGTCATTCACCTGGAAGACACAGTAACAAAGCTAGTTATCAACGCGAACATGAATGCAGGACAGACAAACCAAGAAATAAGCCAACTTAAAGCTTAAGTAATTCGTCTCGATACCTTGTTGTAATTTCAGAACCCATTTCAAAGATGAGAAGATCTGTGCAATCATCTAGCATAAAATTTCTCCTGACAACTTCTTAAGAAAACTAACATGTTTCTAGTATTTGAACTTGAATAAAAATTGCTCAAAGTTATTGATATATCGATTTCTGGAAATTTTGAAATATCTCAAAGGTTCTTAAGATCACTTATTAAGACGCCTAGAATTCGAGACATTTCCTTCTCTATAGATCCCAGATCCTCTAGATTTTAATAGTTAAATAATTCTTCCAACATGTCCATTTGGCTTTGGCTTCTTTATGCCATCATTAGGCATTTTTGGTCTTTTAACTGAACTCAGAGCTTATATATATATATATATATATATATATATATATATATATATATATATATATATATATATATATATATATATATATATTATAATTTCATACATATACTATATATAATTTCAATATTTGCAAACGTTAAAAAACCCAACCTAGTGAATAAAGACTAATGTTTCAGTTAATAAAGACAGCTGCCCAAAAAGGAGTTATTTTATTAATTTTTAGAACCAGAATTATTATTTTTAATTTCTCTCATGATTATAGTATATTTCGATGCATAAAACTAATGGAATTCGTTTCAATAAGAACATATTAACTATAATCATATGTAATCGTAAATACGGGAAATCATGTACAATCGTCAATATAAGAAATATTTTAAAATATTTACTTTAGTATTAATAAAATATAATTCGTATTGTAGCTCTTTTGCTTATATAAATGCGTGCAATAATAAAAAGACAGCGTTAAATTAACGAAGCATATATTTTGTGACGATAAAAAGACATTTAATTAAAGCAAAGCATTCAACATAATGAATGGCAACGACAAGAATAAGAAGGCACAGGAAAAGAGAAAAAGACATTAATCTTCGATGTTATGTTTAAAATATGAAGCGTTTTCAGTAATCGTTTTTAGACTTAGTAGCGCAGATTAAGGATTCAATTTGATTATTTTGTCATTAGTACTTAACGTGAAAAACATGCATTCAATTTTAGAAAAACAATCCGTGTGTGTAACTATTTTCTTAATTACATGTTAGGTAGCTAACAATATAGTAGCCCACCACTTAATTTCAAAACAAACACACACTTTTCCAACGCATACATTAAAAAAAAAGAGGAGGCTTTCACTTTCTCCCAGTTTATTTCTTTTCCAAATACCTATTTGCTTTTACTTAATTCTTATCGTAACGTTTGCTGCAGCAACTCATTACAAAAACAAAAACGCTTGTAAGGGAAAAAGGGGGAAAAAACGCACTATTCGAATGGCCAAGAGGGATCACAAAAATCAATCTAGCTGAAAAGAGCAAACAAAGAAGAAGAGAAAAAGAAAATGATAAAAATCCGATTTTTCGGATTCAACAAAGAGGCAATCACAACTAGAAAAGGTAAAGAAATAAAAAAATTACTTCGACTTTCACTTCAATGTTAAAAGGTTTTCTCCTTACAAAGAAATCCCTCCGAGGGAAAAACCTCTCCAAAAGAGTAGGGAATAATTTGTATTTGCCTTTTAAATTAGCCCCCATTACCATATTTAATGGCTACGCCACAATTACGGCTCAACAGGTAGAACATAGGGCTCCTTGATAAAACAAACATCTAAACTCACCTCCCCCTCGACGAGCGTTTCGCTTTTCTTTTAGTCGTTTGCAACTGGGTCTTTACTTCATAATCATCAGCCGCCCCCCCCCCTCTCAAGAGCCTCCCTCTTCAACTGAGATCTCTTCATAATGTTTTACATTTTTTTATCATATTTTACTTTTTGAATTTTATTCTCTAGTTATCAGGTTGTTTCTTTGCGACATTTTTGTTGCTTTTTCAGTAATTCTCTTTTTCTTCCTTTTTTTAAATTTCACTTCACTTCGATTCACCCTCCGTTGTTTTAGTTTATTTTTAGAGGCAAAAATTTTCATCGGATCGCTTCCACCGGCCCATTTGAGCTCATTTCTCTAATCAATTGATAATGTAAACTCTATTGCTCAATGACAATGTTTTTAATCTGCATACATTACACAGATACTCTCAGCGGCAACTTTAAGGCAGAACTTTTTCGATCATTGGTTCCTTTTGATTTGTTTCTTTTTTCATCGTTGCCATTATGTTATTATTTAGTACTTACTTTAATATCGTCTGCTGAATTCGGAAAAGCATGTTTTAATTTCTTTTTCTTGTTTTTGTTGGAATCACTTGCATTTTTATAGTAGTTGTCTTAATGGTACTATTCCCAAAGGTTCATAAACCATTTTATTCGACACCAAGCGGCTTTGATTTTATATTCGCTCTTTTTGTACTTTGCCACTTTTTTTTAGAGCATTGGAATACTCGTTCTAAATTTTTGCACAGTGGCACAGAAGGCTTTTTAGAATGCGTCTTTGATTTTTATGAATCGAAGAAACAACGAATTGGAATCATTATAATGAAAAGTCAATATTTGCTTTTAGGTTCGCGGGCTTCTTCATAAAACCAAATATTGTGGCCAAATGGGATCTAGAAAAAAAATAGGAAGTGCCATTATTTTCCACTTGGGATCGCATTAATCGATGAAAAATTCTCTTGTAAAGAATATTATGCATTTTTATACTCGGGAGTTTTTTAACATTTAGAAGTCGACTTCACTTTCTTTAAATGTTTTTGAATACCCAGAAGAAATGGAGCGAACTGCCAGGGGGTATTCAAATCTAGATGAGCACTTGTAGATAAATACTAAGCCATTTGTATTCTGAATTAACGCACTCTAAGTAAAATGTAAATTTTACTATAGATATGTTACTTAAACAACTAAAGTTTCTTAATTTTTTCAAATGACGTCTTTTTAATATATTTCTCTGAATCCTACTCAAACTAATAAAGAAACTGATTTCTTCAATGTTATAAAACAAAGCCTATCGTTTAAGTATCAAAATGATTTTATAAGCTTAATTGTGTTCTGAAGTATCTCTTAAGCTAAATTATTTTTCTTTGTAAAAATATATCATTATTGTTCGGCACACATTTATTTCCACTATATCATTAAGTCAAAGCAATGATTTAATTCATAATTGAAACGGTACTTAATTAACTACTGACATCAATACTTGTGTTACATGAAAAGAGAAAAGGTTAGAACTCCTTTTGACTAGATAAAAAAAAACGGTACTTTTTAAATCTATGAATAAAAATTTTAACTTTTTTTTTCACCCTCCTATTTTTTTCCCTCCAATGTCCATGAAGCTATTCCGAAACCATAAAAAAATTTAGAATTTGAATTTTGTTAAATTTTTAACGGAATAGTTTTAAAATATTTGCTATACCATAAATTCGTGAGCATATATATATATATATATATATATATATATATATATATATATATATATATATATATATATATATATCATTTTTAAACTTAAATACATTTTGGAACATAAAATCGTAAAAGAGCTAATCAATCACTGTTGTTTTCTTAAACTGATGACAGCTTTTCATTTGATAAAGAATTTTTTCATTGATTCCTGTAGCTTGGGTCCATTTAGAGTGTATGCAATTAAATTTTATTCTCTTCCTTCTGCAGTCAGCTTTTTAAAAAAATCTGTGAATAAAGACATATTTCTATAGATACTCATCGTTATTATAGAAATTTTTAGAAAAATATTTTAGCACAAAACTAATCACAAGTTACTTTCACATTGATTTATTGTTGTATGATGCTTGGCCTCTAGGATTTCAGCACTGCGAGACAGGGAAGTGAGGTTATGGTGAAGCGCCCAATGGGTGCGCCTTCGTAGCCCCTAAGGCAAGTTTTCGTTATTTAGAACCAATGAGCAAGCAGAAAACTTTTAGACCTGGCCTGCCACTCCCAGAGATATCCTTTCACATGGAGGACAATGTGACATGGCGTATTTAAACATGGCCCAACTACTATTTTCGAGCACGACGGATTTTCGGTTGGGTCGGGATCCCAGCTCACAACCTGTCGGTAGCAAGAACGAACGCTTACACCAATCGGCCTATCACAGCTTCACATTAAATTATTAACTTTATTCTAATTATGAATTTCTTTACAGGAAAACAATTAAAAATAAATATTTCAAGAATAAAAGCAATTTTTATATAGAAGATTTAAAAAAATTAGAAAATAATTTTTTTTAATATTTGGAGAACTAATGTTTTTTATAATTTGTTTACTGAGAGAGAGAGAGATTTCATTATAAAAATATTATGAGTGAATTTAATATTTAGATTTATTAATGTATAAATATAAAGTAAAAATTTTCATTCAGTTCTATTCTCTATTCAGAAATCAAGCCTTTTATGATCAAAATTAAGCTTTGTAATGTTCGTGTAATTTGTAAAATTGCATTGGAAAATTTGTTAATAATCACATCGTATATACAAATAATTTGTTTCAATTACAGTTAATAACTTTTCAGTTAATCATTGCTATAAACAAAACAATGCTGTGAAACTTGCATAAGTTATCTCTTAAGAAATTATGAAATCTTAAAAACATGAGTGTTGAAATATATTTTTCAAGAATCAACGATAAAGAGTTTTCTATGCGTAACTAAGTCAATCAAATAAATTTTAAACATAAGATTCCATGCATATTTTTTTAAACAGAAAATAATTTATCTCAAAATATATTTAAAAATTTAAAAAGAAGTAAAATTTTTTTTTTCAATATTTTATTGTTAACAATAACAGTAGTATTTACTGTTGAAAATATAGCTTTATATTCTAAGAAAAAGTTGATGTACTAAGGTTACTCTGAAATTTTTGAGATGCGCGCAGACGAGAATTTACAAAACAAAAATAACGGTTTCATTTTAAAATACAAAGTATTTGAACACAAAAGACGACTTTTTACTGACTTACTTCAACATGTTTAGCGTAGAATAAATTTTAAACAGAAGAGAAACTAGAGTTGACGCGAGAACATTTTCGCGCCATGATTTTCTATGATTTTAAAGCAGGATTAAATCAAGAACAATGTGTTCCACGGTTGCAATTAGCATTTGGTGATGAATCTCCAGCTCGTACTACTGTATTCAGATGGTTTAGAGAATTTACAAGAGGTCACAATTTTCTTCAGGATGAAGAACACACAGAAAGGCCGCCGTCGGCAGTAATCCCGGATAATGTGTCTGCCATACGAAAAATGTTAATGGATGATAATCGCTGTACCTATCAAATGATACAGAAGGAACTTAACATTGGATCCGCAGCCATACACAAAATCATTCATGAAGAATTACAATTGAAAAAAGCAGTTTGCCGTTGTGTTTCCCATAATCTAACTGAACACCAAAAAGAGGACCGTGTCAGAATCAGTAAAGAAACTCTTGAATTGTTAAATGATGGTGGCCACCGCATCATTTCAAAAATTGTAACAGGTGATGAACGTGCATACCGTTTTTTGACGTTCCAACACGTCAACAAATCAAAGTATGGGTCTTTAAAGATGATCCCATGCCGACAATGGTTAAAACATCGCACACTGATAAAAGTGATGTCTGCCGTTTTCTACAGAAGTACGGGATCGGTCAAAGTCATCAAGTTGGAAGGACAGAAGAGAGTAACAGCGTATTGGTATACGATAAAATGTCTTCCAGAAATTCTACAAGAACTGAATGTTAGGGAACTAATGCTTCACAATAACAATCCATCTTCACATACAACAGGATTAACAGTTGAGTTTCTTAAACAAAAACAAATTAAAGTGATCGAACATCCGCCGTATTCACCTGATCTAGCTATGTCCAACTTTTGATTATTCTTTAATATAAAAAAGAACATACTTGGACGTCGTTTTCATTGAGAAGAAGATATTGATGTGGCTATAAATGCATTTTTTTCATCTATTCCAAGAAATGAATGGCTTTAGGCATTTAATATGTGGAAAATTCGTCTACAAAAGTGCATTGATGTTGGAGGAGACTACTTTGAACACACCTAAAATCTTGTAAGTATAGCTTTAAAAACCTAGTTGTATTTCAAAAATTTCAGAGTGACCCTCGTATTTTGTAATTTATTTTTAAAAAAATCCTAATTACCTCCTTAAGAGAGAGTGGGAGAAATTTTATATTGCAATATTTTTTTATATGTGTTCCACGCATTATATTTTCACGACACAACATATTTATCGACTTTTGTTTGCTTTTATAACTATTTTTTTTTTCCGAACTTTGATGGAACTTTTTTGAATGTACTTTTGGAATTCACTTTTATTAGAATTCGTTTAAATGTATTTTCTTCTCAAATCCTATTTTAATAGAATTCTTTAAATGTGGATTCTTTGGAACGTCTATCAAGCGGTCTCTATCCCATGCCATAACATTTTTTTAAGTGACAGCTTATCCGCTTGAAAAAAAAAAAAATAACAAAGATGTGGAAACTCTATTTTCGTTCGCGGCAAGTGAACAGAACTGACCAAAAATGATGAATTGTCCAGAATGATTGATTATCCGGGTGACGGCTTACCGAATAATTATACAAATTTGATTAATACTACAAAGTTTAAGATATGATATAAATAATCATTTTCATGATTTATAAACTTAATTTTAATTGGAAAATATTAGTTATAGAGCAAATTTTTATAATTTACTAGTAAAAGAATACTCGAAGTAATTAAAAAAATAAGTTAAGAATTAATTTTGGCCCCGCAATTTTTCATCAAATCGTATATTCATTGAATAGTTTGTCTCTCATCCGTCATCGTATGCACACCAGGGCGATTTAGAGCGGAGCCTATGGCTTAAAGGGAATTCCAAACTATTAAAAACATGAGCTTCAAAAGAACTGTTGAAGCAAAAGCAAGAGATTGACTCATAATAATAGCTAACAAGATACACATGATGATAATACTATTGTATTGAACTATTTTTCTATAACTAAAGGCCCGATACAACTAAAACTTAATAAATAATTCAAATATAATTTATGATGTTATTAAAAACACTTATTATCTTCGTAAGTTATTTTTGTTGGATGTTGAAGTAGTTATTTATGTAATTCTCGTTGAATTATTTAAAGTAAATTATCACATAACTTCAAATTCTCTTGTGTAAAAAAAAAAAAATGTTGCCATAATTTTTTTTATAATTTTACATATGTTATAAATATTTTATAAAGGACAGAACCACAAAAATGTTTTTAAATAAATTTTGCGCAAAAATGTTTTACTTAAACTAGATAATCCAATATAAATCCTTATCAAAAAATAATGCAGTTAAAATGAGAATGCAGATACATTATTTACTGCTTTCGATTTTTTTCTAATACGTGCTGCATTTTTTAGTTTTTAAAAGTTTTACATTTAAATTTTATTTGGTTCATAAGTGATACATAGATATTATCTTAATCATTAGATTTTTGTTGGATTCTCTGATAAAGTATTACATAAACTTAATATGTGAATCGAACTACAATTTAAAACCAAAATTTATAATTGTAATTATAAATTTTGTTACAAATTATTATTTTGGTGATGAACAATTTGTAAAAAATTTTTGCAATGATTTTCAAAAATAATATTAGTAATCCCTATAGAAAATAATTATCCAAGAATTGCTTTATGCTAATATTATATCGATATGGACAATATTTTACGTTTTGAAGTTTTCAGACTCGAGAAAGTAATCTTGTTATCATCATTAAACAGATGCAGCTTTAATCATTTTAATTGAAAATAATCAAATATTTTTAACTAATTAATATAAATTTAACTATACTCAAGTTTTTTTCAATGGATTAATTTCACTGTAAATTAAAGTCAGCAAGGTAAAAGTTTATAAATTTGGAATTTTTTAAAATTTTTCTGCTCCGCTTCATTTTTTTAATTAGAATTCAATGGAAGAAATAACATTTGTTTTATTGTTCTTGTTTTCAAAGATCAAATTTTGGAAAATAATTATGATAGTCAAATTTTCTTAAATAAACTAAAATTAATTTTAAAAAATGAATTAATTTGAAATTTTGTATTTTCCCAGAAAATATTTTTGTTCCACTTTGTGTTTTGAATTAAAATGTAAGAGAGGTATTCTGATGGAATATAATTTAATTACTGTTCTTTTTCAAGCTCGATTTTTGAACAATATTTCCTATAATAAAATTTTTTATACCAATTTAAAATGAATTATACAGCCAGAAAAAATAACGTGTAAATTGTAGTTTTGGCAGCAACTTTTTTTAGAATTTGATTTTTATTACAAATTACAAAAGAAAATATACCATTTTCATTCTTTTTTTTCTTTTCGTGATAAATAGGTATTTATTCCTGTTTACATCTATTAAAATTACATAGCAGTACATGCCAATTCTTTAGAAGGAAAACAATCCATCACTAAGTTTTCTGAGTTTTTGAAAGCACTTTTGAATAATATTGGAAAAAAAAAATTATTTTCCAACAAATAAGAGAAGAGATAAAAAGCAGCATCAGGTGCCAAAACTTTAGATCTCTTTTTTTGGCGAAAGTTTTCAACCGTTAACAAATTTAACCTGAAATGAAATACTCACACAGCTCATCTTTGTTTCGCCTGACATGTTTTGGATTCGATTATAAAAATCGATTAAAAAATACCTATCTCAACCGACGAGGAGAAAAGGAGACTGGCGTGATGTTTCCAATAAAAGCTCCATTAACTTGCATCTTTATTAGGAGTAGTGTGTGTGAATTTTTGATTCCCATGGGATCGATTAACTGTGAACCCCAACTTGATGTACATAGCAGTGACATCGGCTATGTCACGCATGTCATTTTTACCAATCCTCTTCAGTTTAAAATAAACATGTTCCCTAAAAATTACTCTAGTGATATTAAATAAATTGCTATATATTAAGAGGGAATGATCTTTTTGTTCTTCATATATTGAACCTTTATGATAAAGCCAATATATTCCGGCCTAATAGACTCTCTATACATATTAAGAACGAATATGTTTCTACCAGTAAAGAGACATTTATCAAAAACGAAAGTATTTTACTAAAGAATTTTCTTTACTGAGTTAGAAAAAAGCCCTTAATATTCCATTTCAAAACCTATGTGATAAATTCTCTTAACACCAATTGCAATCTTTTGACATCTCGTTTTAAAAATGTTAATTATTTTTAAAATGTTTAAACATTTTTAAATGCTCAAAAAGCTTTTTAAAATAACTTTTAAAATGCTTATACCATTAAAATAAAATTTGTTAAAATTAATAGTTACTAGTTTTTAGCGACAGCAGGTTAAATACAAGTAAATGCAGCCTCTCTAAGATTTGTGCCAGCGAAATGGAATAGCAGGGAAGAAATATTTCATTAATTTAAATAATTTTATTATAGTAAATGTATTTCTTCAGAAATATAAAACTTCTTTCACCATTATTTTATTCGCTATTTCATACACACAACATCAATTTATTCTATTATTTTCCTTTTTTCTAAAAGCTTGTTTCCACAAAGTATGTTTGTGATTCAAATTCAATATTTCCGTTTAAACTAAAATTGTTACAAAATATTCAAATTTAACTTTAATTGCCTCTGAAAAATTTGGGTTTTAAGAATTAGATTAATTGAAAAGGTAATTGAAAAAAAGATTTTTCTGTAATTCAAAACTTATTTTTAGAATATAATATATATACCAAAAAAATAAAAAATTGTTGTGGGAAATTATAAATGGATATATTTTATTAGAAAAAGTTCCTATTCATTAATTCAGTAACCATCAAAAATATGTTTTAATTAAAATAAATATTATAATTTTTCCGGTTAATATTCAAATAGGAAAACAGTCTTTTACTGAATATAATCGCACTTTTCTTTTCCTATTTTATTCTACCATTTCTTTAAATAAATATGATATTATGTAAATTTTACAAATTTCAATTAAGAAATTTTAATTTATTTCGAAAGTAACGATTTAATATTGTATTTTTGGCCCTATTTAATAAACATCAAATGCTTAATATTAGCTTGTTTTCATAGAGTAATATATATTTTATTTTGAGTTATTTTAAAGCCACACACATTTTTCTTCACATTTCTTGTATTCAAAAAGAGAGCGCCAAGATCATCGCCAAATTTTAACTATTTACATAGAGTTCATATAACACACACACACACACATTTAGGAAATTTTCATATAAAATATAGCCTCTAATTTCATACTTCTATGTGAATATAAATACAACGATTGCGAAAAAATGGTTCATTAAACCTGAAATCCAGAAAATAATAATGCATCATATTTAAGGTTATAAATCGTAGCATTAGTGTTTTAATATACTTTGCCGCAGTTTTCATTTGCTATAATCTTGATAACTTCTTTTAACTAACGAAAATTTAAGAAAATATATACAGTCAGTCAAAAAAGTGTTGGGACACTTGGGATGCGTAACATGTAAAACTACTTATAAAAATATTTATCACATTCAAACAAAACTAAAAGTAATCAAGAGGTGCTATAACATTTGGTATACACTATATAATTAAAATTTTGCTAATATTTTAGCTTTATAATTTGATATAGCTTTTTGAATATAATTTAAAGGTGAACAAGGGTCAAAAAATTATTGGGACACTTTTGAAATGAGCAAGTAAAACAGTAAATCTGTCACACAAAATAAAATTTAATTTGCTATCACTTTTTTAAACAATACTTTTCAACATAAGTTGTCAAAAACATCGGTTACATGTGGAGCAATGACGAATAACAAAGCTATCTCGATGGATGTGCGAAATCTGGTAATAAGCCATTGGAAAAATGGAAAATCAGTTCGCTGTATAAGACAAATCTTGGAGCTGAGTACGTCTACTGTTTTTAACATTCACATGTTCACAAAAACAAATAGTGTTGAAAAAAAGAGGAGATCAGGGCGTCCTAGGATATTTACTGAACGTGAAGAAAGGTGAATTGTGAGACAAATTCTCATTAATCCAAGAACCAGCGCAGTAAAAATAACTCTGAGATGTAAAAGTATGTTCGGAAAATCTGTAAATCTTGAAACTGTCAGAAATGTTTTAAGAAAACATGTATCATGGTAGAGTACCTCGTAGAAAGCCCTATGCTTCCAAAGCAAACCGACAGGGTAGACTGGCACTAAAATGTATGTAAATAAGCCACCAGAATTTTGGGAAAATGTAATTTTCGTAGACGAAAGCAAATATAACATTTTCGGATCAGATGGGAAGCAAAAAGTCTGGCGGACACCTAATACGGAATTGCATGTCAAAAATTTGCTGCTTACTGTAAAGTATGGAGGCCGCAACCAATTAGTCTGGGGCTGCATGGCAAGCTCTGGTGTTGGAAACAAGGATTTCATAGATGGTATAATGAATAAATATGTTTATCTTGACATTCTCAAGTGAAATTTAAAGCAAAACCCGAGAAAGTTGGGAATAGCAAGCCATTTTAATTTGTACCAGGATAACGACCCAAAACAAACTGTTCACATTTGAAAGTTATGAGCTCTTTACTGTCCTGGTGTGATTAAAACTCCTGCACAGAATCCAGACCTTAATCCCATAGAATATGTATGGGATTATTTGCAGCAAAAACTCCAAGAACACCAAATTTCTAACAAGCAGGAGTTAAGAAAACATCTGGTTGATGAGTGGGCCAAAATCAAGAGGTCGTTTTGTGAAACTGGTCAAATCCATGCCAAATCGACTGTTAGAGGTCATAAAGTACAAAGGTGTGGTCCAACAAGATATTAACTACTATTTTTTTATTTATTAGGCAGTGTCCCAATACTTTTTTTAGCTAATTTTTTGTCTTGACTTTTTATTCTTTAAATTATAACAAGAACTACATTAATATTTGAGTTTTGTTTCATTCACAGTGATCTGCATTTAACCACATGCGCATTTTTTTGTTTCATTTGTGTATTTAAGTTATATATTATGATAAAATTTCATGAACTTATATTGTGTCCCAATATTTTTTTGACCTAGTGTACATTAGTTTTCCTATAATAAAATATTATTTGATATGTAAACACAGTGAATAAAAGATACTTCAACTAGATTTTGTTTTAATTTTAATTTTCAATCTAAATGGCGAAAATTTTAGAGATATAGATTACCTTTTGATAGAATAATGATGAATGAGAAATTCCTCTTTAGACACGATTCTCAATGGTTTAATATTGCATTCATACAATTGAATCCATAGCATTTACACATATTAATCTTGAAAAGGCCGGCCAACTTGTCTAGTGGTCAGTTTGCCTGACTACGGATATGGAGGTCCTGGGTTCGAATCCTGGTTCAGGCATGGATGTACTTTCTCTCTCTCTATCCTGTCTTTGTACTTTCCTTATGTGTGAATGAGGTGTGAATGGTTGTTTACCCTATAAACGGGTCCCTATGGCATGTGTGTGGACTGAAGAAGTAAGACTCCACACCAAATACGTTTCAGTTGGAAAAGTGAAACAGCGCACCCCAACTTGCCAGCCAAGCTGGCACACGAGAACAAAAACAACAACAATCTTGGAAAGTAACCCGAAATGGCCATCTTTAATGAATAACCTAATAAGGCCTCACAGTAGTGTTGAACTTTTAAGATATTTACTATTGACATATACACGAAGAGGTATAGGTGAGGCCTAGAGTGCACCTTAAGGTTATCGGGTTTGGAAGACTAGACTATCACTATTCGTAAACTTAAATCAAAATAAGATGACGAGATCACACTTGAGATGGTATCTTCTCCACATCTTTGCCCTTCCAACGGAAAGACTTGGAATGTCTCCAACTGAGGAGCTCCAGCAATTCAGTGTGGGAGAATGAGATCACCTTCTCAACCATCTATTACTGGCATAAAAGGATAAGGGGGAGGATAATTCAAATTATTAACCACAAAATGGTTATTTCTTTCAATACTGTTGCTACTTCATAACGATTCGCATTGGTTTAAAATATCCATGACGTCAGATAATGTTTCATCCATACCACTTCGTATTGAGACAGCGTTGTAAAAATGATTTATTGACGAATTTGCTACTTGCTTTTGAATTACAATCTTTGAGCGGCAACAAAGAAGGCGAAGTTCACCATCTAATATTGCAGAATATTGTCGAAGTTCATTTTGTTTATAAAATGATTTTTTATATAAAAATCAAAGCATTGCTTTTTGAGTAGCCGTTTTCCAAGGATTCATACCATGTACAATTAGACAATAAAACAGCGAAAAAACCAAAATGAAAAAGACATGACAAAACATCCATTTTATGGTAGGTTTAAATCGGCTAGGAAGATTTAAATTTTTAAAAATTCCATTCATTAATAGAATTCTAAATTAATAATTGCAATATTTGTAAACTATTGCCTTGTGCTTAAGTCAACATTAATTCTTTTAATATTAATATTGCTGAAATGATAAAAAGCAGGTTTATAAAATATTAAAATATGGGCTCAAAAAATTTGTTGAATTATTGTTTTTTTCTTTATATATATATATATATATATATATATATATATATATATATATATATATATATATTGAATATGAGTGTTATTATTATTTGTTGTATTATTCTCGTTTGTTTTCTTTTAATATGTACTTTCAACGTTTTATTCTACATGATATATTATTCGATTGGTAATTGACGAGAATAATAGCACCAGTTGAGATATTATCGTTATTATTTTTATACTTTATTTAAAAAAAAAATTATATGGCTATCACACTTATTAAAGTTTCCCGAATGAAATTTTATAATTTTGAAAAAATGATTCCAAAAACTTTACTTGAGGATTCAATTTTGCAATCCTTCAAACTTTCACTATAATAAAATATGTAACCACATAATGTTATTTAAAAATACTATATTAAAAAATGAAAAGACACAAATATAAAATATTTCATTTAATATAATTGTCTGTAATAATTGGATTCTTTACATAAAAATGATTTATTATTTAAAATGATACGGTTCATTTGAATTCAAAAACATTCTGTTTTGAATTTAGGTACTGGAATTTTAAATTATTTTAGGGATGCATTCTTAGATTTAATAATTTTCAGATTTTAAAATGAATCACGAAGAAGACATTCACCATTGCCAGTTGATTATTTTTAAACATACACTTATAGTTATTAGCTATCCCATTTACATTCGTTGACTCCGAAAAGCAATAAAAAGGTAAGCTCAATAATAGAAGAAAAAGGATAATGCTAAGAGTCCTTCAGAAAACGAGAAGGCTGGAACAAGAAAAGAAAAGATAAATGTAGAAACGATAAAAAAAATGTTTATATCACCGTCACTTTCGCCTGTCGCTATAGGCTATAAATGAAATAAACTAAAAAGAGTGAAAGGTATGAATAAATAAAAAAGAAAAGAAAGGAAGAAAAGTGGCTACACACGGGACGTAGAGCTTTCGGTTAAGAAATATACAGGTCAAAGGTCTTTCTGTTCAGGGTGTTATGGAAGTAGAAAAAAAAAGTTAAAGGTGAGCTTTACAGCCCAAACGAATATCTTATGGGATTGTTGATGTAGGTCGTCGTGTCCAATGCTTGCGCAATCTTCGGCATCGACTAAAAACGTTTGAAAGTCAGTCAGACAACTCAGCAAAGGAGATTGAGAACTCGATTTCGTAAATATCATATGACTTTCAAATGGTGACGGCTAGGCTTCCCAGTCAAAACAGAGAAAGTGGCGACAAAGTTCAGGCTGTTTCATCAGTTAATAGTTAGTTATATAGATATTCATCATTATTAACTTTTGTAAGAGATTGTAGCTATTATAAATGGACTAAAATAAGTAATTATCTGTTGTTGTTTTTTTATGTTAAAAGACCCGGAAGAATGTTCTCAGAAGTTTTAAGTTCTGCTATCAAAAACCACTTAAAGTTGATGAGCATGTATAATGTAAGGCTTTGGAAAACTTTTTTCCATGTCATTTGTAGCGAAATATCATGGGTGCAGGTATATTGAGCCGTGTAAAAATATTATATGAACAGTGTCGATGGAACTGCCTCAGACATTTTACTGGGATAACGAATTTAAGCAAAGAATTGATTGAGTTTCTTAAGTCTCATTTTAAATCAGTGATACATATAATTTGCATCTTTTTCTCTGTCAGTTGATAAGATCATTGACGAATCTATCATTGGCAGGAAAATCATTTCTAGTCAACGATCCATTCAGTTTGAAAAGTAGACCTTATCAATGTCCTGCAAATTTTATGGAATCACACCAGCTTGCCTAGTTTCTCGTTGACGACTTAAATTCATATCTTCATAAGATAGGAATCACATTCGAATCTGTCTTCCATTTTTATCAATTGGAATCATGTTTCACCACTTGAACAATGTTTTTCTAACTATCCCGGATCGAACTGATATGTTCATGAGCTTCATATCATTTGCAATCTATTTTCAGTTACGACAATTGTACATATCTTCCACTTTATATTTCATCAACATCAAAATTTTCTTTATTGTTCTCCTATGTGTGCCTCAGATTCATTTTTGTTGTTATACGACATATTTCTTGCCAAATAACACTAACTACTTTTTGATAACGTTACTGATCTCGATCATTGCGTCGATATAGTTAACCAATTTGGTCTCACTATGGTGTACAATTAACGTTTAGATTATAATTTTTCCCACAAATTCTTAATACATTGTATTGAGGAATGTATAATTTTCCAATTATTCCCCAAAATGAATGATCCAAGCGCTGAGCTCTAATAATCATTTTCCTACCAAAATTTGTTTACTCTGGTTCTAATCATTGCCGAAAATATTTTGAATGATAATTATTTAAACATTAATTACGCTTATTTATCATTTCTTAGTTTATGTTAGAGCCATCTGGATGTTAACGTGTTGCTATCCGATGTCTTTTATGGTTCTTCAATGTTTATTGCTATTCCGTGACTTTTATGGCTCGTTATCACACGGTTCAACAACTGTCAAATACCCGCCAAAAGCCGCGACTTTTCAGTTCGCCACTATAACAAACATAACACAATTAAACAATTTAAATTTATTAAATAAATCCATGATTTATATATCACAGTTCTGAAAAAAATTTCAAGATCTGAGCTTCTCTGCGCCTATTAATAGTTAGCGAAATCCATCTCGAAACGACCTTGAAAATCACGGCTTGGGTTATCACTGCGCCGCCGTGCGATATGAACCAAGAAGAGAGGAGGGGGTGGATATCCATCCAAGAAATATTCGCATACCTGCGGTTTTCAGGTAATTGCCTCCGACGGCTTGTTTGCAAGATGTGGGTGGGGTCCTCGATCCAGTAGGGAACATAATAGGATGTCTTGAACAGTTCCGAGTTCCAATGTGTCACGCATTCTCTTTGCCACTGAGTCATGGGCTACGAACAGCGGGGACCAGACGCAAATTGATATATAATCCTAAAATGGAGTCAGTAAAATTTCTACAATTTGTTGGATGAAAAGATTGTTATAATCTGTAAAGTCCCTTATGCATATCTCCCTACTTACGAAACTCCCTGTAATCAATATCTTCAGAAAGTTCAATTGAACCCAATAATCAACGGATTATTTTTCGCTGGTCACATCAATCTTTTTTCTTAAAGTATATCATAAATAGACTCTTGAAATACTAGTCACATAAAATGGTTATTATCGGGCTCTTGAAGTACCATTCAAATAAAACATGATAATTATAATCTATTTAGATTATATAGAAAACAAATGGCCAAATAATATCAAATCTGATTCTTCGTGACCATTGTAGTAACTTCTAATATTTTTACAACGCGAAGGAATATTTTAACCAACTCTTCACAAAATCCCATTGAAAATTCTGAAGTTAAGAATGCTGCATAGCAGTGACATTACCTTGTGTTAAATTTATTCTCTTTTAGTACAAAAACATTAATTTTAACTGGGCTAGAATTCATTGAATTTTTTCTCAATTTTGTAAATGAAATTTTTACAAATAACAAACAATTCAACCTTTTTAAAATGTATATTGCTTTTTCTTTGTAATAAAATATCATTTAATAATAGAAAAAAAAATGATTTTGTAGCTAAACTTGCTATAAAAATGATTATTGATAAAGAATATTTTAAAACTATTTGTTTTAAAATATTTAAAATAAGTATTTAGTTTATATTTTTTTATAAAATAAATTAAATGTATTTATGACTACTTTACCAAAATAAATTTAACATTTGATTTTTATATTTGGCATTACTTTTCAGGAAATCAATTGACTTCAAAAGAAAAGTAAATGTGTATACATTTAAAGTAATTTAAAATTAAAATTTTATAATAAAATAAATTTCCTAATGTTCCTCCTTTTAATCTGATCAACAATGAAAATGATTTTATTTCCGCGTCATTATACAAAGACGAATGTTCTGCTAGTAAAGGAAGACAATATACTCGAAAACTACTTTATTAATGAATAGCAAAGATTTTACTGCCTACTAATAAAAGAAGTTTTCAAAATACCCGGAAATTTATGCGTAGAATTGAATGTTTAAATATATACATTGAAAATAATTTTTTGTAGTTATATACTCGTATGTGTTGCAAGCCGACTATTGATGGAGAGGTTAGCATCCCTACCTTCAAAGTATATAGGTACCTGGTTTGAATCCTGTTTCAGGTTTCTTTCTCTCTCTCTGAGTTTGTCTTTCTTTATCACTTCACTATCAGGGCCGTGTGCCCCACTATATGAGATGCTATCTCTCCGCCCATTATTGAGCTGAATAGGGCAAAGGCCTAAGGGCAGCCGGGAATCAGTAAAAAAAATGCTTGCAACAAATACTATGAATTTATATATCTAATGTCTTTCTGAATAATAAATTATCGTACAAGATATTAAATAATTTCATAAATTTTCCCAAAATAAACCATTTATATATTCTCTAGATATTATATTTAATAACAAATGTGTTGAATTTTTTTTTTTTTTTTTTTTTTTTTTTTTTAACTTGAAGACACATACTGTCCAATTATATAATAATGTAAAATTTTGTGTAATAAAGGTAAATTTTTAAGAAATAGACTTGAACTCAGTTATGTATAATTCTAAAGATATCTGTGTCATAACAAAAACATTTATAAATGAATGTTTAGAAACTAGAGTTCATTATTTTACTTTGATAAGCTGTACAATAATACGTCGATATTCCTACTTGCTATTACAAACATTTTAAACCTCGCCGATTTAGAAACAAATATTAATTTCACTGGCGTATTCTAATGTGTTGCGCTGCGCGCAGCAGGATTGAAACATGCGCTTCAACACGTTTTCAATATCTATTTCAATTATGAAATAATTAATTAAACGCGTAAATTAACTACCGCGTTCCACCGGTGGTGACAATCTCGATCCCTTTTTTGAGTGGGGTAAATGAATCTCTAAATTATCCCCGACCGCCTTAATTAGGTGCCCAAATATTTCCGAAGTATCTCTTCCCAAAATCGATACATTTTGTGAGGTGAATAATTTAGTGCTCGACCCCCCAAATATACCGAAAACAGAGGCACACCGCGGCAAATTTTGCGGCTCTACACCGTGGCAACATCTGGCAACGAACATCACCTAATCGTCTGCTCGCTCCCCCCAACTTTCTGCAGTGGCGGTTACGGTTAAGGGAGGGGTATGGACTGAGTGGGTGCCTCACACGCTCATCAGGTGACTGTGTATGGAAAATCAGAGGTGGGGATAGACGAGGCCGGGAAGTGAAAGCTGAATGGGGGGGGGAGTTTGATTAGCAGCACCCTCCTTCTCAGAGTTCCTTGAAACAGAAGCTTTAAAGAGAGGTGTGTTAATGCTTATAAATACCGGGCTCCGGTAGCTAACATTAAACAAGTGTTGAGATATTGACAATTACTGTGGGATTTTTCATTAGCCATTATATGTACAGAATGTAATTCCAGTCTTTTATTTTCTAAGAAATTCAAAACAATGCCAAAATATTCAACCACTGTTCGATAAACATGTATGTAAAATAAACAGTCGTAATTGTGTACCCTACATTCTAATTTAAATTTTTTACAGCCAGAGTCTGTTTAGTATCAGAGAAAAGTGAAAAATAATACCAAAATTGAGAATGATTCGTAATTTTAAAGCTATAAATCATGGGTTCCCAAACTTTCTTTTCTGGTGGACCACTTTCAAAGTTTCAGTAGACCCTCTGATGCTCCATTTCTCTACTGTTTTCCCTAAATCGAAGCACGTGTTAAGAAAGAAAAATAACACAGTTCCTTGTGTCCTATTTATTAAAATTGTGGTTGTACAAAATTATAAACATTTATTACAATATGCAATAAAAATATGTATAACAAATAAGCAGATACTTACTTTTTCCGGCACTGACATTGATTCACACTTTTATGTTCAAAATCCCGGAAACAAATGAGAAACGTTTTGCTCTTGATACTAATGTAGATTGCAAGCACAGCGCAAGCCGGTCTAAACAAGCATCCTGGACGAGCTGGCACTTTGACATGCGTTGTACACTTGTCCTATTATCTAGTGTTCCATTCAATTCTGTGTTTCAACTGAATCTCCAATATTTTTGAGTACCTAACAGAAAATTTTTCGTAGAACCCCACTTACAAATTGTGAACCCCTGCTTTCTTTTCACTTCTACGTGAACCTCCGTGTGGTCTCCTATGGACCCCTGGGGGTCCACCTGGACCACTTTAAGAACCTATGCTATAAATGAACAGAAATATTTTAGTCTCTATTTATATACATGGTATATATATTTATATATTATTTATTTTTAATAAGTAATTTATATTTATACAAATTCTATAACTGGCTATTTACGCAGAAATTAAGTTCATATTGAGTAAAAAGTTTTAAATGAGTTTTTGTAAATAAATATCTATAGTTTTAATTCAAATTTAAGCTCGTAAAGCCTAAATGGTTTCAATTGAGCTCATTATAAGTAAAAATTAGGAATTTCCATTTGAAATATTAAGCTTTTACTACCTAAATAATCTTAAAGGAGATTTTTTGGTAATGAAATGTTAAGAATATTTATTTGAAATGAACCTAATCTAATTTTTATAGATTTTTGAGTAATCACTGAGTAAGGAGTAATCTGACTAGAGTAAGCTTGTATTCCAAATAAAAAGAAAAATGTGTAATTCAAGCAAATTTGCTTGAATCATAATTATTCAAAAATTATAGTAGTTATACAATTTATTTGATAAAATGAGATGTCCCTATAATGTCGAAAAAATATGTGGATAATTCCTAAGAAATTATTTTTGTGCATTTCTTACATAATTTTCAAAATATGTGTCATATAAAAAATTGTGTTTTGAAGGTGTAAAATGTTTTAAATAAATTAGATATCATTTTCTTTATTTATTTTCGAGGAATATTTTAAAATTGTGATTCACTGGCTGAATTTTCTAACGTCTTTTAAGTTGTAAATATATTCAAAACAAAAATGGATTTCAATCATTCGAATTCGGTACAGAATAGAAACTTTCAGAAACTTACTTTTATATTCATTTTATTTGTTGTTGTCTCGTGCGAGCTAAGCTAACATTATGAGCTGCGCAGCTGCACTTTTCCCACTGAACCATAATTTGTTGAGGAATTCGACTTCCTCAGTACACACCTGTCATAGGTACCCGTTTTTAGGGTAGGCAACCCTTCACAACCCATTCATACAAAGAAAATTCAAAGCAGGAGAGATAGAAAGAGAAAGTGCATCTACGCTCGAATTGGGATTCGAACCCATGACCTCTCTATATCAGCAGACAGGCATTCTGACCACTAAACAGGGTAGGTAGCATTCGTTTTATTTAAAATTGTTATAACATAAATATTGCCATATAGGAGAAAGTAGAAAACGTATGTATCAAAAAAGTTATTTTTTTTTAAATTTCGATTATAATTGATGAATTTCCAAAATAACAAACTTATTCTATTTCACATACCATGGAACTGATTTCATTAAATTTCCCAATTTTCCATTTTTATCAAAAAAGTTGTTTTTCTTTATAAAAAAGTAGGAATGGTAATTTTTAATACGTTATAAATAAATTGTATAAAAATTAATAAAAAATTTATTAAATAATAAAAATTTTATTAAAATATTATATTAGATTTTATTTCTCATAAAAAGTTATCAAAAACATAAGTGGGTAATTCATTTTTTTATATCGTGTCTTTCGTAAAACTTACTAATGGTTAAATAATTAAAGAAATAGTTTATGCAGAAGGTGGAATCGATTTCGCGTCTTACTTCCTGGGAAATGCTGGTTTCATAAATCTACCGCAAGACAACGACGCCTGGGGAAGCAAATCCGCAATCGGAATCTAGAATCATGATCTCCCCGACTCCTTCCGAAGGACTTACTCGGCTGTCACCCTCATCGTCGGAGAAGGGTCTTAAGTGCATTTTACAAAATAAATATAGTCCTTCGGAGCCGGGTCTTAGCCTTCCTCTCTCTCTCTCTCCCTCTCTCATTGGCTAATTTGCATTTTCGGTTTCTGGCAGGAGTGCAAGGCTGGCAGAAAACCCGCATTTTCTATCTACTATTCATATCACGTTCTGGGACCACGCTCCTCCCCCGCAGCCCCCCCCCCCCCCCTCTGCCATCCATTTAAGAGGAAGAAAAGACTCCTTCCTTCCGCTCCTCTCCGAAGACGCTCTGCTGGGGAGGGGTGTAGGACATGGCTTCTTCCATATATATCTCTTTCACTTAATTATTATACTTAATCCATGCACATCGGATCACGTGGTTTCACTCGATTTTTTCCCCCAATCTTTGTTTTTCTCTCGCAGTTTTGTGCTCTTTTTCCACGTCTGACGTAACAGAGACAATTTTTTCATGGACATGTTTCTGGTCCAGGAACATTGCCAAACTGGGAGTGAGAACCCGCTGCTGGATGTAAATCAATGTTTTGAGACATAAATCTCTTTGTCGGGATCACACCCGACGGAGACCCACAAAACCATGCCTAGTGTGCCAAGAGTGGATGATTTGCAATTTATTGTTTTATAGTTCTGCTTCAAATATTTTTATAGATTAAAGGAAGAGCTTACCTTGGACAAGAACTGTTTGAAATAAAAATTTGCAATCATATATCACAATCATTAAATTTTGTAACACTATATTTATTTGGCATTGAATAATCCGCAGTCATTGCGAAGATGGGAAGGAAGTTTCTTAGTTCCTTAGAGCAGTAGAACCCAAATTATCCGAATCCATTGGGACCGGACACCATTCAGAAAATCAAATATTTGAATAATTGGATTTTTCGAGAAAAGTGTTTATTTTAATTAATTATTGTACTTTGAAAATAGGAGAAAAAAACTACCCATCTTCTAAAGAAAAAGAACTTTTAATCTATTCAATGAAAAGGCAACACTTTTACATGTTAAGGTATGAATGGTGCCTGGACATTTATACAATAAGTGCTGGACATTCATTAATTCAGTACATATGTACACTGCTATCGATGAATGCCATTGCTAGATGAGTATTTGGGGCAGAGTGAACTGCTTCGCTGCCTTCATCAGTCTCCCCTCTGGACAGGAAGAAATTGCACGCGGCCGCATTCAGATTGATGCTCTATCCACTTAAGAGCAGTTTCAAAGCCAGCAGAGATACATCACGAGCTGACAGTCCCTTATCTGCTTCCACTTGGACATCTTCTCAATCAACACTTTCAAATAAGTTGACCATCATTCTCAATTTGAAATCGTGGGTCTCATTCATAATCCACCCTCCTACATCTTAAGCGCTATATATATATATATATATATATATATATATATATATATATATATATATATATATATATATATATATATATATATATATATATATATATATATATATATATATATATAACTTCTGAACATCCAGGAATATTCAGAATTCCTAAAGTGATGCGTTATTCACATCTTCTCTCCCTTTTTCAGTCCAATTTAGTTTTTTGAAATTCGGAAAGTGATTCGGATAATTAGCTATTCGAATAAATGGAGCTCGGATAATTGGAATTCTAATATATACACAAATCAATATTATCAGGAGTTAATTTTTGACTGTAGAGGTGCACATCGTAACACGATCGGTTTGAGTTATAAAGTATGTCCCAAGCAAATGATTTGCAGCTGGTTTCGAAGTTATATCCTCATTTTTCTTTTTCAAATTCTTTCATAATAAGTAAAAGGAAATTTACCTTAAACTAAACCAATATGAAAAGTAACAATTTCTATTACATATTGCAATTATTAATTTTTGCATCATTTTATTTATTTGATATTAAATAATGCGTACTTCAAAACTAAAAGCAACTTCTCTTACTAAATAACTACCTCAAAAACAGCTGGTCCTTTTTCATGTAAAAAATGAAAGCTGAAAGACACTGTCATGGAAATAGAAGGTCTCCACTTTCAATCTCAGCCACTCTTAATCAAATTTCTACTTTAAAATATATATCTCTCGTAGAAAGGATATTTTGTAGTTTATTGACTCCCACTCATATTTAGGAAATATTCTTTGATATTTGATAGAATTTCAGTAAAAAAGATATATTGTATTTGTCAAAATATTATATTTTAATGATTTTTCTTAAAGTTTGTTTGCAATTTAAAACAGAAAATTTTCATATTTTTGTAAGCAAATTGCTCAATGAGATGCAAAATATCTATTTTTTTTTAAATAATTAGAATCTATTGATGTTGAAAGTACAAATTTAACTAATTTCACTTAAAACAACAACCTATTTACTTCTCTAATATATTTTTATTCAATATAATTTTTCTTTATTTTTCAAATAATGAAATATAGTTCATATTAAGTGAATAAAATATAATTAAATTATACAATTTTTATTAAATTTTTGATTCAAATACAATTAAATAACAAATATTTTATAATACTGCTTGATTTTTTTAAATCAATGGATAAATATATTTTCTTCCCCAAAAATTTGAACTAATGTTTTTATTCATATCTAATACTTGTAATATACAAAAAAAATAAAAATTTGTTATATGTAAATAATTACACACTTGATACTTTTGGTTGGAATCTAAAATACAGAGAGTATTAACGCATTTTTAGAACGATTTCACGGCCGTTTAATTAATGTTTAAAATGTAAAGATTATTTTTGTAAATGTTCGATCTGATAGCTTTTTTCCTGGACTATAAATTTACATCGTGATTTCCATAATAGAAGAGCTTTTCGCAATATTTCCAGGGGAATTGCTTCCCATTCCTCTTCCACTACTTTCCAGAGTCTATCTATCGTGGTGGGTTTGCGCTTAGAAAGAGCCTTTATTTAACAGACCAAAGGCAAAATAGACCATAGGTGAAACGCCAGGAGACTTCGCAGGGATATATTGAAAATGTATACCTGCAATACCTGTATTAGCCATCATTTTTTCTAGGAATGCAGTGGTAGTTTTCGAAGTATGACTTGTAGCTTTGTCTTGATGAAGTTTCTCTCTTTGAAAGTCATTGGGATAAAGAAGTGAAGTTTCTTTTGTAAATATTGGGCGTAAAACCTTCTCCTGATAGTACTATGAATTGATTTTAACATTTCTTTCCAATCTTCTTATATTTAATTTGTAGGAGAAACCTGCGACAATCATAAACCCCTAAAACTTTCTTTACATTGACTGAAACGGGTTTGTACATTTTTTCCCCTCATTTCACTATGGTTTTCCGTTTATCTCCTTCTAAGTGGTTTTCATACAGGATTCTACAAAATATTTTGCGTTGAGTCACATGTCTCGGCAAAAGCTGGTGAACAACATGTTTTTTAGCATTTTTAAGTTGTAAATACTGGTTTATTATTTTATTTATTGTTACTACAGATGTATCTAAGGACTTTGCAATTGATTTCTGTGTTGGTGGATTTTCTCTTGTTTGTCTCTACCAGCGATTCTACTTTAGAAACATTTGAAACAGTACGTACCTTTAAAGAATATTCGTTTAGAGTCTTCTTTCTATGTAGAAATAACGATTGACAGTTTTTACCTGTCCGATTAATAATATTGCTTATTTTGCACTTAGAAATTTTAATACCATGCATTTCACAAAGTTTTGGAATTCTGGAATAAGAACGCTTATCTTCGGAAAGCGCAAAAACATATCCTTCAGTTCACAGAATATTTACATGTGACACTTTGAAAGAAGAATAAATTTAAAAGTAGCAGACGATATTTCTCATTTCAAATAATATAAGCTGTTGCCAAAAAATTTTATTCCAAAACATTTACTTTTTTTTTTAATTCGTTATCGAAATTATTCGTAAAATCTGTTAACACTCTCTGTATTAAAGCAATAAAATGCAAATAGGTTAATTAGGTATCTTTTTTGTCAGATAATATATAAAGAAAACTATATACACTTTAAAGAGAAGATTTTACTTAA
Source organism: Latrodectus elegans (assembly GCA_030067965.1). Taxonomy (NCBI): domain Eukaryota; kingdom Metazoa; phylum Arthropoda; class Arachnida; order Araneae; family Theridiidae; genus Latrodectus; species Latrodectus elegans. The sequence continues at coordinate 118,614,364 of CM057819.1, forward strand.
TTATTTTTATCTTTTAATAAAATTAAATTTCCAGCAATTTTTCTATTGGACAGTTCCATTTTTAAAATTTATTAGATTTATATAGCTGTTCTAGTTCACAATTATTTTTTTAATTGTCTACCTTTAATATAACTTATCTTTTAGTGTTCAATTTTAGAAAATAAATTTCATACAATTTCAAATTGACAGTTTTCATTTCTGAAGAAAAAATATTTTTGTTACTATGTGAAATATATTAGAGTTTCTTTTACAAATGTAACCTTTACTGAAATAGATTAACAAAAACCAGCCAACTCGTCTAGTGGTCAGCGTGCCTGACTACAGATAGGGAGGTCCTGGGTTCGAATCCCGGTTCAGGCATGGATGTACTTTCTCCCTCTATCGTGTCTTTGTCCTTTTCTTGTATGTGAATGGTTGCCTACCCTACAAACGGGTCTCTATGGCCTGTGCGTGTACTGAAGGTGTCGGACTGCATATCAAATAAGTTTCAATTGGGAAAGGGGAGCAGCGCACCCCAATTCGCCAGCCTAGCTGGTACACCGAGAACAACAACAGATAAACAAAGAATTAAATATTTCTTTTTTCAACCTGTCAATATTATATAACTTTAATTAATAAAGCAATCAAATTAAATTATTAGTAATTTTCAATAAGTATTTTCTTTAAAAAACTATATTATTTTAAATTTATTAAACTTCTACCCAACTAATACTTTATCATAAATAATATTTAGATTAAAAATGCATAAACATAGACTCCTAATTTAAAATATTAGTTTAAGACCTATTAAATTAATTGTTTCAGTTACAGGAATATATACATATATATATATATATATATATATATATATATATATATATATATATATATATATATATATATATATATATATATATATATATATATATATATATATATATATAGTGCACTTGATTTCAAATCATTTTAAAGCATTCATTACATTTAAACGCATTTCTTAAAATTTAAAATTTTACTCTAAACATTTCTTTTTAACAATATCAAAAATGTTTGATTGACAATTATATTAACAAAAAATAATTTTATATTTTACTTAAAATATTTAATAATTTTTTGTAAAATTTTGAAAATATGATTTTTTGCCTGCTTTGGGACAAAACAAATCAAGCCAAGTTAAAACTTTAAAAAAGTTTAAGTTAATAAAATTAAAATATTTGTTCTACTCATAGCAAAATTGGTGTTTCTAAATTATCTCAATGGGGTAAGCCCTCGAATTCAGATGGCATCTCTCATTAAAAGTTCTTGGGGAAATTAATGACCTGAGCAAATTTGTTGACCTTTCACCAAGTGAACTATGCAAAGCTGCTCTTTATTAATTTTAACAGTGTCTAATGTAGAGTTTCATCGAATAAAGATTGTAATGCTTGGATTAGTTCAGGTATTAACAGAAAAATTTTGTTTAAAAATTAATTAAAATTAACATATTGGAAAATTATAATCAAATATTACTTGTGAAGAATTATATATTTATTTTTGTACGTAGAGATAATGTTCATAATCTTAATTACGCGGATTCTAAGACTCATAAGTAAACATTTGAAATGCCCTAAAATTGACCAGGGAAACAAGATCTTATCAATGCGTAGGAAATGCAACATTACGTCTCTACCCCTGGTCATTTACTTTCCTGCTTAGGACTGGGAAAAAACTTGTTTCGAATTTCTTGTTTTAGATTTTTCGTTACTTTATGGTTTCATGGATCTAGTTTAGACTATTGGCAAACTAGATACTATGTAAAACAACAAAAACAAGACAGTTGTTTAATTAATTCTTAAATTTCTTTGATTTTCGGAAACTAAGGAATTTTGGTCCCTTTATTATTGGATAATTATTGTTTAATTTTCATAGAATAGTTTAAGAACAATCTCCTATTAATAAATATATTGTTATAAACTTTGTATCACAAAAAATTTAGGAATGAATGATTTGAAAATTTTACTACGATATTTTTCATTTAGTATTACAAATCCTTTTTTAAGGAGAACCTTTTCCCACATTTAGAAAACCTAATTCAATGATCAAATTACAAAATTTTTCGCTAAATATGTTATTAAACTGCTTTAAAAAATATTTCAACTTTTCACTTATGATTTTTTCTAATTAAGAGATTATTAGATAATAATTATGTAACCTAAAATCTCATATGAGATTGACAAGATGTTAGCTGCTTCGTTTTCATTCTTACTTTCAATACAGCAGTTGTGGGTTTGATTCCTACGCTTGATACGCAATGAAATGGAATCCACTTTAGACAGTGATTTCCATTCAATACAAAACAAACGTGTTACTCGTGTGCTGAAAATTGACAGTTTCTCAATTAAAAAATTTAAAGTTGTTGTCCAAAATATCTTAAAGCAGAATAGGGCGTATATTTTATTAAGAGTGGATCATTTCTTACACACAATAATGATTATCACTTAAAATTTTGATTTATGTAATCATTGTAGCAATCATGCATTTTAATTGTGGTTCAATTTATTAATAAATATTCCTCCACTAAGATTAAAATAAGTTTTATAAAGTGAATTGAAAAATACCTCTTTAGATTTTCAGATTAATTTTAATAGATAAAATTAGAGCAAACTTTGTTATAGCATATTTAAAGTAATGTCTAATTTGTGTGTTTTTTTTTTCAATAAAATGTTGGTTTCTTTCATTCCAATTGAGATCCTGAGTACGCCACTTTATTACAGTTCTCTTTGGTTTAAAATATCCATGACACCAGATAACAACAATTCATCAACTTCACATTGTATTGATACGGTGTCGTAAATGGGACTTTTCGACGTATTTTCTACTTGGCTTCAAATAACACTCTCCGAGTGGCAGCAAACGAGACGAAGTTCCCCACCAAAAGTCTGAATGCCGTCGGTGATGAGAAAAAAATCCATTTATGATTTTTAATAGTAATAAAAAAATATTTTTATAATTATGATTTTTCAATTTGTAAATGTTTTCAAAATAACGAAAATTACTTGTTATTCTAAATAATTAATTTTCAAATTTTGAAATCTTTAGCGATATTGTTTCCAAATTTGAACACGTTGAAAATAGAAAAAAGCAAAAGAAAAATGAAAAAATAAGACTAAATATCCACTTTATGGTTAGTTTAACTCGGCAAGGTCTATTTAAATTTTGCTTAAATAATTGTTATTTGTAATTAAAAACAGTTTTGCCTCTTTTACTTTAGTAATAAAAACACTAAAACTTGCACACACAAATAATTGTTATCTTGACTATTTCTAATAATGAAACTGTAATAGTTGGTGGTATTATAGCAAGCAATATAAATACTCTAATTTTAATATTGTTAGTTTGAATTCATTTCAAATTTTGGAATTAAAAGGACATTAAATTTTTAAATTTTTTAAGCATGTCCGCTATTAATTAGAAATCTTAAGAAATACCGGAATTCTGTACAGTAATTTTTATGTCGTTAATATCAAAGCTAATTATATAATATATTTGACTAAAAAATGTAAGTTCTTGACATGAAGCAAACTGTCAAATTTATGTCAGAACACAATTGCATGCAACATTAAAAAATTCCATTAATATTTTTTAAAAAAATGGAATTTCATTTCTTAAAAGAAATTTATAATTTAAATATTTTAGTGATTATTTTATTGATAATTAATGCATTCGACAAAATATATTTCTATGTGAAAATGATTAATTAAGATCTTCCTATAATGTTACACGAAGTCATATTTTCAATTGTTTTTGCTAAGAAACAAAGTATTTACGCTGTACATAAAAATGACCATTTTTAGATGATAGCAAAAGAATTTAATGTTTGCAATTAGTATTTATAATTTTGCAATTATACTTTTATTAGTTGAGCAAAGTGACTTAGTGGACCGTTATGATTGAAGAAAAAATGAATTATTTAACACATGTTAATTGGAAAATTTCAGTTATCATTTGAATCTACCTTTCTTATTATTATTCACTATAACACTTATGAACTTAATTTTAGCAATGTATATTTAAAAATTACTAATTAAAAAATTGTAAATCACATTTTAAATTTTATTCAAGCTCTTACGATATTCAAGCTCTCGATATTTTTTGCCAAATGTCAAAGTAATATTTTCACATAAACCATTTTTTTAGTCATAGTTCTCCATCAATAAATTAACTGTCCTATCTACATTATTTTTAGAAACGTTTTCATCATAAAATTGCATTCAACTAGTTTCCAAATCAAACGTTTTAATGCTCTGGTTATCAAATATTTTACTCATAAATTTTATAGATTTGTAAAAATTATATTCAAAGTTTTCCTAAATATTCTATTATATTTTTTATTATGTAACTATGGCTAATATCATATTGTTTTACTTTTAAATTTAATATTAAAAATTCTGATTTTGAATTCGCATGTGTACTGAAAGTTTTAGAAATAAGTTTAAGTTTTTAGCATGAATTTTCTGTTGCACGAAATGGACATTTTCTTAAGGAATGTGAATCGTCATACAACAAAAACTCAAATACATTCACAGCATATTTTTGTGTAATTTAAATTGGAACTCCACTTTTTTACTCTAATTCAAGTAAAGTGAGGTAGTAATGATCAATATAATTTGATTTCATACGTTTTTTGTAAAATAAAGATTTGATTCCAGATCATTTATCATACTGTATATTACATATTGCATTACAAATATATGTTGCCAATTAATAAAACTAAAATTTGGTGGTGTAAATTAAGCTCTATTAAAGTTACATCAACTTTATTATAAATTATTAGTTTTGAATTTTGCTTTGTGGGATAGTATGTCTTTATTTTAAAACAACTTAACATTTGATCTTCGCTTATTTATAAAGGAAAAGTAAAATAAAAATAATCAGTTTAACGGAATATTTATGCATTTCTCAATCATGCCAATTTAAAATTTTAAGAAAGTTTTCCTAGTTATTAAAGTATTAATCATCATAAATTAATAGATATGTGTATGCAAATCAAAACTTTATCTAAACATTCTTCGAATCTCGGGATTTTATTTTGAGAACTGTTTCAAATGAGTTTGTTTTTGATGAGTTTAATTTAAAAGTATTATTTTTCAAAATATTAATGCTTTATCACACAAAAGAATTCAATACTTTATAATAAAATATTATAGTAATATATTTTAAAACTTCCAAAGTTACTGCTTCGTTTCTAAACTTTTCTTTTTCATGTAAACGAATAAAAAATTTTACTTCATTCATTCATTTTTGTTTTAAATTTTCTCCATTTATCATTTTTAATATCACAAACATGTCAATCAGATAACACGAAGATTTCATTTTCAACATTTTTGATAACGTTTTATTTTAAAAATACTTCTTTGCCATTTTATCAGTGTCCTTTTCGTATCATGCATTTGGCAAATTAAGTCTACATTCCTTAAAAAAATGCGTTTGACCACCAAAAAATTTTGGTTGTATTGTTTCAAAGTTCGTTTTACAATATATTCACAATAGATCACAGTCATTAAATATTTTTTAGATAAAATAAAAAATGTTTTTTTTATTCCTTTGTTTATGGAGTTCAAATAACTACCGATATTTAGAGAGAAGTGTTATTTCCTTAAACTTTTTTACAAAAATAAAGTTATAAATTTTTTTTTAAAAAAGCTTCAAATTTTTTGTTAGTTTAGCCCGCAGGATTCAGATTTCGTATAAGATATCATAAAAAAATATTAATTCACATATTAAACTTTTCTTTACAAACATAATTCAATAAGTACTTTTTACAAATAACTTCCAATGTTTTACAGCTCAATTCATGAATTCAGATTTCTTGTAATATTAGAAGAAATTTTATTTCATACAAATATTCTTTTTGTATGTATGTATTCATGAAATATTTTTATTAAAGAAATTTCAATCGTTAATCTTTTAAAATTTTACTTTATGGATTTTGAACACTCAATGACATTAACAGAAAGCATTAGTAATTCAAAACCATTAAATTAAGTCATCAAAAAATAATAATTTTATGAAAGAAAAATTTAATAAAATATCACTTTATGAATTATTTTTTATAAATAAAAATGCATGGTTTTTATGAAAGAATTCCAAATTTTTCTGATTTCTTATTTCATTGGTTTTAAACTACTAACAGCATTATGAAGAAATATTGTAGTTTACTGTTTTTTAATAGAAATTTATTACACGTGTTGCGCATTTATTAATTGACTAATCAAAGTATTAGTTAATAAATGAATGATTTGCTGAATACATGAAGATTTTTACTCTTTGCAGAAACAAAACTACAAGCTAGCTTAATCAACTGTGTATCACCCGAGCAAAATAAAAATTATTTAAATGTTCAGAGAATATTATTCATTTTCAAGTACAATTTCTCCATTAGTAAAATCTTATCTACATATTATTAACCTCAACATTCCTTAATAATTTTTAAAATCACTCCTATTTGTGAAAAATTTGTATCCGAATTGTCAGCCAAGAGAAAAAGGACCATTTTTTATATATCTTTTCTAAAAACACTGAAATTTTCATCAACCCTATAATTTTTATTTGTTAAGTGTTACAAGTACTCAAGTAAAAATAAATCTTATTTCATTAAAACTGATTAAAATTTTATCATTGATAAGTAAAATATTTTTTGTTTTATCTTTTCCTTATAAGTGAAATTCTTAACAAATGGTTTTGAGTGTAATTTATTTTATTAATTTTTTAATAAATTTAGACATATATTAATCAAAATGTTTAAATCAAATATAATTTTTAATCTTGTTCATTGATTCAATTTATGCACTTTGTGGTTTATATTTTGTTACAAATTTGAAAGTTTAAGCAAAAGCTTTAACTCTTAAAGATCAAGTATTTTGCTTTATTCCTGAACAAATTTGTGTTTTTAGAGATCTTATAACGCAAAAATTGAATTCAATTTTAAGAAATTTTATAAATATTATTTAATTTTTTTAGAATAATATGCAGTTTCAATTATACTGTACAAATTACAATCCTTATCTTTGAGTTGATATGTAATTTATTAAAATCACAGACTTATTTACAATTGTATACTTCAGGCTAATTTCATTTACTTTAATGATAATGTTTTTTTTCAAACAAAAAGAATGTTATATAAAAATTCAACTAGTATTTAAAACCTGTTTATTTCACAGAATTAGAAATTTTAATTTTAGAACTCTAACTTTATAACACAACTTTAAATTTTTTATCAGTTAGGAATATTATACTAAAGTGTTAAAATAAAGATCTTTTGTGAAGTTTACTTTTTTAATAAGTTCCTCTAAAGAGAAATTCACATTTAAATTATAATATTTTAGAATCAATTTTAGAAATCAATAAGTTTGACTGAGCAAATAAAAATTTTTCCTTAAAAATAATTTATTAATGTTTGCTTGTTAATTCACATTATAAGCAAGAATATTTTTAAACGTTAATATAATATTTTTCAGACATACTTAAGTTAGTTATCTTTATAAATAGAAATTTAATAGTTCTATTTAAATATTATCAGGGTGTATAAGAATTCATTGTTTTAAAAGTATCAAACATACAGGTACAACATTATTGTTTTAAAAGATAAAACAATATTTTATTGCAAATTATCTAACAAACTTATCACACAAAAAATTAACAAAACATAGGCATCCATTTAAAGATCTTCATTTAAGTGTACTGAGTGCTCTCATATAACTATATTCTCGACGTATTTCTTTATTTTTTACATCCCATCCACTTTCATTTGAAAAATTTTGATTTCAGTTTCATTTTTTAAAAGAAAATAATTTATAATGAAAGCAATTTATAAACTCTCAAACAAGGCGGCTTGGCACGTCATTCGATGCAGATAAGTAAACACACATAAATAACCAGGCACAGGCTTTGGACTAGAATGTATAATTTTTTTTATAAGTGATGAATTTTTGTTATCATTTTTGTCAGATTCTAAGCATGCAAAATACAGACAGGGTGTCGTAGTCATTCATGAGGATGTGTGCAAAGACTGGAAAAAACCGGGGCCCCTCTTTATGTTCGGGTCCTTCAAGGGCTCCCTCTGTTGTGTGCTCGAGAAATCTCGTTCTCTTCCATCTGCGCTTCAAGAAGTTTCTCGACTCCTGCGTACAGTACACTGCAACAGAAGAGGAAAAATGAACATACAGTATAATTGCATCACAATGTTATACAAGCACAAAATATTGATACCTATCGTACAGCATAATAATAGCTATGAATAGCATTACCTTACAATGTATGCCAAATGTAGATACATATGGCATAAGATTACAAGCTATCTAATGTTATATCCTATGTATCGATGAAAGTTAGTGCAGCTAAGCGGAGCCCGATAAGGAACAAAAGATATTTTAAAAATAACCATTCATTTATATTTCTTCCTTGTTAAAATATGTTAAGCATTAACAGCCATAAGAGATTTCTTGCAAAACGTTCCTCTGCATTCGTCATGTTTAGCAAAGTTTAAAAGAATTATCAGTGATTCCCTGGTAAAAACGCTACGTAAAAGCCAACTTGTTGAAATATCGGAGATTGAAAATTTGAAAAATTTACAATTAATTGCTTTTCACATCTAGTTAAATTTGTGTATAAAGCAGATGAAAAAAAAAATTTCACCCGTATCCGGAATTTATTAAGCCTTATTAATAACGACAAGAAAAATACTCGGAAAATTTGAATGCACTGGAAAATAATTTTGAATCCCGCTTCTCTGATTTCTATAAAGTTCAACCAATGCTGTTATTCACCGCAAACCCATTTACCGAACTTCAGATGGATTCATAAGAATGGAAACATTTTAATTTATATGAGAATCATAATCCAAAGACCACTGTGATTTTTAATGAAGTAATATTTGTAATCCGTCAAAAAATTTTGAATTCTCTTAAATTGTATCGATTTTTATTGCATCGAATTTATGACTAATACATAATAGTTGATTTACATTATCAATTAATTCTAATATTTTTATGATTATTTAAAAATCTGTTGGATAAAAGGTTTGACAGTATTAATGTGTTTATATGCCTTACAATATTCCAAGCTTTCATATCGAACCAAAATATCATGTATAATATCCTATTTGGTACACTACGTTGTAAATAATGTAGCAGAAGAAAACCGTAGAAAGGCATCTCAATACACTACGTTATGCTTTCCCAAAGGTGTTTTCACAGATCTTGTACCCTATACTCGTGTTTCGTAAAAATGAAACAACCAATTTCCGTTTTAACAGATGTACAAAACGAAAGCAGTAACATCACATCCATCTCAAGTTGTTAAAATCACTGTCTAGACTCGAATTTAAGATTTTTCATTCTGAAGGGGCGATCCATTGTTATGCCAAGATAAACCCCTATTTGTATAGCAGACTTTGTCTTGACAAGATAATATTCACTATTTCTATGAAATCGATTCTTTACCTATCAAACAACCATCGACTCCGTATTCTTGAGCCTGTTTTGATTAGAATGAGGCTTAGAAAAAAATACCTCTTTTTACGAATAATATAAAAAATAAAATTTTCTTTAAGGATAAAATATTTTAGATGAAGGAAATTAAATGACGAAGGGATGAAATGCGAATAATCAAATCGAATAGGATACATTGATCTCAACAAGGTAGTACTGAACGGGAAATATTAACTGGAATAATATGATTTTTAAATTTAGAGATAAGATTTTATATTTTAGATTTTATAATGAAAAGAATAAGAAGCACATGAAAACTAGAATAAGATCACTAATAAGAAGCACGAACCAATCTATCTCAAAATTGTGTCATTTTCAAATTTAGAGATAGATTGGTGAATAAAAAAAATGCAGAGAAGTCTCCGATAAACAAGAAATAATTGAAAAAAACAGAGTGTGTATTTAGATTTTTTTTTTTTATTTATTTTTTTTTTTAGAGACGCATTTCGATGAAGGGAATAAAATACTCTGGTCTTTGCTCTGACAAGGTAAAATTGAATGAAAAGTTCTCTTAGAATAGATTACAATTTAAATTGAGAGATACTTCAATGGATTATATTAATTTACCAATCTCTAATAAGACATCATTAAATGAAATAGATAAGGCAACTGATTACAGTAAGATACGATTATTCTGTGAATTCTTTAATTTAGGGACATTTCGATGAAGAGAATAAAATACACAAATCTCTAACAAGATAATTTTACACATATCACTTATTTTTTTTTTTTTTTTTTTTTTTTTCATTTAAATGTTTTTCCACTAATTCCTCCTGTTCCTTCAATGAGTATCATTATTGGAAATAACTTTTAAAGTCGTCATTTCAAGTCACAAGTAAATGAATGCCTAACAATTATGCTATAAAACTATTCACTCTCGCTAAAGTACTGAAAGTCAGTTGTACAGCACTTGACTCTCATCGACTTGCAACTGTGGAAAGCTCCTCACCGTCCCAGATAATAGGAGGGTACTTTGTGTGTTTCTATCTTTCGACTCATATAATGGACTTTGAAATAATACCTGGAGGTAAAAATAACAGCTTTATATTGATCAGTAAAATTAACGAGGTTATTTATCGGTTCTCTTTACAGCTTAGGCAGAAAAGAACGGTTCTTACCCGAGTATGCACGCAATATTTGGCCGTACCATTCACAAAAACAATCAAATCAGTTATTCGCAAATGGCAATATTAGTTATTAATGTGCCTAATTATTCTGAAAAAAAGACTTGAGGTTGACTGTCGTGAGCATGTTGAACAAAAGACCTATGGTTACCCTCCTGAAAAAGTTTGTTTATATGTTTTAAGAGGTATTTTCATTGAACGTTTCAGCTTATAACACTGGGGTTAATTCTCCCAGCAGAATACGCTTCTGAATAATATATTGTTTGGGTAGGTATAAAGAATTACTTTAATTATGAGCTTCTTTTATTTGTTGTTCGAATATGGCAACCGATTTTGAATGAGTGTCTGATGCACTGCTTGAAAAGTGGATTGCGTTTAAAATATATTGTCTATTTCGAGTGCCAACATAATCGTCTTTTTTTTTTTTTTTCAGCGAGCAATTAAGCTTTTGTGAACTAATTGAATATCTATTTTAAGTAGAATAATCAATTTTTCAACAATATAAATATAGCATAACTGCCACCGTGACTGTATAAATGCATCCTGTTTAACTGAAATGAGTTTTTTTTCCAAGTAAAACTGAGATTATATAAACTGATTTGAAAGCTTAGTACTATGATTTATAATGAGAATGTATTGATTTTATAATAAGGTAACATTGATTTTCGAGTTTTAAAAGAAACAGTTAATGCCAGTATTTATACATTTTCCTCAGAAGTTAATTAAAGCAAAAGAAATCACATTAAAGTAAAAAAATCCTAATTGATTTTCCTTTGAAAATACTAATTTATAGATGAAAATCTAGTTTTACATAATTTAACGACACATAGATGAACTGAACATTGAATTTATTTCACATTTAATAAAATTTAAATCTTGATAATAAGATATAAAAATTAATTGTTTTAATGCAACTGCTGAAATATATATATCATAAACAAAATATTAAATAATGTAAGCATAATGCCTTTTGAACAATATTTCCACTAAGACATAAAATTGCATTTATGAAAATAAGAGACAGAACATTACGGTTCAGTTGGAAAAGTGGAGCAGCGCACACCATATTGACAGCCCAAGACAAGAGATACAGTAAAACTATAAAATTTAAATTGCATCAACTTTATTTGCTAACTTTTTAATGTTAATCATTAAAAATTATCATGAGTCACAGATAATTCTTCATTGAATAATTCGAACTTATTTAATAATTTCAACTTAATAATATATTCGAACTTATTTTAAAGCTCTGGTCTAATAAAGCCAATATTTTTACGAGAATTTATAAATTTGATTCATAAAATTCAATGTATAGAAAAATTTTTTATTAAAATTTTATTTCATTTATTTTTTAAACACTTATGGGAATGAAACTTTAATATTTTTGTGGATTATAAACTCCTATAAAACTCTTAATTAGTCTAATATTTATTACTTTAACAACCCTTATAAAATATGAAAGATAACGAAATTTTGGCATAATTCAATTCATTCATACTCTTTCAATTATAATGATATTAATGAAGTGATTGCTTCAAATAATATAATTGAATTAAAATTATTTATACATCCGAACAAATAAATCAAATTGATTTTATAAAAAAAGTGTTGATTTTTTAATTAAAATAATAAATTTTTAATGTAGAAAGAATTTTATATCAAACACAAATTTTGTCATATACATTTTACAGTTTTCACACTTCCTTTAATTTAAGAAATATATTTAAAAAAAATTTAATCCAGTTTATTCAATAGGAAAAAAGAAAAATATCAATCTAGCGAATTGTTATTAGTAATAAAATACTCAGTTCATACTCAGTGTAATTTCAAACAGTTTTTCATTACATTAATGTTGAGAATATCTTTCTAAAAATTATATATATATATATATATATATATATATATATATATATATATATATATATATATATATATATATATATATAAGTTTTCATTTTAAAAATTTAGTAACAGTTTAAATTTTTGTTACTTTCGCGAATTTTTCCTTCTTTTTCTTACTGAGAAGCAAAACTTACGTATTAAAATGACTTATAAAGTCAACTTCGTGCATTTTGCTGTGTAAGACATGATTATATATAACGTGAGAAATTATTCTCAACTCTTTGGCATTCGTTGCATTTAATCACACAGCTTCCGACTTAATCTATTACTCCAGCCATCAAGGGAAAAGAAAAAAGAGAAGCCGTTGCCCCCTCACGCAAACTCAGACAAACCGCATTACACCGAAAGATCTATTAAGTATCCATCTGACATCACCTCAGAGATAGGGCAGGCATTTCCTTGTGCGTCAAGGTGGAAGAACCATTTATCTTGAATGGGAATAATCCGCTGATAATCCAGGCTGAAGAAGTGTAAAGGCATAACATTTCCTTACCCTATAGTAGGAAATGTGCCCGGGCAAAAAATAATCCCGAGGTAATCGTCTGCCCCACCCTCCTCTTTAACCGCAATCCGATTATTTGGGGGTACGGAGGGAATCGTCTTAATTTCCCTCTAAATTAATGGCTTCCAGTTCCTTTGTATAACAGGAGCTTCTCAAAGATTATGAATCGATTGTGGCAACAACATGAAGTTGCCGACATCAATTTATGATAAAACGCTGTATTGCGTTTGGTATTTTTCTGAAAACTATTGACATCAAATAAATATATACATTATTAAAGAAGCATTTTGTACATTCTATGACACCAGGAAACGAGTTTAACAACTAAAAGTTGTTAAAGACATTTTCACAAACACGGGGCATTGATTTTGCAGGAATTGTTTCTACGGACATGGAACCCCTGAAAGGATTTTAAAACAAGTAATCGCGAGATCACAACTCGCTTTAAACCTTAAGAACTTGCTGAGAATGGAAGGTATGCCTGACCACAAAATGATCACCTGCAAAGGAAGCGGCAGAAAGATTAGTCAAGTGTATATGTTGTTGCTGATGCACCAGCATGCTTCCTTGCACTTAGCCCTGAGTTGGACTGTACCAAATCAAAATTATATAAATCAAAGTGCTGAAATATAATAAAGCTGTGTGTGAAAAGTTTAAGGAAATGCCATTCAAAATGTCATTCAATTTTAAGGATATTGCAACAAGTAAATTAAATTTAATTCTTTATATTTCATAAAAAAATTATGTTTCTCTTATTAATAAAAGCATTAATTTTATTTTGCACACATTTTACTTTTCTATTAAAATTTTTAACGTCATTCTTATTATTGTTGTCTTGTGCCAGTTAAGCTGGCATGATAGCTGCTTCACTTTTCCAACTGAACCGTAATTTTGTTTGAAATCCGACTGCCTCAGTACGCATTTATAGAGTAGGCAAGCATTCACACAAAGAAAGGGAGGAGAGAGAGAAAGTACATCCATGCCCGAATCGGGATTCAAACCCAGGAGTCAGCCAAGCTGACCAGACTAGAGAGGGTGGGAGGTGGCACTCTTATAATTTTTTCAGAATAAACTTTGGAACTTTGAAGAAAACACATATTTTCTCTAATAACCTTATTAGAATACTTTTTTGTACTTTGCCTAAATAATCTTTGTCCTTCTATAGAATGTCTAGATATTGTATACCATACCCAGGAAAGTGTAAGATAATTCTAGTATATTTTAATTTGCCTAAAATATTTGGCATTATATTCAGTGCTTAGGTATTCTATAAAACGTCAGCGTTTCATACTCTGCCGGTAACATATATCGATGGGAAGATATCGCTTATTCGCTGAATCGATTCGGCACTTGTTGATCTAAGTAGTGAGAGAATCCCCGAAAGAAATCGCATAGCCTCTGGGTATGCTTTACTTACTGCGGACTCCCTCTCTCTTTACCCCATCAAACAATCGGATTAGGAAAAGGACCTTAGGAGAGATTTGTTCGACTGACCACCTCCTTCGTCATTCGGAAACATGGCGAGGAATTCTCCCGCTCCAATGGTCACGGAAAGGATCGTCCAGAAATGTCCATTTTAAAATTTATTCCATTCCATTCGCTTACATTAATAGAATAAAAATAGACACGGTTTACGATACATACTCATTTTAAAACAAGTAAAACTTTCTTCGCAAATCATAATAAAATTGTAAGAAAAAAATTAATTATTTATATGTTTAATATATTTTAACAAAAGGAAAAAAAACTATTTTAATCAAGATCCAAGATAGTGAAAACTAATTTTAGCAGGTATTCTAGGCGTGTTGATCCTGTTCTTTGAAGAAAATGTTATATATAAATTAAGATTAGAAGTTAATAAAGCACTTACAAAATTAGCTTAGTTAACAGTTAACAATGTAAATAATTTAAAAAGAAATTTTAAACAAAACAAATGAAAAATATAAAGCAATTAGAATAAAATAAATGAAAAAGACCCTTAAGAAACTAGAAAAAAATTTTTTACAAGAACCCGATGAACCATTCAAAGAACAAAAGAAAATAATCTGAAGAATAAAAATGTAATAAGTAAAAATATAAATTATAAATAAAAAATTGTGAAAATATATAAATATTGAGAAAAATATTGGAGAGAAAAAATCTGTCTTTTCTCAATAAAGTACTTAATATATATAAATGGAGTGAACCAAATTAATTTCAAAAGTTAAATTCTTATTTTTATAACTTATTTTTACTGTTCAAAAAGTTTTATGTATATTTTAATAAAATGATTTATAAATGTGTGTGTGTTAAATAACAGCAATACTTTGTAATGATTCAACATATTCTGATCTACTTCAACTAACTTTGAGGGCATCATATTTACGAAATGATACTTCAAATAACTTTGAGGGCATCATATCTCGAATTTTATTACGATTACTTAGGGTACACTCACATACATTAGACTCAAAACAATTATCTGATTATACACACTAATTCTAGATTTTCATATTTTAAGGTTTGCAACTGATCGTTATTAATACAGAAACAAATTTAAAAAATAAAACCTTTTATTATATTTACAGAATATTTTGCTAATTTCATAAGGGGGGGGGAAGACAATTAAAAATTTAATATTTTTGTACATTTCTCGGTTGCAGTCAATAATACATTTTAAAAAGAAATGAAATATATTTAACACAAAATGTTAAAAATAATTGAAAACTAATATTCTAATGACTTAATCACTACTGAAAATAACTAAACGTTTACCATATTTTTACGTCTATAATTTTTTATTATAAGGAATAATTTGAAAAATTATGTTTTAGCTGAAATATTTACTATCAAATACTATTAAAATATTTATTTTGTTATAAAATTTATTATATTATATTAAAATTTATTATATTATATATACTATTATTATTATTTATATATACTATTATTAGTTCAGATTACATTTAATGTAATCTGAACTAAAATTTATTTAGTTCAGATTACATTAAATGAAAAATATGAATCAAAAAGCATATATTTATTAACAGTGGTATTTTTAAAAATCCAAATACAAAAACTTTAATATATATATTCTGCAACATATATTAATTTTGTTAAAGAATAGTAACTGTTCTGATTGGAGTGAGTGTTTGTACCTACAACGAAGATTAATTTGATTAAAGATTTTAAGAATACATTGATTTCCAAACCCGTGCATATAAAAAAGGAAACAATAGTAAAGTTGAGAACAAATTTTTCACATCAGTTTAGTTTAACGGAAAAGGAAAACGATAGTTACCTCATGTATTAACTTTCAAAAAATTATACAACTTTCGAAAAACATAATTTAATTTTTTACATTAGATATACGTGATAATTATCATTTTCTTTTCTCTCAAATTTACATCAAAGAAAAAGGAAAACGTTAGTTACTAAGCTTATTTATTATAAGAAAATTATATTATTTTTTTTGAAATTATGAAGCAAAATTTTATAATAGATATCGGAAGAAATTATTGTTTTCTTTTTCTGTAGAAATAAAAATTTCAATGAAAAATGTTCAACATTATTCTAGTCAAACAATTTTGTTTTGTTACTTATATATTTGATGTGTGCATTATATACATTTTCCTATATACTTAAAATGATAACGTAAAACTATATGTAATTTGAAATGAAGTCGTATAAGCAATGGTACATAAAAATTCCAGATTCTAAACTAGAGAAAAAAACAAAAGAAAAATTTTTTTTTTTTTTTTTTATTTTTATTTCTGTTGTGAATGGGAGTCAGACAGTCGTATAAAAATTACCCATCTCCAAGGTATAAGTGACAGAATTGGCTGGAAATAAAAAGCGAAAGAGAAAATAAAACAAATAAAATTGAAGAAAGGCAAGAAAGCAGAGTATATATAAAGTGCCTCGTCGAAGTAGTGGAGTATTTGAAGAAGCAGAGGAAATCAATTACCGCCATCTTAGCCAACAAGGGACGCGTAGGAGGGGTGGTCCGAAATTGAATTACTCCACTGGCTTCTAATTCAATCTCGCCCCATCGTCGATTTTACGGACTCCTAGTGGAAAAGATCCCCGGGAACTTTTAACGCTGATATTTCCAAGCGGCTGGAGTTGATCTATGATTTTCCCCGTTCGAGGAGAGAGCATTTTGCCTTCGAGGTACAAGAACACACTTCACAGGCTAGGAGGAGATTTTCTGAAAAATGATTTACATTAAGCGATACTTAGGGAATGGAGAGATCTGTCTTGGTATTTGTTCGCATAAATATTCCTTAATCGCTTTCGATTCTGGGGGGAAATTCCTCCGTGGATCTGTTGAACGATCGGATGAGGATTTGGATTTCTGTAGGTGGGTCTTGATGAATTCTTAGGAACAAAACTTGTGTTCGGATTGAGAATGAAAACAAATGTTGTGCTCTATTTAATTATGAAATTAATAATAAAAAAAGAGAATGAACTTTTTCGGATAAATTAAAAAAGTTTTCTTTTTTTTAAATTGCATTGAAACTTTTTTTATTTCGATAAACTAATTTACAGTATTCAGAATTATTGTCAAAGTTTTCTCAAAGAGATTTGAATTTTCTTACTTAGAAATAAAATTTGACACTACCTATATTTTAATATGTTCCCCGTGACCAGGAATTTAATAAATTATACTTAAACTTTTTAACTTAACATGGGCGTCAATATAAATAACTTCCTTGTGTTATTTAAAATAGAAGGTGTTTCTTTTTATCCTAGTTATGGAGCCAAAACTGTTATGAAAACATAAGTTTTATTTTGAATTTAAGATAATAAATTTGTAAAAAAGCAAACAAGAAAGAAGTAATATTTTATACAAAGAACTTGATAAATTCGAAAAATTCTTTTTTTTACTAGAAAGATGGGTATTTGAAATTAAATGTAAGTATATAACCATAATGTAAAATCTGCTAATAAGAAGTTCTAAATTAAAGCAAATTAAACCCTCTAGTTTTAATCCCAAATATAAAATCAAACTTCCAATCAAAAAATATACCAGATGTTCTTATGTCTGGCATCTTTAAGTGCTTTTTAATTTAGAAAACTGTAATTCAATATTTACCAAATAGTATGAGTGTCTATAATCAACATAAAATGCTAATATAATATAAAGAGTTCCTTCATTATTATTAAGAGAGTATATCATGGCAGTATGATAGTTAATTTTTTAATTTTTACGTTAATATATCCTTATAAGGGAGTTTTTTTTTCTTTAGTCTATTTCACATAAATAGCTGCAATTATTTGCAAAGAGCATTCCTTCAATCACACAATGAAAGATCTTACCAACTGAATTGGTAAGTTTTATAAGCATAAATTTTCTTGCTTATTATCAATTACTGTGTATGAAGTCTCGAGCAAGATCTTTTATCGTTTCCTAGAAAATAAAAAAACAAAAAATTTTCATGTTGCTCAAAGGTTGGTATTTATGTTCAAAATCTTTCTTTAAAATCTACTTTAATAGAAAATGCTTTCTTTTGATATTTTAGATATTAGTGACTTCACTTCTTAGATAAAATATCTTCAATCATCAAAGTTTGGGGTCAAATAATTGATTTTTCTCCATAGTAATTTTTTCTTTACTTCAAGAATATACGATGATATTCATCCAATTCTTCCTTAACCATTTATTTAGTTATCATATAATCCCACGCATAAAATCATATATTTTACTTTCTGCTTCAGAATTTTTCTATGTGTTTCTTGCATAAAAATCGACAAACACTGACCAACAACTGTAGTTTTGAACTATGATAATAGAAAAAGATTGATACCTGAGCTTCCTTCTCCAAAATTCGATATCACCCCTACAAATTTTACAAAACTTTAACATATTCTTTTAAGCCTTTTAATATGATATATTTCGAAGGTAACGAATTCATTAACTCCCGAAGAAGAAAACGAGGCCTAATCCTTACGGCTATCGCGACAACATTAAAATGTTTGCGGAAGCAGTTTCCAACGTCTTTATTAGTACCAAGAAGATTGGTCTACTTTTTAAATTATAATTGAAGGAGTGATAAAAAAGACTTCAATATTTTTGAAAAGTTTACTTTTTCGGCAATGGTATGTTCATTACTTCTAAACAATTTAGAGTTTAATGAGTACTAGTATGACATTTTAAACAACATTTTGGTGGAAGGTGCAGAAAGTTTGAAAGAAGTTCTATTGATATATATCAAAAAATCCACAAAATGTCTGAAAAAATATTCCCAATAACTTGATAGCATTTAACTATTTCATACAGGCCGTATTTAAAACAGTCACTGTATCTTGCTGTCACAACTGTCATCGACTTTTTTCCCAATAAAACCTTCTATCTTACGATGGATGATCTTCCCCTGTCAATCTAAGGAAATTGGATTTAAATCCGTATAAAATCGTTTGTATTTTTTGCATTTGTGTTGCACCATAGCTATCTTTAGATCCTGTTGCGCGGGTCAGCTATTTATTTCAAATTATGTTATGAGACAACAATAAATATATTAAGTGACAATAATGTAACGCTTATTTCGCGACAGGGGATATTGCTTCCTTGTTTTTCCCTGCCTAACCGAAGATCCACTGCCTTCACTTAAGTGACACGAAAAACAAGCACGTGGTATCCATGCGCTCTAAGTGAAATGATACCTTTATGCTCAAGGCATAGAGTCTTCTGGTTGGCTTCTAAATTATGAAGATTCAACTACTTTCTAATGCTTCGATTGATATTGAATTGAACATATTTTAACATTTTCCTGTTAACTCAATGTGTGCTGTAAGCATTCGGTAAGCATACAAGTACGAAAGGTATCGTCATTGCCTACCATTACTTTCATTGACCTCTAAGATTCATCAAAGGATAGTGATCAAGTCTTAAGATCTAATTGATCAATAATTTCAAATTATGAAGACTCGGCCACTTTAAGATAATCCAGTTGATTGAATCCGTGTGAAAAAATTTCTGAATACGAGTTGTAAGCATTTAGTAAGCATAAATCTTAGAAAACGATCGCCATTATCTACCTACATATAAACACCTTCTAGTTTTCCGCCACACACTAATGGAGAGGGTAGTTTAGAAATCGAATTTCCCTACTAAGGCACTGTACATACGCTTCTTTCAATCGCTCCCAAAAATATGTTCCTGTTCAGTTTCACTTCATATTATCACTCAAAGCCCATTCAACATGATCGTGCACCCATTACAATTACAATTCATACTAAAGAAATTTTTGCTACAATGATATATTTGGAGAAAAAAATAAACACTGTCGTAGCACAAATATTAAAAAACATGCAGTACAATTACATTCAATCAGTACATTGTCATTTACAGTACAATTACATTTAAAAACATGCAGTAAATTTACATTGTCATTGCGTCAGCAAACAGTCACTCCATCTGGACAAACAAAGTATAATTGGTGGGCGCTTTACGCACACAAACACATCGTGCGTTCGCGCTTAAGAGGCGATTGTCTGCTTCCAAATCGGCAACGCCGCGTGTTCGCTGTGTTCGCACATCGTTTAACATGAGTCCCCCAACATTACCTTAACCGTCTATTTCCTCAATCGGTTCCACAACCATTCATTCAGTCCAAGAATCGCAGAAGTATTACGCGGGAGGGTGTTCCGGCGTCGTTTTCTTTGCCATAGTGCCACTTTAGAGCATCGTGATTATGACCCCCGTTCTTCGAGCCAAAGACAGGTGACTTTCGTGTGTTATCCCCGCCCATTTTTTTTTTTTTTTTTTTTTTCTTTCTTTTCTTTTTTTTATTTTTTTTTTAAAACCCGCTTATAGTGGATAAAAGAAGAGAAAGATTATACTCGGGGATGTCATGACAAAAAGCAATAGGGGTCTTAAGGAGATTTAAGAACTGTTGTTTCAGATTTATATTTGTTTTTATGTCTTCTTCGCAAGCATGAGAACGACAGCGTGCCATGACAAAAAAGAGCAGTTTTATTTTTTCCTTTCCTACATTTATGCTCGGGAGTTTAACTTGAAATCGGGTGAGGGGCCCATTGCAAGAAGATTCTTCATAGAGAAAATACTGACTTTAAAACAAGATTCAAATAAAAGTTGAACTAATTAAGAGATTTTATAGTTATTTCTTGGTGAGATAGTTTAATACTATATGCGCGCGCGCTTCCATTTGAATTGAAAAATTAGTAAATAGGTAACGGTTATTTTAAAAATAATTAACTCTGCTGACACTCTATTTTTTAACTTACATTAAACATGTATTTCTTGTCAAATTGTTATTTCAGCTCTCTTTTATTTACTATACTGTATTTCTGTGTTTCAGAACTTGTGACAATTCTATCACAACCAGATGTATTATGCGGTGGAGCAACACCTGAGAACTGAAGATACATGCTTCGTCACATATGTCTATGTCTATTATGGTTTCGTGGTAGTCTGATGGCGGTTGCTTTAATCTTCTATCCAAGAGAAAGCAAGTTGGATACCTGATCACACAGAAAAATGAACGAGCTGAAAGTGCTTATGCACGTTAAATATACGTAAATCAAATGTCTACCTGTTGATGTAGAACTTTGAATAGGATTATCCAGATAAAATATTGATTTCTTATAGTAAACAAGCTAAATTCTAAGCAAAGCTAAAGTTAGTTGGTGCAAAAGATGGCTTAGTGATAATTTTATCGGTTAAAAGGAACATTACACTCACAAATAGCCAAGGGGTAAAAAATCCAAATACAGTAAAATAGAATTTTGTTTCATTGAAATATGTACTATTACATTATACTTACGGAATCAACTGCTAAGAAATTTTCTCCAGAAATAAACATTGTCGTTTAAATAAGTTTTATCAATAAGTGATAATTATTTTTTGTTAAATATAGTTATTAAATGTTTGTATCATTTTTAGTAGTTTCTACTGAAAGTTAATACTTATGCATGATGGAACCATGCATGAAAAAAACCATGCATGATGGAAGCAAATGAAATATTTACGGCAGTAATGTGTGATTGTTTCCCGTTAATGCAAGTAATGATTACAAATTAACTAAAGTTATTTAAAAAAACAGCGAGACAAAACCTTATTTTCTCGATGTATTGGCAAAGTAATGATTGTAGTGGTGATAAAATCATATTTTTAGCACTTAAATTGCTAAAAACTAGGTTTTGATGGTAACTTGTCCAGCAAATGTTGACTTTTATGGATTATATTGGCTTTTAATAGATATTCTACATTTATCAAAATGTATTCCTGTAATTTGGTACTTTTGAAGAAGGCTACTCTATTTATAAACTAGCGCAGTATGAAATATTTTTGCTGAAATCAAAGCTTATTATGTATGTTATTTTTGCTGTTGCTCTTCCTGTACAAATTTGATATGTTCAAGATCAGCTGCTCAAAGCAAATAACCTAGATCAAAGATGATTTATGCCACAGAAAGTAACTATCAATCAAACCAGTGATGATCACAAGGATTATCATGAACATTTACATTGTTTTGTCACTCATATTTCTCTAGACCAATAAGCTTGATTACCTGCAACATCTGCTAGACTTTAAGACGTTACAACCACTGACTGAGTCAATTAAACTAATAGCAGTTTTAGTGACAGAAACAATGATTGTTAATGACATGTATATCATCTAGCCAATTATAGTTCATTAAAACTTAACTTCCTCACATCATGGGTTAAATTATTATAACTTGTTAAACTGCTAATAAAATTTATTCTTTGATGTAAAGATCTTTAAGCTGTTACAGTTTAAAAGAATAATATTTCAAAAATCCTCTCCGAAATTGGAATTATAATAAAATAAATTGCTTGATTTTCAGATATTGCCAGTAAATTTGCACATTCTTAACAAAACATTAAATCTAAGTCAAAATGCAACTCAAAGAACTTATTAAAAAATATGAAAGTGAATTTTATTTGTATAATAAAAATACTTGGATAATTAACCATTAAAATAATTTGTTAATTGATTCATACAGGCCCAATTATGATTTAAAACACAATACTTTTTAATATTTTTTACCTCCAATATAACCGACACATCAAATGCAGAAGGATTTTTTCAACTAGGATAGGGATTTTTAGAGCTAATCAGAGGGAATAGTCCTTAAAATAATAGCGTGTAAGAGAATCTCCGCACTTCCTGTCAAATGCAGCATCTAATTGCACAATGGATAATTTG
Organism: Latrodectus elegans; assembly: GCA_030067965.1. Taxonomy (NCBI): domain Eukaryota; kingdom Metazoa; phylum Arthropoda; class Arachnida; order Araneae; family Theridiidae; genus Latrodectus; species Latrodectus elegans. The sequence continues at coordinate 118,637,572 of CM057819.1, forward strand.
CTCTTTTACTTCTACAGGACCGAATTATATTTTTTATTATTTTGTTTCCTCGTTGTCTTTGTCATCAGTTGTCACTCACGGGATGCATTCGAAGCGATTTAGTTTCTTCTCTCCTTGGGGGGGGGAGAGTTTGTATTTTATTCGGTTCTTTTATTCTCATGCACAGGACCCGTCATATTTCCTGGCTCGACCTAAGTATGAAATTTCGTGTGTTTTGTACTCATTGTGTCACCTGTCAGGTAATTCATCATCCGGAAATGACGTCGTTAAGAAAGCAGAATCCCTAATACGTCTTCTTATCACAGTGGGTGGCATTTCGTATAGTTTCATGAATATCTCTATTGAAAATCAAACTGTCAACTGACCATCAAACAACAGATTTCGTTTTTGTTTTCTGATGGACATTCACTTTTTGTCTACTGAAATATAGGTGGAGGAGAAAAAGGTTTGCGTTTACACCAAACTTCTCTCGTTAATGCAGCTGTTATATTTAAAACTGGAAATCTTTCCCCTAAAGCCTAATTTAAATAAAAATAGTCCAAAAAGGCACTAACGTTTTCATGTAATATATCAATCTGTTTTCATAAGAAATGATAAAATAAGAGAAATAAATTGAAACTTTTAGTATGTATGACATACTGAATCGACGAAATTAGTTATTGGTTAAGATTTATTGTGCAATATTAGGAATATATCCATAGATTCAAATTATAAAAGCTTTGAACAAAGGTGATGCCAAAGACTAGCATTGCTATTCACCTGAGATCAAACCCAAATAGTTCGAAAGTAAAACTCCAACCGCTCTGATGATTCAGTAACCAAAAAAGATTCATTTCTTCTCATTGTTGTGTTGCTAAGCGGTATTAACTGCATTTATAAACATCATTAGCCAATAAAATCACTAATTTTATCATTAATACCATCGCAATTGACAAAGAAAGATGAAATGATATTGCTAGTTAAGCTACGAAATATGTCAGAATGGGTGTTCCGGAAATTTCATGACTTTCTAGAAAAAAAAATGGTTCCTAAAATTTTTTCGGAAAAAAAATGCAGTTTATTACTCAAAATGGCTTACAAGAGAAAAAAATAGTTATTATTTATTATGTTTATAAATTATCGTCCACAAAATGGATTACCATTATTATGACATTGTTGGATCAATAATTTTGCTTATTATTAATTATAGCTGGAAAAAATATAAGAAATAATTTTATTCATTTATTTTTCAGTTTATAAATATTCCATGAATAATTCAATTTATTCTGTCAATCTACGATAACTGTCTCTTCTGAAAGAAAATTTCCTCGTAACGGATGGGAAAATGTAAATTATGGAAAAAGCTCGCACTATTTATTTATACAACCCTTAAAATAGTAATACTGGATATGAGATTACGATAAACATATGCATAAATTAATAATGTCACTAATTTTTATATGATTTACTACATGATATGTGAATTGAATCAAATAGTCTCATACACGTAAGCACGCTTTGCTTTCGATTGTAATTAAAAATGATTTTAAGCTAATTCAAGCATCAGATGCTGTAGTACGTTAATCATTTCAAGCGTCTTTATGTAATTCAAAAAAAAATCTGAAATAATATACAAAGAAAATGTACCTAAGCAATATATATATTTTTTTAAACTAAGGGATGTAAGCAAGTTCCTGAGAAATTAAATGATTGAACTTTTGTTTTATTTTATGAAAAATGGAATTGTTTTTAAGTATAAGTTTCAAAATATAGTAAATTCATTGCCCTAATATTTCTGTATTATATAACATTCACCCAATAAGTTTAAAAAAATATACGCCATAATATTAATTAATATTCTTTCTTTATTGAGAAAATAATAAATTTCGATATAGCGTTGTATAAATCACGGAAAGCCGTTCGATTAATCACTTATTCTGACATGTTCCCTCACACTAACGCGAAGAACAAGAGAGTTCAGCTCGCCGCCATATTATGTTAGCCATAAGCCCACGAGACCAAGAACACGCTTACGCCACACATAAAGTCTTGGCATCAAATGTTTTTCTCCCATACTTTTATTCACTAAACAGCGATTTATAATCACACCGAATCGACAAGGTTTCCTCAATGTTTAAGCATCCCCGTAGACTTCTAAAAAATCTCGCCCTCAACTACAATTATTTCTACTTAATGAAATAGAATTTGTTGATAAATTATCATTCTCGGGAATGTTTTTCCTTCGCCAAATTTTTTATATATTGGGGATTTTTCCCAATGTTTTGTTAAAAATTTCGCCACGATTTATTTTATTAGTGAAAAATTTCCGATTTCTTTTATTGACTAAAAATTCCTAGCATTCTGTAGAAAAATTCTTCGCATTTATTTTTATTGGCAAAAAAAATAAATAAATAAAATATTCGCTGGTAAAATTAAAACAAAAAATAAAAAATATAAAGATTTAATAAAATTTATATATTTTTTAAATATTTATTTTTATTTTTAAGAAAAAATTCCCCATATTATTTAAAAATACTGGATATTTTGTTTTATAGGGATAAAATTTCCAACTTATTGTTTAAAAATTCACCAAAATTTGAATTATTGGCGAAAGTTCCCAACATTTTATCGCCGATAAAGATAAAAAAGGAAAAATTAAGGAAGAACAATATTTTAAATGTATTTATTTACCAAAACCCTATTTCAATAAGTGTCTAGTTTATATGCCAACCATTACTGGAGCAAAACAGCTTACTTCTTAAATTTACAGGTAGATAGCATGGATTCATGCTGAACGTTCAATAGACGATAAAAGCTAGCTACATTAATACCACTTCAGCACGCAGACAATCAAAGAGAAACTCACACTGGCATTGTTCTTTTATGTGCCTTTTTCTAAATGTTTTTTTCGAATAAAAAACCCCAATTGTTGCGATAGAACTGCGCATACGCACATGTAATTGGGAGTTTCCGATGTTCAGATTTATCAACTGTTCTTTTCTTTTCGGAAAATATATATTTGATTTCGGAGGTGTGTATATGAAGATGATACGGCTTAGCCCGAAAGGCCATTAGGCCGATAATGCGTTGTGGTCGCCAGTTCTATCTATGGGGGAAAATGGAAAAGGCGTTTAAAGTTACCTCATTCACTTTTTGAGTCACAGTAATTGTGGTTTTTCACCAATAAAACATTCGATTGTATCAAGAGAACTGTGTACTTTATTATTCTCGTTTGTGTTTTCGTTTGAAATCTAATTTCTAAATAAACTGTTAACAGATAGGTTACTATAAAAAAAATTTATCCGTATCATCAAGTAACATATTTACTATTAAATTCAAAAAATTACATTTTGTTTTTATAAAAAGAGATTATGCTTTCTCTTTTATAAAAACAAAACGTAATTTTTTTATAAAAACAAAATGTAATTTCAGTTTTGAGAATCGTAAGCAAGAATTAATGCATTTTATAGAAATTACGATGGCCTATTCTTCATATTAAAGTGCATCGTAACTTCAATAAAATTAATTGTTTCATTTTAATTGTGGGAAGTGAAAAGAGAATATTACAGTTCAATTTTAGAGCGCAAATTTAAGGAGATAAAAATGAAGGAATGATTGATAAGTATACAAATTTAGAATAAATAAATTTTATTGAATAATTTTATGTAATTTATAATTTGTGTATTGTCTACATTTTATCTAAAACACTCAAGTTTACAAATATGGAAATATATCTTGTTCAGTGATTCTGTAATTGTTTTAAGTAGAATATCCAATTTCGTAAGCAATATGTCTGTTTTATATTTTGTACTCAAGTTTACAAATATGGAAATATATCTTGTTCAGTGATTCTGTAATTGTTTTAAGTAGAATATCCAATTTCGTAAGCAATATGTCTGTTTTATATTTTGTAATCGATTAAATATTGTGATAATACACTATATAATTATACTTAGTATGAATGTATATTGAAATTTCACTAAAATGTCACCCTTCAAATTTTTTGTTAACTAAGTTTTTCATTACAGTTACTATGAAATGATATTCAAAGTTTTGGTTACAAGCAGATTTCTCTGCGACAAAACAAAGATCAAACATTTAAAATTTTTTTGTTTCTAAGTCACATTATTTTAATTTTATCCTAAAATTTTAAACTTGTGTGATAAGATTCAAAAGTATTTAAATCTCAACACAAAATTGAAATAATCAGGAAAAATGAAATAAAATTAAAATTTAAATAATGTATACAAATTAAATATGTATGTGTAACTCTTCTTTGAAAATTTTCTTTAATGAATATTGGATTTCTCCAGGCTTTGTTATAATCAGCTATAATTTCCAATTTTTAAGTAGATATGAACTCATTTTATAATCTGTACCCTCCCTTTAATACTAGAATAAATAGTTAGTTTTATTGGATTACATTTATAAGAGTATGCGTATGTATATTTACTCAGTAATCGTAATTAGATTTGGTCAATTAATTTTTCCATTAACTTGTGATGAAGAACTGAAAACTTGCCTTTGGAACAAACAGATATCCTATAATAGACATATGTTAACTACAAATATTCTTGGAGTCATGTTATCTTCGAAGTTTGTAAGAATTTTCAGAATAATACATAAAGTGAATAATTGCACAGCTTTCCAAATTTTTAAGACAAAAATTATATATTTTAAGCCCATTTCTCACTTCCTTATTACCCAATATCAGAAGTTATAATTTGAGAATTGTTGAGACATAATCTTAGAGAGACCTTTTAAAACATGTTATGGAGCATCAATACTTTAAAATAACCACAACAGCTTTTTAAAGAAAAAATTAGAATACCTTACAAGAGAGTTTACTTTTCAACAAGATCGAAATCGATATCTCATAACAATGTCAGCCAGCTACTTGCAATTTAAAATTCACATTTCCGAGGCTTGTGAAAATTTTTACATTATACAAAGTGACCGATTGCCCAGCTTTTAAATCTTTATACTATGGAATTAAACTTTCTATACAATTTGATGTTTATAGATTTTCATTTAAGCATCCTATCCACTATTTCTTTAATCTGCAATGAAGGCGAAGTTATGTTGTAAGAATTGCTGAGCATACAATATAATCGAAATATTGAAAAATGCTTTGTCAATCTCTTTAAACTACTCATTGCAGCTTTACATAAGAAAAAAGTTTTGAATTCTCAGCAAAGAAACTAATTTTTCAATAAGAATTTTTTTTTCATTAATTACAAGATTTTTAAATTAATACTTCTTGAACAAAATGTTAATATTTTAATACTAAAATTTAATGAAGTAGGAAATGGCAAAGAAAATTCAATACTTGAAAAGACAGATTTCTAGAATGAATATTATTTTGTTGCAAATCTTTTAGTAACACTTTTTCTGAAATAAATAGCAACGGATATTCTTAGATATCGATTGTGCAAATCTCCCCAAAATAAATCGTTTTGGAGACAACAAAAGAAAGATTAAAAAATAGTAATTCTTGAGTAAAATATACAAATACTTTGAAGGTTTGAATTTTTACAAAACATAATATGTTTAAAACTAAGCAATTTGTAATATTTTGCTTGAAGTTGATACCATTTAGTGATTTTTTCATTTGCACCGACGAAATGGAATAATACCCGTAATGATAGACTCTTTCATAACTAAAAAATTGGTTCATATATATTAGTTACTAATATTCATTTTAGATTTAACATATTAATTTTTTTCAAAGTAAATTATAATTCATACGGTCTCTAATTATTAAAAAATGTAAGTAATATGAAATCAAATATATTTCTTCAAATTTTATAAAAAATAAATGCTTTTTAAGCAACACGCAAAATTTAAGTAAAAAGAAACACCAACAGTAATACATCTTAAAACCGAAATTATCACCAATTTTACTACTTACTTTAATGTTAGCTGATTCTAGGTGATTAAATAAAAAAAATTTGAAACATTTCCAGAGATGAAAAGTTTAAGAAATCCCAAATGAACCGGTTTTATTTTCAAGCTCCTATTTCATTTTATTTTAATTGGCATTCTTTTAATTGGTACATAATCACTTAATGGTGATGAATCACACCTAACTCCACTGAATTTTAAAACGTTTTCTCGAGCCCTATGGCAAAGAGTTTATTCTTCTCTTTTGACAAGCCGCCAAACCCAGCAGCTCAGGTTGAAATTCATTGAGGATGAGAAAATGTGGTAATTTTCAAATTTTGACCTCATAAATTAGCGACAAAAACCCGCTGGTTATTGTTTAGTTTCATTCTATTTTTTTTTTTTTTTTTTTTTTTTTTTTTTATCATGAAAATGAAGAACTGTTTGATAACAAGAGAAAGTTATCATTTAAACTTTGATAACTATCGAAAATTAGGGAAAAAAGTATCTGTGGGTATATTTAAAATAAAATTTTACTTTAATAATTCCTGTAGTGCAGCGGCACATTTTTCTTATTTATTTGAGTTGTTCTTATTTTTTCATTCTTAAACAGTCCTCTTGTTTCTAAAGTCTAGAATTTTCGAAAAGTATTTTTGCCTATACCAACACTGTTCATTTTTAATCAGATTTCAAAATAATTGTATCTCTATATTAATCTATACCTTTTCTTGCTTTTTCAAAATAAAATATAAAAAACTAACAATTTTGCATTCACTGCTTGAATGTTTACAACAAGTAAAAAAATTTATTTCCATTGATTAATAAATCTGAATTAAAAGTTACTGAATAATTAAAAAAAATCAATATTATTTTTTAATTTTCTTATTATCACCTAAGTAAAAGCTTGGAATTCAAATTGCCAGCTGTAATGCCGATATCGTCCCTTAATCGTAGTTCTACAATTAAAGATAAATGGATACATTTAGCAACTTAAAATATTCGTAAAAGGCTTTTGAATAAGCAGTTTCCTATTAAAAATTAATGTTACTCCGCTAACAAGAGGTAGTAATTGAACAGAAAGCCCCGGCTTGGAAGCAGACCTTGTCACTTTATCTAAATTTACTATTCCAAACCAATTAGCTGCATTTAACTTCAACGTAAACTGTGTGAAAAAGGCAGTAAAAGATCTCTAGAACCTAATCTAATCAATAACCTATTAATAGATAGCTTGTACTAAGCAATATATTTAGGCATTACAAAATTTTATTTCCAGTATCTAAATTTAAATCAAAATTCTACTGAAGCACGCCAGTTAAATCTCACAACTACCAATTATTACAAAAAAGTTTTTATAAAAATAATGAATGGAAGTCTTTATTCAAAAATAATGAAAGCTTTAATAAAACACTTTTTCTACTGTATGATTTTGATTTCTCAGGAATAATGTTGGTCTAATATCGATAAATTTCACTAGTATTATATCTTTTAATTCAAATTAAGAATTCCCTTCCATAAGAATAAGTTTTCAAATCTGTGCTCACCACCTTCCTTAGGAGAGGAAAAAAATCCCTCTTTGTTTCCTCTAATTCCCGAGATATATTATTTGATAACTTTCTTTTCTTGTTCAGGGACTTTAAAGGGATTTTTTCATTGTTTTAGTCAGCAAAATTTTTAACTACCTCTGCACTTTTTCCGCACATAACTTTTAACACTGGACGTCGTTATAAAGCGAAGATGAAAGTGGTATTAAAAGTTTCGGTGGATTTGCTTTTTCCCCACAAAGATGGAATAATAATGGTAGAAGAGAAAATTTCTTTACATCATTTCCTTTTTGTTTGCCGCAGTATTTTCCTTCATTTTTTTAAAAAAAATTATGGAAATCTAAATGATATGACAAAAAGAACCTAGCAATAATCTTATTGAAATTTTCTTTCGCTATTTGTTCTCTTTAATAGTATAAATCGAAAATGCCAAATACTTTTTAAATTTTATTCGTAATTTTAATTAAGTTAGAAATATTATAAAATTCAATAATATTTAAAAAATTTAATAAGATTAATTAAAAATTAATTTTAAAATAATATTAAAAATTTAATCAATGAGAATCTGTTGAATAAACACATCAACAAATTTACATCTATATTAATTTATATATATATATATATATATATATATATATATATATATATATATATATATATATATATATATATATATATATATATTCTTCTAAGCAATTCGATTGCATCAATAAATTGTAAATATATAAATATCAAAATTTTTAATAGATTTTTATTGCAATTAATTAAAATAATGGCAAAACATTTAGTTAAAATAAGGGCGTAATATAAATGTGTATGTGAAATATATTATTTTTATACTTCATCTCTACTTTTTTTATAGTAGAATATATAACAAATTTCCTTTACTTTTTAAAAATTAGTTTATATAAATCACTACAGTACATTTCTAGTGAATGACTTTTAAAGCAGAATTCACTAAATTCAAACAACCAACCACGTAACTTCGAATCATGATCAGATAAGAAGGCCGACCTTTAAGCTGACATTTTCCTGAGTCCTGCCACACCAATGGAGTGATTTTAGACGAGAGTTTCAAGTGCTCAACGCTGTACAAGCATAATGCTTGTTCATTTGTATCACATCTGCTTGGCCATGAAACTTCTCTTTTATTCATCAGCCAACCGCGTCCTTATTTCTTTATAATATGTAATAATTCTTAGAAATTATCATTATTATAATTATATTTCACTCTGCATTACTCTGGATTAATTAGATGTAAAATACAATATTTATATACAATATAACAGATTAATATAAAGAATGTATTAAATAATTAATAAATTTTTCTAATTTCATTTTTTATTTACATAATTATCATTTTTAAAAAACTAAAACATTTTGTTACGAAACCCACATGGTGTATGAAACACATGTTCAAACACATATTGAAACGCATATTCCGGCTTGTTGAATCATAAATTATATCTCATAAGGTGGGAAAATGTTATATATTATTTGAGAAATCATTTTTTAGAAATTTAAATTATTCATAATAATAATAATATATGATCTTTTATTAAATCCTTTTTGCCATTCAAGTTTAAAATAATATGCAAAAGTAAAAACTTGATTTATAGTACTGTCTCAGATTGCAAAAAATACATAATCATAATTATTAAAAAATTATTGAAAATGAGTCTGCAAAAATTGTTCGCGGGGTTCTTTTATTACTTCAATATAATCTCTGCTATCATAAATATAATATGCTTATTCAGATATTTATAAATTCATCTTTTATAAATTCTCTTCTCGATTTGAATTTATGACTTTAAGAAATTCCTTAGATGTAATCAAATATTACAAGAATGATAAAATCTATTATTGTTTTTAATAATGAGCAATTTTATTTATAAATAGTCAATGCATCAAAATATTCAATAACTTTGCACTATAAATTTTATGAAGCAAATTTACTAACATCATATGTTCAAGTTAATTTAACATGGTTAATTCTCAAGATAAATATAAATGGAAAAAATGAAACAATGTGTGAGAAGATCCACCTCATAAATATTATAATTACTTATTGATTTGTTTTATGAAAACAAGCATCAGTGGGCATACATAAAAAAGTACTCTTATAAAGCAGGGGGAAAAAACAGGAATTGAATCTAAAAATTTTAAAACTGCTTTTTATTATTATTATATTTATTTATTTTATTTTGTATTTAACCCTTTCGCGACTAAGGGAAACATATTCGCTCACTTTAAAATGGGTGATTGTTTTATTTAACTGTAACAACCTGCCTTTTTTATTCAGAAATTTAAACATAACTACATTCTGTTTTTTTTTTTTTTTTTTTTTTTTTCCCTAAGGATTTTTTACTTATTTTACAACTAAGCAATCTGAAATAAAAATTATACACACACACACACACTGATGTTACAACTCTTACCAATTTCATAATCCAGGAAAAATTCATCAGATATCAGATTTTTGTAGCATAAATTTAAAATAGATATTAAAATTTTTCATTCTTAATTTCCAGTTTTATTTCATTTTTGTGCTTTAAATTGTTTTCGAAAAAGTTGTAAATTTTAAATCTACTAAAAAATTTTAAAAATCTCATCTGATATAAATATTTCTAGTAATTTTTAATTCATTTATTCTGCTAAATACTTTAATCAAAATTAATATACATAAATTGCACCCATAAACACACCATATATATATATATAATTTGGCACAGATACCGTATACTCCAACATTTTAAATTTTTTGGTGATGAAGAAATGTTGCCAAGATTACGCATTATGACGTGTGTGATGACGTAATACTAGGGTTACCAAAAGAGAATTTTCTGCATTTTAGTCTTCATATCTATGACGTAATAAAAACCAGGTTACAAGACACATAAGAAGATCCTTAAAAAAAATCACCATCCTGGATTATAAAGCAATATTGCCATGTGTGTGTGTGTGTATGTGTGTGTGTGTGTGTGTGTGTGTGTGTGTGTGTGTGTGTGTGAGAGAGAGAGAGAGAGAGAGAGAGAAGAGATAGATAAATGCCACATTTTGGGAATTCCAGAATTTTACAAGCAGTGTGGATAAAGAAGTTAGGTTTCTCAAGATACTTATGAATTTTTACTATCATTATTAGCAACTCCTAATAACTTCGACAGTGCAATTGTTAGCATGACACATATCCTAAGCACAACGTAACGTCACCACTCATGATTTCAAAACATGATTCATAAGCAAACGCGGAAATTGCGACCGAAACTGTTGCCTGAACTCTTAGAAATTCCAAACTCTCATATTTCACTTCCACTCTATCGAAAGTCAGAGAGCAGATCATGCTTCCCTCTAGTCCGAGCACCTTAAAAGGTAAACTGAAAATAAGGAAGAAGAATAAGAGAGGTTGAGAAAAAATCGTCCGGCATTGTGTTTTCCCTGAATAACTCTGACCCCACGCCGAGACCTGTCACAACAATTTGTCGCGCAATAATACCCGAGAAACCACCCCGCCTCAAAAGGGAAGGGACAAATAATGTAGGGAAAAATCACAAAAACAAACAACACCAGCGCGCGGTCCCAGGTGTGAGAAATTTTCTAAACTTCGCCGGCACAATGAATATTGAACTTTTCTGTTCCTCTCGATAACAGAGAATTTTTTTCCAATTTTTTTTTTCTATGATACGCGCATATTCCGTTGTGGCTGCTTTCATACAAAAGTGCTATTTATTTCGCTCGCAGGGGGGGGGGATAACTAGAGTCTAAAGTCAAATAAAGTGGGGGTTGGGGTGCATGGAGGGGGGAGGGTTCAATTGAAATGAACTATTACTGCTTGGGAGGTGATGCTTCACAGTTACTGACTTCTCTTCGCTTACAGAAATGTAAAGACACGAGATTATTTTAACTTAAGGAAAAGGTAAACTTATATTAACACCCCGTTCCACCCGAGTCATTAACAATTAGATGCTTTCACTTCGAGAAGAAGAAGATAGCAGAGGACGGAAAATGGGGCACAGTTGTTTAATTTTGTCTATGTGTTTCTGCAAAAATTTTGAAATCCACGAAAATTGAATGCATAGTAGAAATGTTTCTTACCCCAAGTCTATACTCATGTGCGATTCTAATTTCTTTTTCTCTTCATTCTAATGTGCAAGCGATTAATCCTAATTTATCGTGGGTTACTGTGTACATTTCACAGTATTAATAGTAACTCATGTTTATTTTCAATTTCGATCTTGAAAGTAACTTCTAACAACTGTCGGGTTCACACACTTAAAATCAATTTATGAAAATTTTCCAGGCCCATGATATTCAATTGTAAAAAGTCTTAATTTTTATTACATGCAATGTAAAGCACATGTGATAGTGGTTACACAAATATACATATAATAATATGTATATTTGTATTTGCTTGTTTCAGTTCGTAAATTTTTTGAATTAATGGCTATTAAAGTCAATGAAATACAATGTATTTAAAATTGTAGATAAATTTATAATTTTTTTTATCAAATGTTCTGTAAACTAAAATTTATTAAAATAATGGAGCGAAATAAATACAGTATGCTTAAAAAGTATATAATTTCGATATAGTAATATATAATATAGTTAATCATATGCAATTATATATATTCTTAAAAACATCTATGAATTTTTTTCTTGTGGTGAAATGCATATAATATTACACATCATGTATTTAAGAAACAAAAAGGAAACTTATTTACTTAACTATACATTAAATTCACCTTTTAAAAAACCACTTTTATTTTAAAGTAATCTGATTTTAAATATTAAGATATGGCACTTAATAATACTTGGTATGAATCTTTGCATGTTATATATATTTGGTCCAAAATGGCACAAAAAATAAATAAGAAAATCTCGTACTTTTTAAAATGCACTGAACTTTTTTTCTATTTATAATTGCAATTTTTCTGACGTCTCCATTCGAAATACGTTTATGCGATTTATGCGCAACAACCTCTTTGCAAAAGGAAAAATTCTTAACATTTAGGCAATAATTTACTTCAAAAGTACGCTTTATTTTGTCACTAATCGACAAATTAAACATCATAAATTAGTGCGAGGAAGTTATATAAACGAAATAAAAAGAGACTGTTCTCTTGCCATTCTTGGCGGTGGGAGTTGGCGAGATTCCATTTCATGAAAGAACAGAAATAAGAAGAAAAAAAGCTCGTGACTTGGTACTTATAGTTGTTTCGTTCTTATCAATCGGGCTATCTTTGAGCGAGTGGTCACAAAAACGCAGGTAGGTGGTGCAAGAGGAAAATATATATTTTTTTATTTTATTGATTGTGTGTGTGTGTGGGGGGGTGTATCAGTAGCCATGGTGATTCTAGTCTTGTATTTGGCTTGAGGTAGTAACCATGACAACGGAAACGACAGGTGAAGCATACGTCGTTTCGTTTTCGACACTCTGATTCCATTAATTACTTTATTCCAAATCAAAGATACAACACGTTTAGGAGAAGATAAAAATATCTTTTGTTGCGCGCTAAAACGCTTTTCAATTTCATTCGGACTGGTAAAATTCAGAAAACATGAATATTTATGACGGCATAATTTCAAAAAATGATTCTTCTCCAAAATTGCGCGATTTTTGAAGTATAGAAATCTTTTCACGCAATTTTCTTTGATTGTTAAATTCTTCGCATAAATTCTTATATATAGGTATACATAATATATCAAAACAGTTTCACTAAATGATAATTGCCCTCAAATTTTAAAATAAAATTGTCACAATTATACATATGAGAGCTAAATGTTTTAGTAAAATATATCATCAAATAATAAATATATTTTTTCAAAAATTGTATTCGTTTCAGTAAATTAAAATCAGTAACTCTTTGATGTGATAAAATTTATATAATAAATGATTGGATATCATTTAAGTAAAACTACGCATGAAATGGATATAATTATAAATGAATATATTAATTTATTATTAAAAAAATTTAATGTCAATTCTAAAGCTTTATGTAACTAAAAACATAAAAAAGAGAGATTCAAACAAAAAATCACGTGAAATTTTTTGAAAAAATTATTATATGAAATTTATAACAGAACTTAAATATAATAAATTTTCATTTGATTAAAGAAGCTGGTTTATATTTGTAAAGAAAATTATTAAAATAAAATAATCTCTCTTTTTCATTCATCATTATAAAATTATTTGAAAAAAGAAATATACACAGCATTAAATATGATTACAGTATAAAAAAATTAGTGAAGCATTATAAAAAGAAATCAAATGGCTGCTATTGTTAATATAAACAGTATAATTCATTTTTTTTTTTTTTTTTTTTTTTTTTTTTTTAAAAATGCTTGGGAAACCAAGCTTTTTGCAAAAGAAATAGCAAGTAAAATATTTTGCCACCTCCTAAATTGTCCCTTTAAATAAAATTAGAAAGTTTGATTAAAATAAATGGTAAGTATTCTTAAATTGTCTCTCCAAATTACATTAGAAAATCTGATAAATAAATGTTTAATATGTTCTCCACACAATTGCAATTAAAATGAAAATAAAAAAATTATTGAAATTATGCCTCAAAGCACTGCGTTTACTACAAATATTAAGCAATATCATTTCATCTGGGGAATTTCGGCAGATGAATTTTGACTAAAGCAAATAGTTATTTTTTAACTAAAATTTCTATTTCGTAACATAAATTCCAACAACATATAAACATCATAAACTTTCAAATCTAAGAATTTTATTTCTAATACAAACAAAAACTTAGATTTATGTATATAAATTTTTCATATATCAACATTCCTGAAATTAACGATTTGCCTGATTTTATTAATAAAATTAATATTAAGATGATTTCAAAAAATTTTTGCATTTGTGTATTCAGTTTATTTAAATGTTTATCATATTCATCTCATATTTGTACATATGGATGGTTTAGAAAATATAACAACAAAAAATAAAAGAATAATAATAGAAAATAAAAAAATAATTGGTGGTTCAAATGATATTAAAGATAATTAAAAAAAATGCGAAGATACAAGTCCTTATAAATGTTCACAATTGGATGACATGCTTACAAAAATACGGTGGGTGTCGGTTACTGAACATAATCTAATACAAGACTATATCCCAATCGTTCCTCAACTGATCATCGATTTTTTTTTTTTCTTGTGAAATCGATTTATTTGTTCTGGAGAGTCTGAAAATGAAATTTAAAAAGGACGAATAATTTCTTAGTAAGTTTATTAAAAAAATGAATACGTATAATCTTGCATATTAATGACTCCTTTTCATTTTTTGTTTATAGGGAGGGTATTAAACATGTCCAATGTCGATTGCTTTTCTCTCTTTTTTCAGACTTTCTGGAAGTGATTAATAACATTTTTGTTGTAAAGATCCCTCATCTTACTGACAATAACTTGTTTTGAGTACCATTCTAAAAATGAACGAGGGGGGGAAAGGTACTCAAAATGAAATCAGTTTTGGTTTTTGAATGAAATCAAACCTGAAACTGATGGTTTACTTTGGATATAAATATTTAATTGGATTTTTTTTTCAGTATGGAGCTTTTAAGTTTAATGGGCAAGCAATATAATTCAAGAGACATGAAAAATGATTTTTGGTGCGTTGTATTTGTCAAACCTGTACATTATGCTCCGAGACCCGGGAATTGCTCGTTAGAATTCGTTTTAGCTCGTTATTCGAATGTGTATTCGTTTTCCGAACATAAAAATCTTACGTGAAAATGTTCGTTGTCCGAACATAAAAATCTTACGTGAAAATGTTCGTTGTCCGATTTGTTCGCAGTCCAAACTGTTCGTTAACTGATCACCCTCTATGGTTTTCTAAACGAAAATTTTGAAAAATCTAGAATATATGTTTTATTTTTAAGTTTTGAAAATTTGAAAATTGTATTTTGGGTTTCTAACCTTTAAGCTGATAAAAACAATGCTACTTCATAAGAAGCCATGTTAAATGTCACTGTCCACAGTTGTCAATTCGCTCATAGTATAATGAGCACCAAAATCAAAACTCGACTACTATCAAGAAAAAGAAGCTTTTCAGAGATAGAGCACCCCCGACAACAACGAAATTACATGGGAAATCAAAACTTACTGAGCATTCGCCCGCGTAGGAATTATTTCTACAGAAGGGTCAGGAGCCAACTGAGAAAGCACAACATAAGCAGGGCCCTCAGGATTGGATCCAATTCCCTGTATCAGGGCCTCCTTAGGTGCGAAAGCCAGAATGTAGCAGAAGGAGATGGAAGAGAGAACACACCGTCTATTTTTTTTTTCTTCATAATTTCGTCTTCTATAGCCATTGCATCGCTTCGTTCCAGGAGCCAATTTTCTTACAGAAAAAAAGTTGTACGAGCCGTTGCGAAAGAGCTCGCGAGCCGCACCTTTCTCTTAAAGAGGATTTGCTTTTTTTTTTTTTTTTTTTTTTTTTAAAGATTGGAAACAAGAACTCCACCTACAGTCTTGTTCAATTAGAGAAAGGGGAAGGGGGATGAATCGGTAGTTTACGTATCACACCAGTTGACCTACATTAGCGTGAGTCTCTTGGTTTCGAAATGTTGCGCAAGCCGAAGAAGCCGTTATGGACCCGAGATATAACTAATGCTCCGTTCACGAAGTTTTCTGAATAGTTTCTTTTTGAAACTTAGTAAAAAAAATACGCTCGTTCTGTAAAGCAGAATGTCACATGATATTTTCAGTCATGTACTTCAATGCATTTTATATCTTGAAATAAAGTTATCTTTTGCCAATTGCCTTAACGATAAATTTAAAAAATTATTTTTTAAATGCATAGTCCTGCTGAATGTTGTTGTTATTATTCATGACACTTAGGCAAGCTAAGCTGGCTGATGGATGGATGGCTGTGCGAAATTAAGTCAGAAGGCTGCGTCATTCGTTTCAATCAGAGCATCACGAAGATGAAAGTACGTCTCTGCTCTAAGACTTCTGCGATAGAAGGCACCACTAGAGGATCCATTCCATTTTGACTTTGACCTGGAGAAGGAGGAGATTTTCCTTCAGACTCTTACACCCATGATAACTGTTCAACGGCAGATTACAGAACTTTCGATTCCACAGATTTGACGAGCATAATCGAACCCAGCACTTCCAGGCGGAAGGCCGATGCCCTAAGCACTAGGTTACCACGGCCCTTTCCAATTCATATTTTTCTGTCTTCTGATTCCATTTTATTTTTTTACACCTCACTCTTAGTTCTATGTGTAAATATATCCAGGGATGCAGACTCATTAATATGAAACAGCCCAAATAATATTAAATTGGGACATTATATTCTTTCTAAAAGTTTGCAGTGGTAGTGGGATATTAGACGATTAGTCGTTTAAATATCATCAATTTGATATCCTATTTTTGTACCACAAATCAAATCCAATACCCATAAAAGAAGGAAAAGTTTTCTCTACTACGTTTAGAGTGATTTTCGATTATTGAAAAGAATATTGTAAAGAAATGTGCAACGATATGCTCAGTAATGAATAACATAATATTTTAAAAACATCGGTTTGATGTGAAAAAATAATCGTCGTTATTATTTGAACATATAAGTACTTAATGTTCCTAAAAATATTGTTATTCAGAAAACATAGTTTCAATCCTAAGGTTTATTTTAAATTAAAAGTATTTTTTCGACAAAACGTACACGATTTTCAGCATGTATATTTTGGTAGTAATCATTATTTATTAGGAATATTTATAATTATAACCAATGTATGAATTTTACAAATACAATAATTGCTACGTAAAAATCTATAAGTATATGATATACTCGTTAGAAATAATTATGGTCAACCATTTAACAAGAAAACAGGAAACATTCTAAGTGTTTATTAATCCAACAGCAATACAGTTCAACATAAAAAACGGGAACTATTGATACAAAAATTATAAAAAGAGAGTGAAGATGGCTTCAAAATATCACATTACTGTTGGAAACCAATGTTAGAATCTTTTCAAGTAATGTCATAGCAAGCTCAGATGTACATTACTTAGGAAACTAAAAGAAAATGCTTAAAGGCAAACATAATTAATTCATTAGTATTTTAATCTAATTAATTCAAACACGCGGAATTTCTTTATTTCAATTGTATCTTACATTGTGCAAAAAAATATCTCACAAGAAAAAGGAAGAAAAGTTATATTATCAAAATATTTTGTTCTAACCAGCTCTTTTAACAAGAACTCAGATCGTTTCACTAAGAAGTAAAAACAAAACTACTGCTTTTACCTTAATCCTCTTAATAATTTAAAAATTAATCGATAATATGGATGTCACATGCATGATCAAATAATATCGGTATAATGATTTGTATTTGAAGATAACTAGTCAGCAACATCTGTGTTAACATTAATTAAAGATTTTGACTTGAATTTCCAATCCAAACTGTTACATATGAACATAAATTAAGGTTATATCCATTTGAATCTCTCTCTCTCTCTCTACGGAAATGTCTTGGCCAATCAAAACAATTTGATTGGTTATCCCGAGCTAATTTAACTTCTTGTTTACATTAACATGTAAACAAGAAGTTAAATTAGCTTGGGATAAATAATGTTAAATAGTAACTCATGTAAACATTTAAATGTTTTACATGATTTACTATTTAATCATTTAAATTTTAAAAAATGCAAACCCCTCTCGTAAGAGTTAGTCTTATTTATGACTAAAAGCCTCATTATTTTTCTGGTAAAACCTACAAATGCTCCAATAATAAAATTTCTAATTTCGTACTAGGAGATCTATTTTTAGTAACATTAATACAAATTAGTTATTGTGTCGTAAGTAAAGACTTCATTACAAGAAACTCTTCGGTCACGAAAGTATTCTGCGCTCGCACGAAACACACTAAAACCGTGTTAGTAACATGGATTGGAAGTTGAAATATTACAGAATTTAAGGTCGGTAAACTGTTTTTACTGAATACCGCGTTTAAAGAACTATTAGTCACTAAAACTGCTTGCTCCCCTACAAACATGTTCTTAAATCAATAAACGAAGCATTTTCCATCAACATCTTTTCTAGGAACTGATTTTATTCGCAGGGTACCAAAAAAATTCTAACATGGGAAATCTCCCAAAAAATATTTTGATTTACCGCGTTCATAATGAAAAGGTGCTTAAGAAACACTTGTATTTATATATACTCATTAGAAAAACTCGTTTAAATGGAATAACAATCATATAACACCTAAATAAAAATGACTACAACCCCTAAATTAAAAATGGATTTTTTTAAAAATAAGGATCCGAGATTTCTGACACATTGATTCAAATGAGAAAATTGATAAACCTAGCATTTTTCAAGTAATCGTAATGTTCAAAGAAATTTATAGATGATCAAAAAATATTCTTAACATGGAGAAGCATGTTTAGAATATTTTTTGATCATCTAAAATTTTTCAATGTAATGATAACTAACACAATGGGTACACTATAAAAATCTTAAATTTTTAAATTAGAACGATTACATTGTGTAATCTATAATGACAAAAATACTAAACTGAACTACTGAAATTTTAATGAGTCAATTACTGACCCACTGAACTGTACTTTAAAAGCAGTTATTGTGAGCTAAATACATTAAGTGTTTTTTCTTACTTTTTAATAAAACAAGTAAGACAATCATTTTTAACGGACTTGTCAAAAACCATTTCAAAATGTTCATATGTGCACTGTAATAGAAGCTTCTTTCACGTATAAACCGAAAAATGATAAGCCTCGAATTTTTCAAACAAAATTTCACGCTGTTCAGAACACGTTTCTTCATAATCTAGATTTCACTTCCTATGATTCTACAACGAAATACAAAAAATAATATTATGATAACAAAGTGAAGTGCACCACGCAATCAATTCACTGTAACCATATTGAATTTTTTAATTAGAGTTTATTGAAATGTGTCTACTATAATAAGTTATTTACTGAACTTCAGATATATTAGGTCTGAAATGATGAGACGTTTTAGGTTATTTTATGATTTATTGAACTTTATTTTAAAAACTTTGATTGTGTGATAAAAATTCTTCATGAAAATGTGTTATCGGAGTTGGACTGAAAACTTAAACGAGTGAGTAGTTATTGAGTAACTGAATTGTTTTACACATTAGGAACACCTAAATCAATTCTTGATGGCTTCCAAAATTTATGCTTATTTTTGATTAATGATGCTTTATTCAGTGTATTGTTAACAGCGATCTGAAATACAATATAAGACCTTTGAGATATAATGTGGAGAAATTTGAAGCTTAAAATAAATCTATAGAATGGATGAAAGCTGGCAAAATATTGATAGTCAGGATAGTTGACTTGGCAATGGGCAAGTCTATTAAATAGAAATGCAAGTAGTCAATATTGCCAAAATATTTGATTTCACTCTATAAGTATATATCAGTTTCTATGAACAAAAAACAATTATATTAATAATAACTACAAAAATTCAGTGATTGAAAATATCTAAGAATTTCGGCCCTAAAAACCAACCACTTTATGAGTGTGAAATCTGGCTACTACCAAAAAGATGGTAAAAAGCTATTGGACTAGAATGGACAATATGCAATGCAATACGATTTTTATTCGTTATACGTTTTTCATTTTCATGAAAAACGAAATTACTTTCCGAACAACACAATATATATGTTAACATAAATAATCCGTCGGTTTTTTGTCTCTAAAAGTATTTATAATTATAATACACCAATGTTTTACCAAAACAAACATCATACATGTATTTATAAAATAGCGTAGAGTAAAAGAAAATCTGTATTTACTAGTGATCATTATTATAAAAAATGTCTGAAAGTTTTTTTTTTTTTTTTTTTTTTTTATTAAACAAAAAAGCACACTAAATTTTGACTAGCATTCCGCCTCAAAAAACTCACCTAAGCCATCATTATATATTTAGGCACAATGTATTACTCTATTTTTTTTTCATAATTTTCCCAAAACGATGCCTTTTTACTTCTCATTAAAATAATTATAGAAGTAGGTATGCGAACAGTACATTGTGATCAGTTCCTCAATTTCAATATATGCGTTTTCAATTTCTGTATAAATATTTTTCGTGTATTAATTACGATGGTTTTAATTTATTAATTAAAAGCGAAAGCCTTTGCTTCAATTAAAACAAACGCAAAATACCTTTTTATTAACTATAATATATTTTAGTTATTAGAATACATCTATCTTTTTGTTATTCACAATAACTTTACCTTTGAAATGAATGGCTCCCGAGCAGACATTAGCTTTGAAGCTAGCTAAAAACGATGAAAGCCTGGTAAAAATAAAACCCAGAACAAAAGGAAACAAAACCTATCGCTTTGGAAAAGGTTGGTATCTAGATTATTAGGAATTCAGAAAGAGTAACTATAATCATAAGGACACAAAGAGAACACTGGCACAAAAGCAATATGGCTGCTCCTCTGTTTAGCATAAATCCAAAACAAAGGGTCGAGAAGACGTTGTGGTAAGAATTGGCGAAAATGTAAACAAGAGCGGGGGAGATACAAACAATGAAAGGAATAACTGCTCGGAATAACCAAGCGATTTCTAAAATGTCATTTAAATAACCGCATTAAGAAGGATCGTTTGCTAAAATCATAGAATTCTACATTTTTTACCCCTTCTCTCTTGCCGCCATTTTATTTTTGCCTCGTTTGTTTGCTTTTTAAATAGTGGAGAGGAATTCGAGATGGCATTAGAATTTTTAACAATAAAAGTTCCATTTGAATAAATTCAAAGTTGTAATACTTTTAAAAAGTTTGTGCGGAAACAGTTGGACATTGTCAAAATAGAATTTTGTTTTTCGACTTCTGAAAAAAAAAGAAAAGTGACTTTATGTCAGATGTTTATTTTAAAATATTTCGAACAATAATATGAATAGAAACTGCATAATATATATATATATATATATATATATATATATATATATATATATATATATATATATATATATATATATATATATATATATATATATATATATATATATATATAGGCTTTTAAGAATATTTATATTTTAATCTCTGATAAAAATGAAACTTAAAAAAAAAAGAAAAGAAAAAAACTACTAAATATTAGTTGCTGAAATTTATATGAAAAACTATTATGATTAAAGTACATTAAATGCAGGCATAAATGGAAATAGTGAATAGTTTGATTTGAAGCTAATAATTGTGTGTTGTGGTGTTATTAAACAACATTCAGGAGAAACTACTTCACTAAAGTTATAAAACCTTATCAAACTAATAATTTTTCTACACTATCTAGTACACATTTGGATCTAAGTGACTGGATAATAAACCGCAAACATAATGGTCTCTTTCTAGAAATTCGTTTTCATTCTTCTTATTTTTATACCGAAATTTCTTGTTCCATATTTCAATCGACTCAAACAAATTATATTCAATATATTTACAATTGATGAAGTCGACACCTAAACTGGCACTTTCCTTCAAAAATTTATTTGTTACAAAAGAGAGTCGCTGGGAGTAATTGGGTTGCACCAACATTGTGGTCACTGATAATGTGGAAGGAGTCGAATTACTGTATTTTGAACAATTTTTTTGCATCATGATCATTCTACTCATTATTGATTAAAACTGTGTGTGCTCAATATTATTTACTCCTTTGTTTTCTTTTTTGTCGCTCGATTCCTCTTTTGAGACTAATTAAAGCGGGATCTCTGGTTTAAAGTGAATTCCGAATCGTTACAAACATTCATGGACAAACTGAGATTCGAACCTACGAAAGGTTTAACAGAAGCTCAGGGCGTTGACCATTCAGCTGTTTATCATTCGTAGTATTATTCAGTATATTAGTTATTGCTATATTTTTAAAATATACTTTAATAACAGCAAGGCAGTGTGTTCGATAATAACGCAACAGGATTTTGCTTGCTACTCTACAAGTGCTTTTAAAGCCTGATGTTACCATGCTCTATGTTCTAAAGTGCATTTCTGGCCATTCCATAAAATTGTGTTCGACCATTAAACTGTTGAATTTAGAATTGGATTATAAAGTTAAACAATATGTTATGTGACGAGCTTTTTTACATTATATAAGGTACTCAAATAATAAGAATTTCTAACAATAAACTATAGTATAAAATACCATTCATATTTATATTTTTATAACTATTTTTTTACATTTTTATTAACATAATTAGGAGTAAGGGAATATCCGAGGCAAAATGAGTGGCGCGTGAGGATATTTAAGCACGAAGAAGAAGAATTTCTAATTGCTGTTTAGTTTTCTTATAGGGTAACAGCACTTATGAAAGTATGTAATAATATTTAGCAGATGCTTTTGAATGAATAATTCATTGCATGAAAAATAAGTTTGATATGAAAACTGGGCTAGTGTACTTTTAGGTGAAGAAAAAAGAATTTTGAGATTTTCCAAATAATAATTTTATAATAAACAGCAATTTTAGTCGTATACTTGTGCTTTGAAAACATAATATAAATAAAAAATGTTTTTCTGAAAGATTCGTTATTTTTAAGTTATGAAATCTTCTGAAAAAATATATAAATGAACATAGTAGAACTCATAAATTTGGAAATAAATGGAATCCATTAAAATATTATTTATAGATTATGTATCCTCAATTTGGTCAACATCTTGTGAATTCTACAAAAAAATACTCTACATACTTTCCGTGTACCTGCAGATTACAAGTTCGAAACCACTCATTTAGATAATATTTTAGTATTTTATTATGATTTTGACACCCTAACGGCTTAAGGCTATTATTGTAAGGCATTTTAACATTCAGTGCGTAAATTAAATTTTGGAAGGATTTTCAAATATTGAGCCGCGTGTTACAAGGGAGAAAATCTGAAAACTCCCAAGTATGCATGTAGGAAAGAGAAGTGTAATAACCATTTCTGTTGTTCAAGATATGGAATCAAGCTCCCCCAAATCTTTCGCTTGGAATAACGCTATCCTGCCACTTAATGATACTTATCTTCCATTTGATTGGAAAATAATGCAGATTTAGAATTAAAGTCACAGTTACAGCCACCTCGTGAAAGCGCAATAAGTTGAATGACCAAGGCTTCCGAATTTCGACTTCCCCCAACAATCGAAGAAATGGAGATTCTTGCCGAAATCAAGGCCAAACGGAGCGCCCAACGTCCTTCAAGAAAACATGATTAATTAGGCCGCGCTAGGAAATGTCGAAACAACCCGTTTTCTATTTTTGAAGCACACACCGCGTATTGATTATTTTGAATTCCACCCTAATCATCCCCTTCCGAGGCAAAATGAGTGGCGCGCGAGGAGATTTAAACAAGAAGAGCCAAGTAGGAGAGTTTCTAATTGCTCTTTAGTTTTCTTAGCTACTTATAGAGTAACATCTCTCATTAAAGTATGTAATAATATTTAGCAGATGTTTCTGAATAATTCATTGCATGATATTAAGATGAAAAACAAGTTTTATTTCTTTATGCAATGATATTCAATAATTTTCAGACACTTATCTATTTTTAAAGACAAAAATTATAATATATCGAATATTTATAAATAATAAAAGATATTATAAGCTAGTATATCTAAGGAATATTTATGCGTGTGTGGCGGCTATACTTCTAGAGGCAATGATTTATTTCATTACCGCTCTGTTCACTTTTTGCCCACAAGAACTACAATGATAAAAACCTACAATTTTAAAATGATTCTGATTCATTGCAAACAACTGCGAATAGATTGAGAACCGAATTCATGAACACTTGAACTAAAGATTAGAAAGCTAACCATTTAGATGCCAACTCGATTCAAGACACTACTTTTTGTTTTATTAATTTTGTGTCACAATCAAGTGATCAAGTTTAATTGAATGCAATGAATAAGTTAACACTTGAATTTGCTCACTTCCTTCTAATATTTAAAAGAATCACTTATCAATAAAGCTCTCAAATGAATCGTAATCAAAAATCTTATACATGGTGGATCAAGAATTAAATTTGTTGCTTTTCTCTCAACAAAGTATGATGCTGAACTCATCTTAAAGCTTGAGAGTGGAAATGTTTTTGTTAGAACCTATCCATTATTGAATGATTGTGTGTTGCGTGCGTTCCTCGTACATTAATCAAGATGTGTTTATTTTCCAAGTTTCCTTTCTTGTAAAAAGTAAATGAATTCCTTCTGAAAGACTATAATTCGTGTCAGATATTAAACCACCACACTATTTTTCCACATAAAAGAATTTAGCTGTTAAAATGCGCGTTAAAGGATTTGTGAACACTCATTATTTGATGTAAGTATCAGACTAATTAGCCCTTGCGCGGAAAGAATAAACATGGACAAATAAACCAATCCTCCGATTATTTGACAGTGGCTAGGACCGAATCCAAAATTTCTCACTCCAAATAACATAGTTCTGCCACCAAATTACTTTTAGCTCGTAGTTTGTTTTATCGGATTCGAAACCATCACTGGCATACGATTATGCCGTTTTGATAATTCAGTATGCATACAAATTGCAAACATAAACCACACAATTAATTTTATAGTCATGCAACTTTAAAAAATCAAACATCGAAAAATTTGTTCTCTTATGAAACATGGGAAGCAAAATTCTGCGATAACAGCAAAGATTTCAAGCTCATTGCTTGATGGAAAGCCTTCTATCAAAAAATTAGGTAATTCTTAATATGGACAATAGCATGAAAATGTACTTTAAAAAAATTGTATCATTCTAAAAATCATCATCCTATTTAGCTAAACAGTCCAGAGTGGGCCTTCCTCTGAATTCTGTTCCCCTGCATTCACACTTCTGCGCTACTTTCTTTTTTTGTGGGCCAGGAAGTTGGTTTCTATTGACTTCATCTCCTCTTTCCTTTTCCTTTTTAGAAGTCTATACCTTCTCCCCTTGTTAGAGGTTTATGTTAAAGAATAATTTTTTAATCTGGTTATCATCCATTCTAAATATATGAGCTGCACAGTTTTCACGATTTATTTTATGAGCTTTATAATATCTGGTTCTCTATAGTTCTTACATAAATCAAATTTATATCTTCTTCTCCAACGTAATCGACTACTGTCCCACCAAGAATGACTCACAGAGTTTTTCTTTCAAAAATGACTTTTATTTATTTTCATCAGCTTTGGTTAGGGCCCAGGTCTCAGATCTATAAGTAACTATATATAATAAAAAGTTTTATATAATAAAAATATCACTCTAGTGTATATACCAAATATTAGATTCAATTATTACCGTATTTTGTATCATTAATGTTGTTTTTGTAGCTATTTCTTAAAGATACCGTTTAGTTAAAAAACAAAAGATAGTGTTGTTGGGAAATGTAAATAAACACATTTAAAGAAGTCTCTAAATT
The DNA here is from genome assembly GCA_030067965.1 of Latrodectus elegans. Lineage (NCBI taxonomy): Eukaryota > Metazoa > Arthropoda > Arachnida > Araneae > Theridiidae > Latrodectus > Latrodectus elegans. The sequence continues at coordinate 118,663,334 of CM057819.1, forward strand.
AGCGTTATTTGGCACAGCAACTTTATATCCCTCCTACAATCAATGTAACAACAATGATTTGCGACTGTCAATTATTTCTCCTTTTTCAATGCGATTCGCCACTTTTACAGTGCATACATGTCACATATATTACTCGATACAATGAATACTGATTTTATCAAAGAGAAACAAACCAAAATTAAACAACCTTCTAACGCGCTTGAGTAAGCTTAAGAAAAATATCATTTGATTTGCGTTCTTTTTTTTTTTTTTTTTTTATTGTCGTTCGGGGACATACCTTTCATGCGAGAGGCTGGTCACATACATCACATCGTAGAGAGAAAAAAAAATAGAAAAAAGTGATATTAGAAATAAAAACTAGCAGTTGTTATTCTGGAAGACGCTAAGCAGTCCTTTCAATGGCCGCATAGACTATTTTTCCTCACAAAAGTTTGGTTGTCCTCGCGAGTTTATTGAGAAAGAGGAAAAAGCGTAAGGGGAAATAAAAGGGAAACGAGACTTGAAGCTTGACAAGAATAACTGTAATTAATGAGTTAAGAACAGAATTTTATCTATTAATCTTTCTCCTGGAATAAACGCATGCACTTTTGGAAACTGCGCGAAAAACTGTTGCCATTTTCTCAGCGATAAAAGTAGCGAATAGTTATTAATCGACAAATTTTATTCCTCGACAAACTTCAAAAACTTCACTCATTTTATTTATTCTATTCTAATTTAGCATTTTAGCTCACATCACATTAGAGCTACAGTGTAGATTGCTAATGATGTTTTCTGATTTATCCGAAAAACTTTTGATGTCAATATCTTAATAATAATTGTTAAGTAATGAATTCTAACATGAATTTCAGCATGGTGGTATCCAGAGGAACACGTAGGTTTTCTGGAGCTGTTGCCCTTTCAGATATAAAAGTAGCAATATTCCAACATGTCTCAAAAGCTCACAATTTCACATTTTCATTTACATCATATTGGAGTTCTTGCCATTATTGACCTAGCATCCATCCGCCCGCAATAATAAATATCAAAGGTGAATCCCAACATGGTGATCTGCTGGAAAAAATATGCTTTTTACACGGAAACAGTTACCATTTTTCAGCGATGAAAACATTCATTTGTTTAACAATTTTCAAAACCCTCCCTTTAACATTTTAGTTTACATGACATAAGAGATATGGTGTAAGTTGTTCATAATAAGTTTGGTACTAAAACCCTTGGATGCAACCCTTCAATAAAGATTGTCAAGTAATCAGTATGAATAATAACATATCGACCTCATGGGGAAAACATATGCTTTTTGCACGAAAGCTGTTGCCATTTTTCCAATGATATAACAATAAATATGCCTTTGTCAACCCATTTCGAAAGCCCCCGCTTAATTAGTTTAGTCAACATCACATAAAATATATGTGGTGCATTATTCATGATCATTTAATATCCATCCTAAAAATTCCTGAATGCATCAACATAATAATAATGGTTAAATGATACGGAGGAATCCCAAACATAGTGGCACTAAGCTAATAGCTAAATGGAAAATGAGCTGGAATTTACTTTAAATTAAAAATTCAGATTAAATCAATTTTCACACATACGCACACAAATGTAAATGTAACCGTACTGTGAAAATTAAACCAATCCAAATGTTTGAACTTTTTATCAAACGACAACATCACGTTAGCGAAGAAATCACTATATTGTGACAAATAAATGAAAGTTAATATTCATAAATTTATAATGTGATAATTATTGTCCGATGTAAGAGAAAGGAATCAATTCAAGAGCAATTTCTTAATCAGCCGAACATAAGAACTTAATTAACATTTTTGTTTTATAAAAGTTGCTGTTTTATACAACCATTTGAAACAAAATATTGCTATTTTGTTTAAAATAGTTATATATTTCCTTTGAGTAAGATAATTTGTTTCTTTTACTTAATTTGAGTAAAAAAGTAAGTTCCTTTATTTTTATCAGGGAAATTTTTTAACACCCACCCTTATTTAAATTAGCTGAATCATGAACAGTTTACTTATTTTAAAAGATAAAATTTTTTCAAGTAAAAAAATATTATTTTAGAAAATTTTCAGAATAAAAATTTGGAAATTATAGTCACAAAAATTTCTAAACACAAATAAATTTCTTTCATACTTTAATATTGTACAAATTAGTGATGCATTCTTAGTTGAATAGATTTTAAGACATATGATATCTTAACACATAAATACTTTATGTGTTTTATACTTTATATATAAATAGTTAAGTGTCATAGTATTTTATGTACTAAAATGCTTTACATCGAAAGGGTATTTCATAAGATATTTAAGTAAAATAATTTTGCTTTGAATGTTGTGCCATTAATCAATTAAGAAATAAGAAAATCCTTTCTTGCATTAACTTTAATACTATCTCAATATTTAAAAAAAAAGTAAAAAAAGAAAATAGGTTGAATAAACATTAAAATTGAAATAGTGAGAATACACTACGTAAAAAATATGTTACATGAAAAAGTCATTTAATTTTGGTACTCTAATTTTAACTTACTTAGGCTTTAAATATGGTGAATAAATTTCAATAAATCCTGTTTTTAAATCCACATTTAAATAATATAAATTTATGATATTTAAATATCAATTAAATGAGAAATTTCAAAAATTACTTTTTGGTTTTAATTTATCAAATTACGATTTAAAATTTGTTTTATAATTAATACTTGATTCAATTGATTTTTACAAACAATAAGTTTTCAAATTTCCAAAATAAATTATCCATAACCAAATCAAGCTTTGCAAAACGTGACCAAATCTATTAACTGCGGATTATAATTCTTAATTCGAAAGGTGCTTGCTTTCATCTCAATTTGAAGCGAAAATTAAGATGACAGCAAACAAGTTAGAACTCAGCATTCAGTCATCACGACCCATAAATGTTCCACCTTTGAGACGTTCATTTCGCAAGAACGTATTCTTATGGGAATGTATACAAGTAGCCTGAAACGTTTCCCATCCGAATCGTTAATGATTTCAGTCACAAACGATGGTTTGTCTGTTGACGTAACCAAAACCCACAATTTATAAATGCAAAAAATCTGACAGGCTCTGCTGGTGAAGGAAATTATCTCCCAATCCCCTCGATAAGAGCAAATGCGCGGGTCTGCTGTTCTAAGCCATAATGACGGAACCGTCTTCACATTCATGTTCTGACAGGTCGATAAAAGAAAGCATCGAGTGTGGTCGTAGTTACCTTTCGTCAATGGAGCGGTTATAATAACGCCCCATTATTAAAATGTCACCAAAATATCTCACTTTTAGAGGAGGACCAGCAGCAGAATGCATTTCTTTTAAGACGTGGTAACACAGAATATTTGGGCGGCAAATTCCAGCGCCACGCCAACCGTAACACTGCTCATTTGTTTACGAAAGTTATCGTGGAATGAAATCTGTGAATGGAATATAAAACAGACGGGCCTGCAGTGCTTCGAGGATTTCTTTACTTTCAGGGTACTTCCTACCCCTAGGTGTTAAGTCGCGAATTTCCGGAGGGCATGCGATGTCATGATACAGAAAAGGTAACTCTCTCATATCTTGCCGATAAAGTAAAATTGCTACCAATTCTTTCCAATGTTGCGCTGTGAATACACAATCAGAATACTTTTTCACTTGGTTGAACGTTAACTGTTAAATTGATAACTGGTAATCAGTGATTTTGAGAAAGTTTGCTTTACTCGAGAAACTAGCTAGTTGTAGCTCCTTTTTTGGAATGTTACCTCAATTATAAGTTTGCTAATGTCACTTCCATTAAGCTTTGCTACAAGGAATGTTTTTGACAATGGAAAACTTTTGCACAAGTTTATAGAAGACCATTTCAAAACTCTCGGTATTCAATGAACATATTATGTTTATTAATGAATTACTAATGTGCTATCATTGTACATAATAATAGCACATGTGTATAATAATGATAGAAAAATTTAGAAATTAATTAGAAAGCAATATTTGCCGTTAGGATTCAAGATGATTTTTAATAACCTGCGCTAAGAATTGCGCAGGTTTGAATAACTTTCACTAAGAATTGCGCACCTCAATTCTTAGTGAACTGAATACTGTGATTTTGGTTGCATGCTCTTAGAGAGAAAAATATAAATAAATAAACAATAAATCTAAGCAAGAAAATTCAAAAACTAACAAATAAGTTCAAAAGGAATTAGTTTTAAATATATTTAAAATATTAAAACATCACACCTTAACATTTAAATTTAAGCCTGTGCAAAATAAAGGAAAATCATTTGGGAATATTTAAATGAAATGAAAAATTGATAAGAATACATGGTTTACAGTTAACAAAGGAATCTATTCCTTTAAATTTTTTTCAACTCTTTACGAAAAATGATGTCTTTTTATATCAATGATCTTTTAGCACAATTCCAATGACATGAGACCTATGAAAATTTGCTTTCAGGCCACTTGTAAGAATTTGCCTTCGATACGATTTAAACAAATTTGATACAACTTTCATGTAATGGATTTTCAGAGCTCAAATGATAATAATAATTATCTGAACAAGCAATTATCAGAATGAGTGAGGACATCTCAACAAATTTAATGGAAGGTCATAATTATCATTGCAAAAGCAGATATCATTTGTTAGATATTATTTCTCATAGACAGTTAGAAAAAATTATATAAAAAACACATTTTGAAATTAAAATATAAATTTGCTTGATTTTTCTCATATTTTTTAATAAAAGTATGAAAATTTTACGTGTGTGTGTGGTTAAGTGAGATTAACTTTAATGAATTTAGGAATATTTTAAATCTATAATTACACTAAATGTAAAACTAATGAATCTGAAAGAAGTTTAATTCCCTCAGGTTAAGATTAACCAAACGCTATTAAAATTAATTTTCAAAATGATTAGCAATAGGATACGCGTATCCTTTAACTCTTAGAAAAAAACTCAAAAATCTAAAATTTATTTGAAAGTAATTACTTAAAATGTTTTTCGTATTTTATGACATGAAAACTTGATTTCAATTCTCTTTTTTTATATGATTTATCTATAATATATTGTATTTATAATTCCATTGCCAGGAAAGTTTTCACGTCCTATTCACTAATTTTCTTTGTCAATTCATTTCATAATTGCTGAAAGATTTTCTAAAAACTAAAAAAAAATTCTATAATTATAATAAATAGAGCAAACTTATTTATATAATTTTTTTACCGTCATACGATAAAATTTCGAAAGCATTTTATAGAGAAAAATAAATAACATTTCAAAAAAAGATTTGAAGACTTTTGTCGAGATTTATGATCAATAGAATATTCAAATAGATGCTTTCATTCAAAACAGAATGCTCAAAAATAAAATCTTGTTAGAATAAGCATGTATTTGCACATTAATAAGCATTTAAAAACTCCTCACACTGATAAACGCATGAACCTGCATGTCATATCAAAATGGCAGACTGATTGTAGAAGGACTGGTTTGGACAGTCTACCACTTAAGGAGTTCTTCTCACACACCCTGGCAAATTGCTGAGCCTGGGTTCCCGCCAGGATTACTGTCCGACGACGTTCTCCACCGTATACCTTCGGGTAGAACGGTGCTCCTTGGTAATGTTATTATATCATTATCATTTCCAAATAACGCTTTATTAACTATTTATTATGCAACCAAATTGTTTTATCTCAAACATCTTTTCGCGTATTCCTTTTACCATTCCAAATAATATATATGTGCGTGCGTGCATGCGTGCATGCATGCATGCATGTATGTATGTGTGTATGTGTGTATGTATGTATGTATGTATGTATGTAAAGCATAATTAGAGCTATCATAAGCATAAATTGAAAAATAGAAGAATATAAAAATTATATGCTTAGCAATACATTCACAGGAAAGCAGCTTGAATAGAATTACTAAAATATAATTAATCGTAAATTTTTATAAGATTAATCACAAATGCCGAATGAAGAATAATAAAGTAAAAAGACAAAACATATAACAGATGGAATTGCTATTCAACAGATAGTTCAAAATTTAAAAATGACCCATTGAATATAGGGTCCATCTGCTTACTATATTTCTTATTTTCAGTTTATTTTTCTTCAATTGGCAATTGATTAATTTTTTAAAATTATTTAGGAGATAGATTATGTGTATTGATAGATTTTGTGTGTGTGTTTAGCTCAAACTTTTGAAGTAACTAAATTTTATACTTTGAAACAAAATTAAGACCATATTACTTTTTTTTTACATTGGCGTCATAAATTTTTCATCCATTTTTACAACGGCGAAATTTTTTTCTTTCTTTTGTGTGTTCCCTTACATATCTTGTGAAGCAAAAATTAATGACGCGCGCATTTTTTCTCTACAATCAGCATTATGTCACACTTTCTAAAGCGTTTTCCAACAAATTCGTTAATTTTCTCCCGCGCCTTTACGTCCTCGAGGGACATGCAGCTACTCACTGTCCATCAAGTGTTCCAGAAAAGATTTTGGCCGTAATTCAAAATTTTGATTTCTTACTTGAGTAAAATTAATAGCAAAAACATAAAAGATGATTAATTTTTTTTTATTATTTGAGATGGGAGGCAGGAGCACACGAACTCGGAAAATTGAAAAAATATTCTAGATTTGGAAAGTTGAATCAGCGTTGTCGTTTTCTTCAGTTCGCATTTTAACACTTTCTTAATATCATACAAAATCTTTCAATTTTAAATTTGTTATTTTTTAAAGTTGCTTAAATATGTATCTTAAAAAAATTTCTTAGTAAAATTTAAAATCAAATTTTTATAGATTTTATAAAGTGTAACTTTAAATTCGTTTTTTAATAAATGAACATGATTGAAGTGGAGAGTAATTTTATCATTCTGATATTAAACATGCATAAGCCAAAAATGTGTATAAAATTCAACGAAAGTTTGATTTTATAATAGATAGTTTACTTTTTAATATATTTGTTAAAAAAATGCAATAAATATCTAAAAACTGTCATATTGTTCTTGAGTAAACATTCAAAACTAATTTGAATGAAAGATTATGGCTTTCTTCCACATTGCAAGTATTCATATAAAATGAATTAATTTCATTTAATTGTAATTTCATCGTCGATTTCATATCCCAAGTTTTATTCATTTTTCATTAAGAGTATAAGTACACTTTAATTTTTCTTGGCTTTGAGTTTCCTGCTCATTACTTACTTGTTTCAAGTCCCGTGTTTCATTCATGTTGTTTTCCGTAAAAGTCATTACTACAGTTGCACGTGATGCTTTCTTTTATTTCGCAGATTTTTAACCCACTGCATCATCTCCAGTTTTCATGCTTGTGAATCAAGGGCAGAATGGGAAACTGAATTTAAAAATACAAATGCAAATATCCTAATAACAGGTTGCATTCAGAATAATGATCAGATAACAGGTATTCCGTAACAGTTGGCGAAGTGGTTTTGTTTTCCAAATGCTTATACTCTTAGAAACCATCTGCATCTAGATATTTCTGAATTCCATTCAATCTTCTGATGGATGTTGTAGGATTTAAAAATCAAGAATACTAATTATTTTAGCTATATTCCTGATTTTCTCTTATTAATTTGATTAGTTGTTGGTTATTTTAAGAACAAACTCTTTTTTTTAATTATATAAATCACTCTTGTGTCTCTAAGTTTTGTCATTAAGTTAACAGTTACGCCCTTTTGATTTTGTGCAGTACTAGAAAAAAAATACACGTTATTTTCAAAAATAAAAAAATGATAAGTAATACCAATGGACTTGTTATTTTTAAATGTTGCTCATGGCTTGCCTTGGCCTATTTGTTAGATATGGTTCTTATGATTCGAAAATTAAGTGATTGAATTATTTTATTATTTGAAGAGTTGACTTAAGGTGACTAGTGAATTCTACATTATACTTCTATCTAGTTTTTGAAACTATTTCAATTTCTGGGTTCTTTCCCTTAAATACTGTGCGCTCGTTACCTCTCCTCTTCTTCGTTGTTATTTTCATAATCTTTATTGGACTTCTGAGAAATTTGAATTGAAAACATTTTTATTTTGTGGAATTTCAAAATCTTCTTCACTTCATTGTTTTATGTAAAAAAGTTTAACCATTTTAGATATCTACTAGTTTTATGATGGTTAAATCGTTCTAGGTAGAAATTAAGAAATTTTTTCAAGGGGAGTTTAATAATGCAAACATTACTTGCAGAATAATGGTAATATTTTCAAATAAACTAGTGTTTCGAATTTTTCAAAGGTTCGAATAAAAAAATTGCATGTGAGTTCCAATTCATATTTTAATTATTCGAAGTGATCTTGTGCCTCCAAGTGGATCCATAAAGTCAGAAAAAAAATTATACGGTGTGGGAAGTATGTGATGTATTCTGAATGCTCATTTTATCCGTAATAATATTACATATTGTCAAACACAATGTGTTATTATTGAAGTAAAATTGATTATGAAAGGGTCACAGTTTAGATCATTGTCAGTAACATGAATCTAGTAGACTGTTAAATTCACATTGATAATCAACCTATAGAGGATTAATGTTGTTGTTGTTACTTATGACACTTGGACAATCCAAGCTCGTTAGTCGACGACTACGAAATTAAGTCAGAAGTGTCGTCATTCGTTGCAATTACAGCTCTATCAAGGTGAAAGTACGTCTTTGCTCTAAGACTCATGCGACAGATGGCACCACCAGAGGATCTACCCCCTTCATTTTGACTTGAGGGGAAAGGAAACTTTCTCCAGACTATGAGACCCATAGTTACTGCTCAACGACCGATCACAGGTCTCTCGATTCCACAGATTTAAATAGTACGAATATCGCATGTCCTCGGTGGGACATTAGGAATCGTACTCTGTTCTTCCGGACGGAAAACGGATGCTCTAACTCCTACGACTTTCTAACTTTGATTTTTATGACTTAATACTGGATCTTTCTATAACTTAATACTGGTTATAATGATTTTACTTTGAAACTTAACTTTGATAACTTTTAGAAGCAAATAATACTTTTTTTCCCCAAAATAGATGCACGCAGTCTAAGCAGCCTTTTATTATCAGAAACTTACAATTCAATATTTGTTCCTGTCACATTAATTCATTTAAAGAAATAATGTCTCTAAATATATGATTTCGAATAAACTGGGATTTGTAATCGATTGCCCATCAAGTACACATCATATTTTGGAGCTAAGTCTTTACACTGAAATTTTCTCGATCTGTTTGCTGGTTAAGTGATTGTGTTGTTTTTATGTTAAAACGATCAGGATATTTGAAGCTAGTTGTAGATATAAGGAATCTCTACAAAAGATATAAGTGGGTGGTTTTTACCTTATCACAATACATTTCACAGTAAAAAACTTCAAATTGCCCAAGAACGTTAGCCGTAAGCTGACCACGTGGGGATTAACACTTTCTGGCCAGCGATTCCATCTAATGACGAGATAATGCAGTGCATGCACCGTCAACTTGTGATCTGATAATGTCAACTTAAATCGCTGTTTTTCGTCAATGTGAGAGTAGCTTAGAAATTACAGCCTCGGGGAGGAAACACGTCACTGTGTGTCCAAGCCTACGATCCACTCATGGTAGGACAGAAATTCCTGTCTCCCATTCACACATAAACGAACTGCTTTTTAAAATACAAACATCGCGGGGTGCGAAGATTGAAAACGAAAACATTGTTCTTCTTTCTCGTCATTAGTCCCGGCTTGTTAACTAGGCTAATTCCCGAAGACGGAGCGAAGTGAAGTGAAATAAGTTCAGAAGGAAAGGAAAGAAAAAATAAGTATTTTGCTCTACCCTTGAATGCGAAGCACTGGAACTAATGGGTTGCTATTCGAATAATTCACCAACCGTTGCCAGCCTCAGATCTGCCAATGGCTTATCTGTCCACGAAGACTGGCGCTGGAGACAAAGGGTTGAAGGAAGGACGTAAGGACGGTGATGATCAACCATCTTTCACACAGAAAGCGATTTCCAATTAATGCACAGTTGTTAATCGAGTTTTATTTTGGTTAAACTGATATTAATCGATTGTATGTTCTTAAAATGAGAAATATTTTCTGTTCTATTTTAAGGTCAGTTATTTCAATATCTGCTTTTAATTAGTCATTCCTAACAAAATTGTCAAAGATTTCTTTAATTTGCATTAAACACGTGCTGCTGATTTAAAAAAAAATAAATAAATAACTAAAAAAAACTTGGTTTCTATGATTTTTAGTACTTTTTGTATTTTCTGTACTTTTGTATTTTCTGTGAAATGCACAAATAAATAAAAAAGAAAATAGGCATACAGATACTTCTAAATGTATTTTACTTTTCCCAAAATAATATATCAGACACGCTCCCAGTTATCAAACAGACCTCTTGATACACTTATCTAAGCGATTTTGTAAAGTTTTTTTCATCAAGTAAAATAATTATTCCTTTAATTGATGAAATAATTCAAATATAATTCCGTTCATCAGCACTTAGGCTAAAACAGCATTAAAATTTCAATAATTTTAGAAGTAAGATTATACATATTCGAAAAGGAACTTATTGTTTTCTCGATCAGTTTACTGCTATAAAATTAAGTTCAAATTTTATGCAAACAACAGAAATAGAAAATTCAAAAGCTCTGATCTCTGAATTAAAGTAGTTTTTTGAAAAAATATATGAGCTTGTATTTAAAAATATCGATATCCAGATAAATAAGTGTTAAAATGTTTGTGAACAAATTAAAATTTTAATGCAGAAAAGTAGCAACAGAAAATATTGTTTTTATACTTCATCTAAAATTAATAATTTTGTAACAATTATACGACACAAAAAACAAATTTAATGCATTAAAATATCTATCAAAATTTAAGTAATCCCGAAATTCATTTTACATCTGATTAAAACTAAAAAATTCTAATTCTCCTCTATTTTCTCGGCAATTTAAAAAAAAATCGATTTCATTTTAATTGCAATCGAAAATCATCGCCACAAAATCGACCAGCGTGGTCTCGACATAACAAACGAGGCATGTGATGATTCCTCTGACCGTCAGCGAGCAATTTCGAGCCAGTGACCGTACTTCCAGAGATGAATTGCAGAGCACCATTTCTTACAACCGAATAAGTTTTCGATACCCTTCCTCGGTGACCAATAACGAGCCACTTAACTTGTCAGAGCTGACGTCATCCGCTACACATTGCCACTCAAACAAAGGAAAACACAAAATAATAATTGCTTCACACAGTTTTCCATTAACGAATACTTCTTTTGTGAGGAAAAACATGGATTTGCTAATGAAATGCTTATTCGAATTTCAAAATATATGACTTTTTTCTTAACATTACTTATAAATGCAAAAAAGTATTAAAAAAGAAATAATTCTTAGCTTTTTTTTTATAATCAAATTCAATTTTAAATCATAAAAAGTTTATTAAAAAAAAAGAGAGAATCTTTAGTTGTGATAATTAAATCGGCTCTAATAAAAGAGTATTTTTTTATTTTGCGAATGAAATTCAATTTTAAATTGTAAAATTAAATGTGAAACATTTAAATCTTGATAAAAATTCTAATTTCGAATATCTAATTATGGTGTCTATTATTAAATGTTATAATTGATAATTTCGAAATTCTAAAATTCAAATCTCAATGTTCTCTTTAATTTAATTGGAGAAAATTTAAGTAAAATTATCAAAGATTACTATAAACATTCAACAACTCTCTTTTAAGTGAACGTATTTCAGAAAATATCACATTTAATCCTATCTTAATTAATCTTTCTAGTTAATTTTTTTGCGAAAACGTACGAGCGTCAAAAACAATGAGCATTGTAATGTGTGTGAGTTCTAAGTTATTTTTTTAAATTTAATGAAGTCCAATTAAAATTTTTTGAAATATTTATTAATAGCCATTTTAATACACACACACACACACACACACACACACACACACACAGATATATATATATATATATATATATATATATATATATATATATATATATATATATATATAGATTATGAATCAATATTCAAATTTTGAAATTATTTTCTATAATAATTGGTTTTAATAAACGTCACCTTTTCAAGTCAAAAGAGTTTTAGACGTAGTTGTTTTCCTATGTTCCAATTGCATTACATCAATGTAATTTCGCTGAAGTTATCATATGCAGAACTTAAATCTTTATTATTTCAAAAACGTTATTAAATTTGTCACAGTGAAATCGGTGCCCACAATTTCTTAAAATCGAATTGTATGGATTGTTTTCAAATTCGTAAAAAAAAATAATGGTCCACATTCTAGGGTTATAATTCTACCCAATTAAGTTAATTCAATGTAGTTTTATAAAATCTTCATGGGTATAGTTTGCGTTTTTAAATTTATGTTGAAATTCTGTGTTTGCTTTTTCTTAAAATAAATCTGCAAACATTATTTTGAATTGTATGGATTTTGGCAAAGAAGAATCGTCCGCATTCTAAGATTATAACTCTTCCCAATTAAATTAAATGTAGTCTAAAATCTTCATGTGCACTATTTGCATGTTTAAATTTATCTGCAAAGTCGGTGCTCACATATTCTTAAAAATATTCTTCATACTAATTTTTAAATTGTATGGTATGTTTTCATATGGGCAAAGAAAAAAAACAGTTCACAATCAAGTGAAGAAATTGTACTCATTACATTAATTAAATGTGTGATTAAATTTGCCATAAAATCTTAATGCATATAAAATTCTCATATGTATAAAATCCTCATGTACACATAATCTGAATATTTATATCTATGAATGTGATTAAATTTTTCAGTGAATATCATGTTCACATTTTTCTTAAAAAATTCAAAAAATGAGTTTTAGAATTGTATATGTTTTGTTATTCATTCTGAAAAATAACTTAGCTTATTCTCGTATTTTGGTAAGCAACTCTCTTCGCTTAAAATTTAATGATAAATTTTATTATTGTCTCATAAAATACGCGCATGTATATATAATTGTGGTATTTATAGATTCTTTATGCCTGAATTTATTAATGAATTCAGTGTTCATATTTTCTTAAAAAAAATTTTTTTTTTAATTTAATAGATACCCTGATATTGGCCAAAAAAAAATTTATGCTGTGACTCAGTCTTTCAGATAATTCAATCTATACTCTCATCTTTTGAAGCTAAATAAATTAATTTTTTTTAATTTAACCAATTTAAATATTAAACAATTTGATGTATTTCTGTTTATTTCAAGAGAAATTAATTTAAATTATGATTGACTAATATTTAATTCATAAAATTATTTATAATTTTTTAATTCAATGTTATACGATTGACTAATTTTTATATCAATGATTATTTATATCTGTAGCTTTTAAACAATATTTTAAATTACATTATTAAGTGAAAGACATGAGAAATTTTCCATTTTATTATATATATGGGACAGGTTCAAAACATTCGTTTCATTCAAAAACTGTTTTAAAATTCATGCTTAAATTCGAATTCTTTTTACTTAACAAATATCCTGATATTTTAAGTTTTTCCTTTAAGAGTATTAAAATTAAATATAGTTTTATAGTTATATATAGGCTCCACTTTATAGTTATTAATTGTAGGTTTGACAAACTTCGCCAAATAAAAACGAATGTAAAAAAACAGTTTTACAAAAGTATTGCATACGTTAACTAAAAACATTCAAAATATATTTACAATTAAAAGTTAATACATTGAATACAATTACAATTTTTTTATTAAAATTCTGAAATTAATTTATTTTATCTTCGACAAAAAACAAAGCTAAAATTATAACAATTACAATTTATTATTTTAATTTACAATAGCAAATACATATCTAGCTTTAATTCACTAAATAAAAATAATAAATTACAAATCCGAATTATTTTTATTTAGTGATCAATTATTCCGAAAGTCAAGTTTTTGAGGGAAAATCCCTGATTTTTAAAACATTTTTATACAAATATTTCAGTTTAACTTATTTTTCTAAACACGAATATGAAATTAAATATAAAATTAGAGAATTCATATCATTGTTATTTAATTAAAAATTTTATAATGTTATAGTAAAGATATTTTTTTTATAATTTTGATTTAAAAAATTAAATATTTTCCAATATAAAAAAATCGCAACATTTTGAGTTTTCAAATATTTTTCATGACTTTTTCCCTTTTAAATTTGGATGAATCTGGTAACAATAAAGTATATTAAGGAAAATTTATTTTTGTAATGCGGGTGGTGAACTCGGGCTGCACAAGTTGTCGGCTCGTGTGTGTGTGTGTGTGTGTGTGTGTGTGTGTGTGTGTGTGTGTGTGAATCCCAACATCACAGATATTACTAACCAGGGAAAATATCCTGAAGACTATTGTAAAAGTTTTCATTACACAACCAAAGGGGAAACTTAATATATTGGAAGACTTTTCTTTTGTCTGTATTATTTCTGAACTCCGTGGGAAAAGAAACTGAAAATCTCTTACGCAGTGACACTAGGATGCAGAAATGAAAAATCCTTCTCCTATTATTTGTCAACAAGTGGGATTGAACCTGGAGCCTTCCATTTCAACAATACGTGAACGTAAAACTGGAGATCAGTGGGGCCTAATTACACCACTCTGTTAAAAATTATTATAAATTTCTTAAACTTCTGCCAAGGAGATTTTTCTTACATAAGTTTATAGATTTTACAAGGAGAAAACCTGCAAATTTCCCAAAGCCACACCTCAGTCAGTTGAACCTGATATATTTCAGTCTGAAGAAGCGCGGTTACTTGGCAATAGTTCTTCTAAATAATGCATATATTTCCCATGCAGATGAAGCCCTTAACCAAAATGATACTCCTGTGTAACTAGGCGTAACAACCCAGTTAAACAAACAAGCGTCTGTCTTGATGGATATTAAAGTATCCCGAAGGTATGTGGTGGTGCCTTGATGGATATGCTTACCGAGAACTTGGACTCAACATTTATCTCTTCTTATTTAACAGTAGCTGGGTTTGAGCCCGGGAACTTCCATTCTGAAGGGCATATACGAAATTATAATCCTAATCTCTGTGTAATACAAATGTCTGCCAATCAACAGTTCATGGGTTCCATCCCCACTATGCAAAAGGAAATCATGAAACGATAAACTAAACTTCTAATGTGACTTTGAAGATTCGATGCAGGTTTACTTCCAGCTCAAAATGCCATAGTCAATTCGCCTATATTCCAGAGCTCGGGACGACGCATTTGAATATGTATCTAAATCAAGACTTATTGTGTATCTTTTGGGCAATGTAAATACGTGGAAAACACCCTCTAGTGTGAAAGTAAGTCATAAGTTAACTTGTGTAGCACAGCATCCGGTCAGAAGACTGGCAACGTATAAGGTGCGCACACACAAAACAGTGAGTATAACAGCAATCCTTCATCCCCAACTCGTCGAGACGGTTGCATAACACGCACTTTGTTTTCTTGTTCTTTCTCGCACGCCTACTCATGATAGTTCTTTACGCAATTTTCGATAGGCGTAACTGTTTTGACTGATGCACCTCTCTCGAGGCTCAAGGCTCCAAAGAGGAAGGCACTCCCGTGGTACCGAGCCCTCTGCTCCACGTCGAAAGAAAATGCAATGAAATATACTTCTCTCTAAACCACATTTTGGATTTTTTTTTTACTTTAAAATGTTTTACTGTAGGATAATTAGTTTGATAAGCAAATGGAAAGCGACAAAATTATCCTTTTTTTTTTTTTTTTTTTTTTTTTTTGCAAACGCTATTATCGATTTTTTTCGTACGATGTCCTAAGCCAAAGGTCTGGAAACTTAGGAAGCCCTTTTCAAAGCCTCTTATTAATTACAAAAATAAATAAATAAATAAAATAATCTTAAAATTCAAAACAAATTGTTTGCAAATATTGCAATTATTAATGTAAAATTCTATTAATGTATGGAATTTTTGAAATTTTAAATCGTCCTTTCCGATTTAAACTAATTATGTGGATGTTTTGTCTTTTTAATTTTGCTTTTTCTGCTTTTCTTTTGTCCATGCGTTAATGGCTTGAATCCATGGAAAACGGTCAATTCTCAAACCGATGCTTTGCTTCTTATATAAGAAATAATTTTATTAACAAAATGAATTTCAACACTATTCTCAGACATTCGATGGTGAACTTCGCTTTATTTGCTGCCGCTCGAAGAATATGATTGGAAGACTGGTTGCAAATTCCTCGACAAATCGGGCTTACAACGCCGTCTCAATACGATGTGACTTGGATGAAACTTCATCTGACGTCATGGATATTTTAAACCAATGAGAATCGTAATAAAGTGGCCTATTCAGGATCACAACAGTAACGAATGAAACGACCACTTTATGGTTAATACCTTAAAAAAAATCAAACTCTTGCATATTACCTGCATACTTACATTTTTAGTGAATGTGAAATCAGCTTTAATTATAAACTATATATATATATATATATAGTAGTATATATAGTTTACATTATACTCATAGTATTATATATATATATATATATATATATATATATATATATATATATATATTTATAGTTTATTTTATATTTAATCCATAATTATATTATATAAACTCAAGTTATTACTTTGCTATATATTTGAATTCAATTTCAAGTAATTATTGATATTCTCGGTTATAAATTATGTTTATTAATAAAACTCTTAATAAAGTCATTTTTTATAAAAATAATTCATTATCAATGAAAATTTTAACTATCCATTACTAAAAAAATACTTTATATTGTTATCAACATTAAGAGAGAGAAAAATTGAAAAATGAAATAAATTCTTAGATGAATTATGTGCATTGGAGAATATTCAGGAATTTCTAAGAATAAAATATGCATTATTAATAAACTTAAACTTCAATATCATAATTTATTAGTATAAAATTGGAAAATAAAATTATTACTTGGCTATTTAAATTAAATTCAGCTTCAATAAAAGTTCCATTCTCTTGATCAATAAATTCAAAAATCGATATTTTGCGCCCATTTTTACCAACATTTAAAGAACAATTCATTCATAAAATCAATTCACATCACTCGGTTACTTATAGTTAGTTCAATTTCTATGAGTGATACATTTTTTTCCCTTGAATTAAATATGCATTATTAGTAAATTCAAAAACTGATTCTGATTTTTACTTTCATTGTATCAATAATTTTAAAGAATGAAGTCATTGTTCCTGATTATTTATATTAAATGAATAAAAGGTTCACTATTTGTAGATTTAAAAATCTATTTTTTCACTTAAAATCCGTAATTACATTATACAGAGAATATATTACTGGTAGTATATATTTAGTTTAAACTTTTAAATCTTACGATATTTGTAAAACAAATATAATAGAGTATAAACTGTTTACTAAAACATGTAAATAAAATATCAATGATTCAAAGCACTATAAGGATATTTTGATTCATTTGGTAAAGAATCGCGTAAATGAAATAATTTTAAATCCCTAATTAAATGATTTAGTAGAAAAAATCTTACAAAATGAAAATAAATTAGCATAATAGAAATAAATAAAGGCATGCTTGAGAATATTTATAAGCATGTGTGTAGGCTGTCAATTTTTAAATAGAAAAATGATTTTAACATTTACAATTTAATATATAAAAAATAGAAGACACAGCTTCTAAAATAGGAAATATTTATTTGTTTAGATAGTTAAAAATTGAGAAACAGAAACGATTTTGAAGATGAAATTAATGCAAAATATAGAACGTAATGAATGGAGCATTAAAAGGGGTAATAGCTGAGATCTCAGAAGAGACGAATAATTTTTTTCCCCTGAAAATATAATTTGTTTCAAGCAATTATGGAAAGCCAAATTTGTAAAGCCATTTTTTAAGAGTAAAACCTTGATCTAGATATTCAAATTTATCTCCTCGCCAAAACACATCACCTTTCCCTCAAATTCTTTCCGGGTACATCGTATTTTAATAAATAAGAAAGTCCTTGTGATGGGTTATTTATTAGACAAGAAATGTAACACTTTTATCTACACGCCACGGGTTCTGCTGAATTTAAATAAATCTTATCTCTGGATTCCATCCCTAATTGGCCGAGCTTACAGCTGAATGGTTCTCGCCGTTGCCTTCAGTTCATCCACTCGTAGGTTTGATACTTGAGCTGGATTAGATGCTTGTAGAAGCTCGGAGTGCACTTTAAATTGTAGATACTGAATAAACATGTCCCTACACTAGCAAAAACGATCATAAAGGAATAAACAAAAACCAAAGGAAAAAAATAAATGTAGACCAAATCGCAAGATATTTCTATAACCTCACAAAAAATATTCTTCGCTACGGTTTTTTTGAATTTTCAAAATTATGACGCATGGCATTTGTAATCATTGGGCATTTACAAATGCCCAAGAGTTTAGAAACTGAAGCAGTCAACTGAAAAGTTATTCACGTTAAAAGTGATGGAAAATAAATCGATTAAACTATTTCTTTTTAATAAATAAGACTTAATGTTTTAAAATAAGCTTTTTTTTTTAAATGGTTGGTCAAAATGTTTATTATTCGACTCACAAAAAAGTAGTATATATTTCAATAGACTTAATATGATTTTTAAGAAAATAATAGTAAATCTACCTAAGCTTGTGAGTGCAGTCAAGAAAAATCGCAAATGGAGCTCATAAGACATCGACATAATTCATCATGTTGAAAGATGTAAAAAATTGAAGAAATTTTAACTATCATTTTTTATTGTGATTAAGCCATTTCTAATAAAACAACCAAAAATCATGGCACAGTTTGCTATGTTTTGATAGTTTGATACCCAACGATCATTTTTTTAATACCCGGCAGTAAGTTAAACCAGGATCTACAGTAGGAAGTGGATTCCAAATGACAGAAAGCATTTAAATTTGAGTTGGGGTTCGAAACTAAGAACTGTTGAGCTGAAGCCTAGAGTTCTAACCATTTGAGTGTTAGGTTATGGCTGAACGTTAGACTGTTAGAGAATAGTTGTAGTTTGCAAGTATTTTATCAAAACAATAAAAGAAAACTCCTGTATATAATGTATCGTCAATAGGATAGTAAAAAAATTAAGAGAACTAGAATCATATTAATCAAATGTCCTTCTGTGATTCATTCAAAATGAGTATAACATCATTGTTCATAGAGTGGTAGATTAAATAATTGTTTGTTGTGCAACATTAACAAATTCATTGACGACTTGCGAAATTATGCAAATGAGATAAACATTTTCATTAAAATTCATCGTGCCAAAGCAAGAAGAAAATCATTATACGCATCAAAGTATCTTGTGAGTTCGTAGAGTCCAATTTGATTATTGTCTTGGGGAAAAAAGAAAAAAAACCAAATTGTCATTTCTGTTTTGAACCGAGCGACAGATGGAAGCCATTCCTGCCGCCAAGAGCGAAGTAAACTCTCATTTTGCCTCGCCAAACTCTTCGAGCGATTCAGTTGACAGTTATAAGTTATCCTGATAAACGAGAGACAGCAACTGAAAAGTCCCGCGGTCCACACTGTGCTGCAAGACTCGGCACCATTCCGGAAAACAAAAGGAAAAAAAAAATCTGCATCGTCCCTTACCAGTTTCTGACAACGCACGAAAATAATAATGAATGAAGAAAGCAAATACACAAAATTTAAAAAAATAACGCACATGCCAGAAGAGGGAGAAAAAATAAATAGATGGATAAATAGGAATCTTTTTTGAAAGAAGCACTGGGAAGGAAGCGAAGAGCTAGGAGAAGTGCCCCAGGCCAACGAGCGATCCAGCACGCGCGTCAAGCCGAAAACCTGCTTTTGGGTTGGTGCCCTGGGGGCCTCGTGCGGTCGGGGTCACTTGCAAGCGGCCCCCTTTCGCGTTCCTCTTCCTTTTTTGTTATTGATGCCTTGGCTTGTACGTCGTCTAGGCAGAAATATTATAAGAAGGTAGTATTAGGAAGAGAAAACAAACGACGCAGTGGATGAAAAAGTCCTTTCCCGAATTAGAAAGAGGAAGATTGGGTTGTCGAGGTGGGCGAGCAATTCAGCATGCATAAATTCGAGACGTAAAAAGAGATTATCTTATGGGTACTATGGCTGCTTGACATTTGAACTAGGGAGAAGACAGCTCAAGTTAATCAATGAAAAATTGGTTTTGTTTATATTTTAGTTTGAATATTTTATTTATTTCCATAGCTTGAATAACGTGAGCTTGCAATCTAAGCTGAATAAGAATACAGACCAGACGAAGGAGCTCTTCTGATACTTTTCTAGTAAGAAAATGTATGGAAATATTTTAAAACAATCTTCACTCACAGTTAAAAGCAAATTTAAAATAAAATTATTAATCTAAAAATTATAATCAAATTTACAAATCCGTTACAAACGTTTCTTTTATACAAAAACTTCAATCGTTTTCCCTGTATAAAAAAAACAAAGAATATCATCGTTTACACTCTAATCAGATTATTAAAAAGTGTAGAAAATTGTTAATAGGAAATGTTAACACACATTAAGTGTAACAATAAAATATTTATTTAGCAACAAAATGCTTGAGAGTATATGGCATTAATATCACAGTATATAAATCAAAAAAACATTTTCTTTAAATTTTAATCAGATGTCTTAATTAATTTTGAGCAATTGAAACAAATAGTAGCAACAATTCCTTTTTTAAAAGAAATATTTTTCGATAGTTAATTTATCAGAAACAACCATTCTTATTTTTCAACAATGATTTCTGTAGTAAGATAATTTAAAAAAGGGCCCTTAAGCACCCCAAGGTCAAGATTAGGCGCTATAGGCATTGTCCCAAATGGGCTGTCGTGTCACAGAGACAGTAGGTTTTCGTAAGCCTACTTCATTGTAAATATGAAGATCCGTTCGATGTTTGAAACTAGTTTCTTGTGCAGGAAAAAGCATTCAATACTAGTGTTAAGAAATATCCATAGAAATTAAGAAAACATCCATTAAGATAAAAATTATATTAATTGGAATGAGTGCTTTGAAAATTTTCTCGTTTGCCCCTTTTTAGTACGAAAATCTGACCTTTTAACAGGGATAACCATTCATTTATTCCTACTAGAATTACACGGAATAGGTGTTACAAACAATGTATGTCATATTTCAAATTGGTAAATTATTTGCTTATTGGTTGACAACTTAATATTTCTGTGACTCGTTGAATATTCAGCTGAATGTTATAATTACAGTGTAGGCGGTAACATAAATGATTGTTAATATAAGCGTAATCGATCATGAACTCTATGAAATAAAACTTGTGCATGCATGTCAACATTTCGTAATGAAAAAGTACTATAAATAAAAACTTTTTTTTTTAACGTTTGATAAAACATAGTACTAGGCAAACATAAATTGTACTATGCCTAATCTAATACTAGTGACAAAGTCTATTAGGCTTTAAGTAAATGTTAATATAATTTTAACATATTCATTTAAATGTTAATTATAAGCTAAGAAGAAAATGTTGGAGCAAAACTAGTTCCTGGGTTCGGTTCTCGCTCTTAGAGTGTTTTTAGCTGTTTGGAATTCCATTTAAACTGTAGATGCCAACTGATTTGACAAACATGATAAAGGTGGAAAATCACGTGAACCCCATTTACGGATTATCTTGAAAGATGACTATAAGATCAACAACTAAAAGTCATTGTTAAGGTCTTGTAGCATTAAACCGCCCTAAAAAACGGAAACACAAAAACAGCCAGAGTTATTCGCAAAACTGAGAAAGCAATGTTTACATACTAAGTCTAGCGTTGCGATCAAATTTAAACCAATCAAGGGAGAGTCACGACTAACCCTTCCATCCGTAATTGGGGGGGGGGGAGGAGAAAACGTCGATCTGGAATGGGTACGAGATCTTGAATTGGAAACAATGAAGTCAACGATTACAAGCGAGCAGTTGAATAAAATAAAAAAGGGAAGAAGCCGAAATGAAATTCTCAAATTAAATACCTATTTCCTGATGTTTAAAGTATAAAAGAACGCCTCGGTTATTAAGATTGGCGGACGATAAACATCTACATCGTTGTAAAGAGAGGGTTCTATGACTGTCCACCCTTTACGGCCTTTTATTTCAAGGTAGTACCTTCGATGAGTATCAGTGCCTTCAAGAATGGAACTCTTTTTTTTTTTTTTTATTGCGCAGTTTCATGTTTATAGAGCTGATTTATACCCCTGATATGCATGCTCCACACAATGTAGGAAAACGTTCCTTTCCTTTGTTTTGTCGGTAGCAGTGAATTAGGAACTCGTAGTAGCGACTTTTTGATGGGTGATTCACTTGAGTTTAACAAGTCGAAATAAATGGTTATCTCTATTTTAAACAAGGATATCGCTGTTGATTGGGAAAGTTTTTATACTCTTTAACTCGGTTAGAAAAGGGTTTTTATATTTAGTTCTAGACTCACATGCGCCAGAGCTGTATATTGGTATGCGAACTATTTTTGGGACGGAGCCAAATGGTTACTTCACTAGCCTCCGAATCAACAGTTCGTGTTTTCGATTCCCCCTTTAGGCTAGAAATGTTTACAGTGGATAGGAATACACTTTAAACCTTAAATCCCGACTCAGTTAATTGTTTTCGCGACAACCGATTTAGTAAAGTGATCTGGCCTTTATTTCAACAGTTCGTAGGTTCCATTCCCGTTTTCAGCTTAGAAGTTTCTGGTAATTAGGAACATATTTTAAACTATAACTCGTGGTCTAATTAATTCTGATGTGCAAAAAAATGCCTTGAGAGGCAAACCAAACCCAATTTCTTTAATTACTGTCCTTGAAATACAGTTCCAGAAATCTACATAATTACGATCTTCACCCACAAAAAATAAAAAAGAAACAAAAATTTATATGGATAAATTTATAAAAACGGATCGTTTACATGTGATCTCTAAAGTCTCATTTATACATTAATATAATCCATGACACATTGCATAAAATACCGTAACAAATATCATTTTAAAATTACTAACGAAGATCAGAGA
This sequence comes from Latrodectus elegans, assembly GCA_030067965.1. Taxonomy (NCBI): domain Eukaryota; kingdom Metazoa; phylum Arthropoda; class Arachnida; order Araneae; family Theridiidae; genus Latrodectus; species Latrodectus elegans. Next base: position 118,686,299 of record CM057819.1, read on the forward strand.
ATAAGTGCCAATTGTGATCATGAAGGATTATTAAAATATTTTATTACTATTTTCATTGAAATTTGAAAGGCATTTCATCCTGTTCGGTTTTTGCTTTCTGATTCTTGAGGATTTAAATATGTGATTAAAAAATGTGTGTACATTATTTTCCAGGCGAACTTCTTTAGGAGTTTCCACAATATTTCCCCAAACCTTACTGCGCAGCCTTCAATGGATCCTAATGGACAAATTCTGCACCCCTCTAGCAAATAAAATAACACTTGAAGGCAACATTTTTGAACAGAAAATCTAGCTATCCTTCGTTTCTTTTTGATTATTATTTTATATATGAGTGATATGACACATATTTTGTACATAAGTTAAATATTTTTTGATTGTTCAGTTATTTTCACTAAAACATTGTACTAATGAACTAGCATTATCTAACTACAACCATTTCAATTTTAATACAATTATGCTGCTTTTTATGTCTCTTATTTTTTAACTATTCTGCCATTTCATTGGATGAAAAATTTTAATTATTTTTAGCTCAACTGTTTATATTTGAGTTATAAACATGACGGAAAATTTCCAGTTTCTTTAATTAAAAAGAAATTTATGCATAAAATGAGTTATCAGATAATTATCTTTGTATGATTGACTTAACACAAATATTTAACTTCCTAATATATTGCTAATGTAATAATAGGCTCCCAGTTAATCTAAACTGGTTACCAGGAATTGCGATTCATTTAACCACAGGTGAAATAAACTAAAAAATGATCCAATTTATTGGGTGTCAAAATCTTTAACAATCTATCATGGGTAAATTTTTTGATTCGTAAATTATTATTACAATTTCATCCTAATAGAGATTCTGAAAATTATTCGTATTTTAATCAGTTAAAAGATAAAACAATATATATTATTTATGTTTGACATTAGCTGAAGGTACTATTCATTATCTTATAGAACACACATAATTAAGATTATAAAGCTAAAGAAAAATCCTATTTTAACTGCACATTTTAAATTTCGTATTTATTTTCAGTATCTAAAAATGAAAATTAGTCATTCGTAGCTTCAAATTTTATTTAAAATGAAAACGTTAAATAGGCCAGCTTAATATTTTATAGCTATCATCATAACGTTCATGTTGTACAACGTCTTCTCTATTTACAATGATTGGAACCAATTATTAATTTCAAAAACTATGATTTATTTGAATATTTTAAGCATAAATTCAAGTTTAGTTCTTTTTACACCAAGAACAACGCTCTAAAAAGTTTAACAAATGAGAGTGCGTGAAAAAGGATATGTAAATCACATGGTGGAGAGCATACCGATGCGTGCTTTTAACCCTTCACTACCCTATTAATCTGTGCGTGCGATCACGCTTCTGCTCCTACCGCTGTATTTAAGTGCCTCAAAATGAAACAATTGACACCGTTTCTAAACAATAACAAATTGCCATGGAGGAAATAGTATACCAAGTTATAAAAAGTTCCTTCATAAAAACAACCGTATAAATTCGTAAAACTTATTACTTTAAAAAACTCGTAACTGGCGATTATATAATCCATCTCGCGGTTAGTTTAAAAAATTCAAATCAGTCTGTTTATGGACATGGAAATCGGAAATCATGATGATGCCATTTGGCAGAACTAAAAAAGAAATGGTGAAAAAGAAAGCGATTCGAGTTGAGAGCTCTTTAATTTTGTACTACTTTTCCTTCTTGAATTCGATAATCGTGTACTCTGCAATGAGTTTTTAAAAATAGAGTCGTACTTTTTGTTGGGTTCTGTGCTCTAAAATATTGCCATTCGTCTACGTTGATATTTGAAAAGGCACTAATTTATCACTACAAAGCAATTAAAACTCGATTCTGAAAAGGCATACCTGTTTATTAACATTTTTTAAAAATTTAATGGCTACAAAATGAAGCAGTCAAAGTTGGAAGCATAACATTGAAAATATGTGAAGTATATAAGTAAAAGTAATATATAAGTAAAAGTAATTTTACGTTTATAAATCTGATAAGCTTTATAAGCGTAAATTTTATATATATATATATATATATATATATATATATATATATATATATATATATATATATATATATATATATATATATATATATATATATATATATATATATTATAAAGACGAATTCTACATATACATTTCAAATGTCATGGATCACTTCGTAAGTATTTGCCTCAGAGTTTAAGTAAATGTGGTTTGTTTTTTATTACAATTTTACAAATTTCATAAATTAATTTTCTCAATTTCACATATACTCCATTTCTACTTCAAATATACATATTACCTCGAATGTGCAAATTATTGTGGAGCTAAATTTTGACAAAATGTTGAAGGATGTTCTTAAAAGTATTTGATTTTTTATTTTAAATTTAGTAATTATTTTTTATTTGGTTTCGTGAAATAAAATTTAACCAGAAAGTGACTTCTTATATTTTACATTTGATAAAAACATTTTAAAATTTAATAAAATTTCCCTCTAAATAAATGGGGATTTAATGGTTTTTAAGAGTAAAATCATGCATGTAAGAGCATTAATTTATATCGGTAAATGGTGGATTTAATATCAATGACATCTGGGCTGGCAGCATTGATTTCCGTTATGGTCTTTAGTACAACAGCTAGAGAATTCCAATTCCACCTTGAAATCAATGTTTGTAGCTATCTGAAATGCACTTAAGTCTGTATATAGTGACATATAAGTACATCCTATTATTTATGATAAATTCAGAAAGTCGAAAATATTCCAAAGAAGCTTAACAGAAGGTTGAGCTCTTGGATTGCATCTCGTAGGGAGGGCGCCAAAGAAGCACCGAAAGCACTTGAGATCAACGTGAATGTCATTCGTGATAATTGAAGCTTATTTAAATGGATAGTTAGGGCAACTATTTGATATATATTTTGTAAATGTTAATGTTATTTCAACAAAATTGGAAGCAAATTTACTAAAATAATTAAAGGAAAGAAGAAAATTAAGTTTTGCAGCGAATAGCTGAAGAGCATTCTAAAAAACATGCTAATCACTTAGAGAGCGAAATAAAAAAATTTTCCAAAGCAGAAATTTTTTGACAGTTTTTAGTACTGACCATACAAACTCCATTATAAATTAAACAACAATGAATTATCATTGCAGACAGGACACAATCCAAGGGAAATTATTCCATGAACCTCCAATTTTTAATCAATATTGACGGCATTCAATGGCTTTTTTGGTGCTGTTAGCTTATCTGGCTTTTGAAGATAATGGTTCCAATTTTATTAAGGAAATCAATGTATCCTTTACAATGGATTGCATAGCTCCCAAAAGCTCAACTTATTTGTTTGATTTCGGGCCATAAAAGTTAACAAGGCACGTAAACAGAGCTTCGCATTAAGTTCTTCCTAATGATATGGTTTTGTAGTGCTGGCAACGAAAATTGAAGTAATGGTTTAGGCGCACGCGACTGAAGTTGTACGTCAGGGTAATTTTTGAGGAAAAAGAAGAAATTTCAGAATGGTACGTAGGCATATTTGCACTTTTTCTTATTCTTTAGTACCCCTGAGTTCATTACATGGAACGAGATAGTTCATTAAAACAAACGACGGATTCATCAACGTCAATTTGTTTTGAGGTGACAGAATTCACGGACCGGCTTATTGCAACAAAGTTATTAAAAGATGCTAATATCACGTGTTTGCTGGCGTTACATAATGGCATCTGAATTGCAATCCCTAATAATATGTTTGCAAAGGCTAAATGTCAATATATAGCAAACAGTAAAACGTAGCACATATCAAAGGATGATTTCGCGTTTCTAATTTAAAAGAAATTAATTTCTGTATGTTTTCACGTACTGAACTTTTATTAAATTGAAAAATATGTAAGGCGTTCAATAGACTATTTAAATTGTTTCGTCTGTTATTCTCTCACTTACGTTATTGATATTAACGTGTGGGAAGTCTGCAAATTATGGTTGATATATTGGTTGGGTCATATGGTTTCTAGCGTTACATTTCCGGTTAATTTCGCGATTTGGAGCTATGGTCAAATGATAAAATCATCATCTGAAATAACATTCCTCTCAAAACTCCCACGCCACTGCAGTGAATGGAAATGGAATTAGTAGGAATATTTAACACACCCAACATGGTGGTTCGTGTATCGAATCTGCAAATTTCTGAGCAAGATAATGTCCTTGCCTTACGAAGCTCTTATCGGCACACTCAAATAAACTACTATATTTTAGATAATTCGTAACAGTGTTATCAGGATTAAAGTTAAATGATTGGTTGACACTAAGGTTTCTTATTTTATGCGTTATTACTGTATATATATTAGCATAATAATGCTCATATTAATAATTCATAATATATTAATAATGCTCATTATTCACAGGCACACACACACACACATACATACATACATACATACATACAAGTATATATATATATATATATATATATATATATATATATATATATATATATATATATATATATATATATATACATTGCTTAAAAGTAAACTGAAATTACACATCTAAAATTCAAAAAAAAAATTGTATACAAATACAATCACGAGATAAATCAGCATACATCATTCAAATTACTTCTAAAATGACGTGGTCCTACGATAGCAGTAATTATGTCTTTAAATTGGATGACATAAAAATACTGACATCATTTAAAGATTTAATATTCATTCCTCTCTCTTTTTTTCAGATATGCTATCGGCTTAAAAAATTACTTTAAGTTTTATTCGTAAACTCGCCGCGTAAGTCTGGATGTTTAGTTGAAACTGTAACTTTTTCATGCAGTTTTATTGTTAGTGAACGCACTTTAATATGTCACTGCAGATATTATCCTTTATAAAAAACAATAGAATTATTTTAAAACAAGCTTTATATTTATGACGTTATGAGATGGGTTTCTATACTACTTAATTTCTTGCAGAGAAGTTTTATAATATTAAAAAAATCATAACCATATACTTTTTTTTTCTAGAATATAATTTAACTGTACAAAAACTTTTTTTCTTTTTTACCTGTTTTTTATTTATTGTATTAAATAATTCTTCGTAGATTTATTTTCTACAGCATAACTAACTAGAGAATTCTAATAATCAAATCTGGATTTTTTCTGATCCATCCTTTTCATTTTCCAGATATAAACGCAATAATCTGGTTCTAGTTTTTCTGAACTTTTTTCCATTCTATTATCCAGTAAACTAAATAATTTTATAACCCTAGATAAAACTACCATGTAGAAAAGAGCCAATAAAAGAATTAAAAATATGTAGACACATGGTTTATATGAAACATATCTATATATAAAAGAACATGGCAGCATTGCTGCGATAGATATATTTAATTAAAATACACTTTCCAGCTTAATTAATCAGTATTTCAAGATTTTTACTAATCAAGGAATTTTATTCAATTGAATTAAATTTTAAAAAAGTTTAGCTTATAAAGTTTTTTTCTTATGTTGTTTCTTTGTATGTTTTAAGAAAAACCGTATAAAAAACTAAAAACGTCTTCAGTGTTTCAATAAAAATTTAATGATAGCAAACTTAATGATAGAATTCATTTTCCCTCTTTAAAAAACATTTTCCATACACGATAGTCATAAAAAGTATTCTTTCGCAACATATGCGCAGAAATTTATAAAAATAAAGATAGTCCTGGTAACGGAAGCAAATATTTAAACATATATGTCTTGTTATTTCTATTCATCACATTTTATAGAAAAATCGTACAAAAAAAAGGCTGAAAATCTCTTCAATATCTAAATTAAAACTTAATGGTTACAAATTCGAGCTGGATGATGATATTCTTACTTAATATGATGGAATTTATCCTTTAAGAAATTCCATAGATTTTTTTTAATTACAACGTAAAACGAAATATGTCATTTTGATGCAAAATATATGAGGATTTATTTCAACAATAAAAAATATTTGCGTGACAGGATATTATTTTGATCGACATCAGAAATCAACTTGGCGTGTTTACTGGTAATTTAACAGAAATATTCTCCAAGTTCAACGCTATGATTATCTTCTTTTTTAGACTTTTTATTAATATTTCAAAAAGCATCAAAATGAAAATTAAATTAGTATAGATCAATCATTAAGGAGACGAATGAAGAAATAATTCACTTTTGCCTAAACGTCCATGTAAAAAAATGGCTGATACATGCAAGCAGTGGGAAATTCCTCATTTTTTCGTACAATTGCGATTTGTGAAAATTAAAAATCAGAGGAAATTGATTCACGTGTTCTCATACCCTACAACATTAACAAATGATGAAAGCGACACCACGGAAATTATCTGACTTCTAAAGTTCCACATGGATTTAATGGAATGATTTTAAGACATGGTTAGCATGCGTAAGGTCAAAAGGTGTATAGGGATTATGTATAGTTTCAGCAATTTATATAAAAATGGGGCAGGAATTTATCTCGTCGTTCTACTGTCATGTGACTAGTAAAATGGGCATCGATGGCCTGGTTGATTAGGGCGTTCTTATCATAAGGTACTGAGTTTGAATCCCGACATAACTCGCCGTGTTTGCTAATGGCAGCTAGGGCACGTTAAAACTGTGGACATGGTCATAATGTCCTCCGAATGATGTCTCTGAGGTGACAGGAAAAGTATTAGGGATCTTCTGCTTGGTTGCTTCAAAATCACGAAGACTCCACCTGGGTGATTCTAACTGATGCAGCCCAACTCACGGCAAGATACAGGGAAGCATGCTAACGTAACAACATGACCAGTAAATCTCTAAGACATGCTTATAGCCTCTAAGACTGATATGTTTTAATATTTAATTTTTAAATAAAAAATGATGCATGGATTGACATACCTCAATAGAAAGAAATGTAAAGCATCATTTAATGATGAATATTAAGAGACAGCTATTAGTATGAATACATTCAAAATGGCGCAAGTATCAATCCTGTATTCTCCCTTTGATGTACCCCATAATGAAGAAATAACCGTTTTTATGACCAATACGTCTGTAAACTGTTTTATGTGATTAAACGTTTTTTTAAAAGATGAAATACAGGATATAGGGGCATATTTTAACACAGAAAAATATCAATCCAATTTAATTTCACTAGGAAATTTAAAATATGCAATTAACAATACGAATATATTCAAATTGCTCAAGAATCAATCTTGTGATTCGCTTTCACGCGACCAAAACCTTTTAATAAAACGCACTAGAATACTCTAAATTTTTTCAAAAAAATTATATGTTGGATAGAACTGGAAGTAACAAGTTACTGTATGAGAAATTGCCATGAGATATTTTTAAAAATATACTACGGTAAGCAATAGGAATACATTCAAATAGAGCAATAATCGAAAATTTATAGTTTCATGAGGAATATTAGCAAGGTGAATAAATTCAAAAGGAGTAAGAATTAATCCATGGTTCTTCGGGGACATGAGCAATACTTATGTAAAATGTACCTAGGCCTTCTCAAGGATCAAATGTAGGATAGACAGACACATTTTATATCAAGAAATCTGCGTGATTTTGTGAGCAATTTTAGGAGATATGGATTGTAAAAATTATTTCAAGTGAGAAGTTGGAGCAATAACATCGTCAATAGTGAGATGTGGATGTTAAAAAAAAATTATCATTATAATATAATCAAATAAAATAAAGGTTAGCATTGCTAAAATAAAAGGAATTGAAATAAATTTGTGGAAAATTCACTTCAACTGACATCATATATCGGAAATCACAGTGTCTTCGATTTCAAAGCTTTGTTACTAAGTATTTTTTACTCTCCTACGAAGCAATAAAGAAAGGGAGCACATGTATCTTGAAAGAAGATGGATAGAAGTACTTACCACTCGTCTTTTGGCGAGGCGTTGAGCAACCAGCTGCGTCACGGTGGTGAAATCTGGTTTCGAGGTTAGAGCAGAGTGTTCTCGGCCAGTCTCTGTCTTGGGCCTCATTACACCCTTCTCTCGCTCTCGAAAGTTTTTTTTTTTTTTTTTTTTTTACAACTTTACAAAAATCTTTGAAAAAAGCGGTTGAGCCAAAAATTATTGATTATTTTTTGTCTGGTTTTTTTTTTTTTTTTTTTTTTTTTTTTTTTAAATGTACACAAATGACTTGGTGATGGCGAAACAGTGATTTTATCTTTTTGATTCGTTACAAAAAAGTCTGAAGTGAAAAAAGACATCATTGGCACTATATATAATATATTATTTATACATCTTCACAGTGTCTTTTATCTTTTTTTATCAAGAAGTTTGTCCAGTAAACTTTACAATTTATATTACATCGCGGAGTGAGACCGATCTCGGGTCACCGCCGCCCTTTCCTTTATATTATGTACATTTGTTTATATTTATAAATGTTTCTTATGTATATATATATATATATGTATTCTTATAAGGAATTGTGCAAGGTCTTCTTGTTCAGTCCTATTGTCATTCGTACAGGTGGTACTGTCCAGTGGCCGGTAGGACGAAACAGGGGGCTATTTGTCAGTGGGCCGCCAGCGACTGACCATGCATGCTGTGAGGTGGAGGACCGTGGTTCTGGGGAGGCGCGTGGGGGGAGAGCATGGGGGGACTGTGCGAGTGGAGGGAGCCGTGTCCCGGGGGACTGTGCGCGAGCATCATCTCGCCGGGGGTGCCGGGCCCCCCTCCTATGTTGACGGGGGGCGTCATCCGCTTCTCCTTCTGTCGCCTGTTGCAGAACCACACCCTGACCACTTCCTTCTCGAGCTGTAGGCTGTCGGCAAGGGAGGCAATCTCCTGAGCAGACGGTTTCGGCTGCTTGTGGAAGTGATTCTCGAGGGCGCCCTTCACCGACACCTCGATGCTGGTCCTTTTTTTTCGCTTGCGCCCCTGCGCCGCGATCTTGTCGATAGCCGTCGGAGAGCCCGTCGTGCTGTCCGCTTCCTCCAGCCACTTGGCGAGCAGGGGCTTCAGCTTGCACATGTTCTTGAAGCTCAGCTGCAACGCCTCGAATCTGAAACGACAAAAAGCCTCTGATCAAAAACTACAATCCAATATTGCCCATAGCCTCACATAAAACAGTACATCCTCTGATAATAATTTTATGCAATGATCTTTTGATTTCTTTATAGTTATAATTGAGGATTTTAAAATTAATTTGGCTCTTTTAAAACTGAAACAGTTCATTCTCTCCCACTGTTTAATGATCGGTATTTCTCTTCTCGATCCGGAGAATTTGAGTTCGATTCCCTCTCTATATACATTGGTCTGTATCAGGGGTGGCCAACCTGTGGCTCTTTGAAGGCTTACTTGTGGTTCCCGCTAAATGTACTTGAGAGAAGATCGAGCTCTACAATTAAAATATAAGTCGACGCCGATAGCTGAATTTTGGAAATTCGTACCTGAATCGAAGTATCCTTCGATAAAAAAAAAGGCTGCTTTTCGAACGATTTCAATATTCGGAAGAGAATAATTTTATTTCTCTTTAAAATTCGTAAAATCCAAACACCCCGATCGGTAATAACTAGCCAACACTCAAAGAACTACTGAGAACCCATGAGATTGTAAAGCATTTTCAAGAAAAGTAAAATAAATGTGTTTAGTTTTTAATTTTCAAATTCATTATTCATATTTTGTACTTTTATCTACATGATTTCAATAAATGTAATCTGAGTAAAAAAATTTTAATACCTTATTTTGCATACTTTTTAAATACGTATTTAATTGGGGTTCCCAAAAATATTCAAATCTTGAAAAATGGCTCGCACTCTTTAGTAGCTTGGCCACGCCTGGTCTGTACAATACTTCTCTCAATCACATCTAAAATTCGCCTTTACGTGTCTTCCGAGAATTTCGTCCCAGATTTCTGTTGCTCTAATGAATACTGCATGCAGCATAACGCGTTTTCAAAAGAATAGTGCAAATATTTTTAAGCAAAAAATAATACAAATAATAATTGATTAATAATAATAATGATTAAGATAATAATAATAATAAAAATAATAATAATTTCAGCAAAAAGTAATAATAATAAAATGACAATAATGGATCAGCTATTTTTACGACGATGACTGATTCTACTGTTGACTTGGTAAATTTGAATAAGTAAACATGCCAAGAATCTTCATTTACGTTTTGAAAAAAATTCTTTCTTTTAATTACTATAGAAGTAATAACAAATATTTCTTTACTGTTCCTTAAAAAAGTAAAGAGACATCATATTTTTTCCTTTAAATAAAAAATACCAAATGCAATATATTTAAAAAATGTTTAAGAAATTTTGTGGAAACAAAAAAAATTGATTTTGAACCTAAAAATTTGATAATTTAAAAACATATTAGGGAGCCATTTAATTTTCAAATTATTTATTAAACAAAAATAAATGAATAGACTTTAAAATATAGTGTTACCATTATTTTAAGTTTATCGTTTAAAACATTTTTTGAGCAAACTGTGTAACAAGATAATATTTATAACATAAAATTGTTTTTATTGTGTAAATAACCTATTAGTTCAAATAAATGAGAATATATCCCTAAAAAAGCCTTATTTCAATTTTCGTAAAATGTTCAACGTAAATTTTGTTTTGCTGTTTTTAATTTTTATAATTTTTTTTTTTAATTTTTGAGATTCAAATATTTTTGAAATGAGAGGGAAATATTTTATAAATATCATTTTTAAAGAATGCAGCACACAAAAGGAGTATAAGACCGACAAATCAAATATTCCTGTGATCTTATTTTTAATTTGTAGTTGATCTCTCTTTTTTTTTTTTTTTTTTTTTTTTTTTTTGTATATGTTCATGTTAAAATTACAGATTTATATAATTGATCTTACTTATTAAAATTAGTTATAAATTGTAGGTGTGTTGGAAAATTTTAATGTATTTTGTAGTTGTTTGTTCTTTTTAATACCCGATTTAAGAGAAGAGCTTAAAACTGTATTCAATGAGGTTTCATTAAAAATGTGTTTGATAAGCGTCATGTGATCATTTCTCTTCCTAACTAAATTCTTTTATTTAATCTTTTAAACACAAACAGTTTAAAATTATTAATTCCTTGATGAAAGGTTACTCGAATTAAAATTCAAACAGCACAATTAAAAATTTCAATAATTTCTTATTCCAGATTCATCCTGTGTCACATGCACGACTGAATATCTTTGAGAGCAATCCCTTTAAGTAAATGAATTAATGTATGTGAATATTTTGAAAAATTTATTATGCTTATGAGTTGTATATAATTAATTTTCTTTAAATTAAAGAAGTTTGCATTAATTCCTTTAAGTATAAAAAATTTTGTATTGATACAAAATTTTAAATAAAAAAAACATTATTTATAAGCTTTAAAGTTTTTTTTTTTTTTAACTCCCAATTTGATTCTCTAATGTAAAGAATAAGGCCGATTGTTGCAATTGTGAAGGACTTAACACTAACATAAAATTATCTTTAAGTAATTAAAATAATGTGTGATGACAATATTTTATAGATCATTTTTCTTAAATAATTTTTAGCATTGAAAATATTATTTTATTGCGTAGCATATATGGAGTTTTACAAAGAATATATATCATTGGAATTCCTAAAATGTCTCAGTACAACAAATTAAAAATAGGGAGAAATATTCAACTACAGTTGAGTTTCTTGCATATTCCTTGAACTATTTCCTAATAACTAACCTTATAATTCCTATTTTAGTAAATCCCAAATAATTCCTATCATAAAATTACTAAAATTTTAAAAGTATTTTTTATTTAAACAAATCTTTTCAATAAAAAAAAAATGATATTTGTTTCACCATTCCTTCTATGAGTTTTTATTTCATTCTTCTTATTTTAAATTATTAAAATTTATTCTGTATTTTTATGTACATTTCTTACAGTACTCCATTTGTAATCACATTTGGAATGAAAACAACCCCGGCTAGCTCTAAAAATTCTTTAGTCCAATATTCTGAAGAACAAAGCATATCATAAAATCAGTTATAAAATTAAACACAAGGACAGTAGACTTTGTTCATGTTGCCATTCGATGACAATTAAATTCTCATTGCCACAAAGAGTTTATTAAAGCAGTTGACCTACTACATTTTATCTCGATAAAAGAAAAAAAAAAACTTTTTTTACATTAAGCTTAAAAGTATTAGCACACATTTTTAACTATTTCAATGTGAATATTGAGACCATTTATAAAAGGAATTCTTAAAAACCCTTCTGCATTATGTTAGTTTGAATCTTTGTTCGTGAAGTTTTACATGTCTATGCAGACAAAGTTCTTTTTTTTAAATTCTTATGTTCTAAGTGGACATTTGTCGACAGCACATGTTGCAAGGGAGGAAACTAGAAAAATTCCTATTACTTCCTTACTCAGCCATTGCAATTAACGATTATGAGATTTTTTATCCCTAGACATAGAAGTAAAAATTAGTAAAGCGTTAGGATTGCATTTACCAATAGACACATGTTTCTTATTTCTTATAACATTTTCTATATCTTATGTTCAAAGTTTCGTACAAAATAAGTGAAAAATTATTTAAAGACTTTTAAATTGTATATATAATTTACTTACTTCCATGTAAGTAACACACTTGTACGAAATATATTTAATCCTCAAAATATGCAGAATCTATGAAATAGCTATATGTTGTGATTCATCCATATGAAAATATGGAAATCTAGGGTTCTAAATTCACCAGAAACACTGTAGATATAAACTATCTTTTATATTCATTAATTTTTAAAATCAAAATCTTAAGACATGAATAAAAAGAACCCATCTTTAATAATGTGTAAAATAAATTATTTAAAATAAGTTAATAAAAGTATTTGTAGAAAATCTCTTCTTTTCAAATATCAGTTTTCATTACAAAAACTGTAAGTGAAGTAAATATGTTTCGAAATCAACAAAATTTCTGCACTTTTATCTACATAAATTATCATATTATGATAAAAACAGATTGTGTTAGTTAAGGAAATATCTAAGTCACAGTTTCAAAACTTAGAATTATAATTTTAAATTCTTTCATTTTTCTTTCAATCTTAAATCTTAGGATTTTAATTTAAAAAAATTTTCCCTCTCAATTTATTTATTCATTTTTAAAATTATATAAATATGTATAATATCAAAGAGTTCTAGTATGTAGTTTGCATTTAGCCATTTAACCTTTTGAAATGGAGTACAAAAATATATGCGTAAAATTTGAAATACAATGGGGAAATGTATGATGGCACATTTTTGTAATACATTTTACATTTAATTCATGAGCAAAATACGCTTAAGATATTAAATTTTTATGTAAAATATTTTGTTTTGCCAATTTAAATTAATAATTTTCACTATAGATATGGAAAAGATTATTCGATATTGTATTTATATTGGCTTAAGAAGTTATTTCGATTTCCACAAATTCTAATTGTTAGTATTTTGAAACTTTAAGCAGTTGTATTTAATGAATCTTATGGATTACAAATGTTAAAATATTTTTAACACGTTTCCTGTGAATGCAGAATTTATATTAAGATTGCTTCAAGTTTAAACCAGCTTTTTTAATGTAGACATCATAAATAATTGATAACACCTGAGATCCTTAGAATGAACATTTTTACTCGAAACTGTTTTGAGTTTTAAAATACTTGTACGCTTTTACTTTTATGATTGAGATTGGATCGTGTTTCATTTTGAACATTATTTTCTGAAATCCACTTACATTTGGGCATAAATGTAGGCGGATATTGCTTAATATTTGTATAGATCAATATTTATAAATATTCATACATAAATATTTATAAATATCTTATATGTTTTTCCCTTAAATATTGCGAGACATTTCCGCGTGTCTTTTCGCCATTATTGTGAGACAATTCAGGCAGAGGGCATTTCCTGGTAATTTACCTCGCAATCAGACCCCTACGTATAGCCATGATTCGATTGACCCGATGAAGAGGCTACCATGAAATAAAACACCAAAAAATAAGTGGCATGATCCCACGTTAGCCCATAGGCCATGCAGGTACATACCGATCAAGAGCACCAGAGAAGATTTATTACTTTCGGAGTCCCTGGGGTTCTTTGAACTTGATCACTGCGAGCTTTTCGAAGACACCTCACCACCGCCAGATACAGTGCGAATTTCAAGTGGTTTCCGCGCTTCCATTTGCCCGATCTCTTTGCGGTAAGCTGTATTTTAGCCGTTGAAAAATAACTAGGGAAATTGACTACCACAAAATTTGCCTTTGAAAATTGGCAACGCTGAGGCAATAGAGCTTGTTTATTTTTCTTTTTTGAAATATAATTATTTTAAGAATTAAAAAAAATATGTAAAAAATTTTTTTCTTTCTAGGGAAAATTATATTTAAATACCATTCAAAAAGTTAAAATACACAATTTCAATTTTATTCTAATTATTGTTTGTTTTACCATTTTTAAACATATGAATGTAAAATAAATAGACGTACACAATAATTCTCGCTAAAGCAACATATTTACTATATAAATGCACATTACCGTTCTTCATAGAGTGTGGGAAACTGAATTTTGACATTGAAAAAATTTAATTTCATTTTGTTTTAGTTGAAAGAACTCGTTAAACTACTGTAGAGGTCAAACAATAGCACTTTACCTCAAGATACAATGAAAATCTCAAGTGGTTTTCACTTTGGGATTTTGTCTGTCTGCTTGTTGTTAACTGTATTCTATCAGTTAAAAAAAATTTATTTAACATTCTAACCTCTAAGATTAAAAAATGAGTTACCAAAATAAATGAATTAGCTTATATATAAATCTGCACATTTTAAACATAAACATGCTCATTTTAATGGGAATAATTTAAATTTTCATTGTAGCTACAAAAAAGTTCAAGTTTTCTCTACTCAGTCCTTGATTTTGAATTTTCCAAATGTTCGAATGGAAAATAAATAGCATTGTATTGTTATTTGCAATACATTCGCTGAATAAATGTAAATAGAGTTCCTTTCTAGCAGATATCATTCATTGCAGTGCTGTAAACACACCAAGCTGTGATCAATTGTCACCAGAATTCCTCTGCAGTTCACCCTGTCTGATTATCGTAAATTATTCAATGAATCTATGAAAAAAGTGGGTGTGGTTAAAAAAAAGCATATTTTTGCAATATTTGCAATCAAAAGACGACCTACTTTAAAAAGTCGAAATTTTTTTTATTACGACCATTTCAAACATTCAAAAACGTTAGATTTTGATTGTTTGAAATATGTAAGTAGACAATTCCAAATTTCATCTAATCAATAAATCTTCTTGCATTTTTAAAGGAAGCGAATATAAAATAAAGTAAATTTCTTTAAATAGCATTTTCCCTGTTTAAATAAATTCCTGCATACTTTGATGCTGAAAAACTGTCTGTTATATTGTTTTTTCCAAAGTAATAAATGTATATATATATTTATAGTATTGTAGACATTAAAGTGTTAAAATTTACCATTAGATATGCTATGAATTTTAACTGTTTTTTCTATTGAATTTTGATCTGCGCATTTGCAATGTACTATACTAGTTTAACCGTTGGAAAATGAACGAGTGAAAGCAGTACTGCAACGCATGAGATTGAAAAATAACCTCATCAAAAAATATTCCTTCGTTCGTTTATTTTCTTAAAAATTTTAAGAATAAGAAATATTTATTTTAGTATAAGGAAAGGTTTAATTTTTTTCAAACTTTTTTGAAAACATGGAATTTTTATTATAGACACAAGTCCAAAATTGTTCTAATCACAACTTGATTACAAATTTTTATTTAATAGACTGATTAATTAATAGATTTTTATTTAAGTGACTTTAAAACAAATTTTAAGAAACATTAAAATATAATTTCTTTTACATTATTTACGTTGAAAAATAATTAAATTTCTTTCGACTAAAATTTGCGATTCAAATTCATCGAACATAGGTTTGTTAACTCCGGCTTTGAATCAAAACTTAACATAGGTTTGTTAAGTTTTGATTCAAAACCGGACAAAATCTATTTAAATGACAAAATATAGAAATAAAACTTTGAAAGTATTCAATTTGTATTAGAGATGTGAAATAAAGAAGTCTACGTTCATACTTCCCATTTGAAATTTCATAATTCATTTCTCAAACAGTGATAGAAATTCGGTTTTAAATTATTTAAATGTAATTTTCCTTCGACGATATTTTGGCATATAATATTTATTAAGGATCGAGAGCATCAGATATTTTTTAAATTAGAAAATGTAAGAAGAACTTTAGGTATTCTTCTTCTATTCGAATTTGCCAAGAATATGAATCAAGGTACGCAACAACTTAAAATGTCTAAAAAATTTAAAGCAGCGGTGCTTGGAAAAACTGTTTTACTCTTCTAACAGAATTTTAACTGTTTTACTTTAATTTTTCCTTTACTGCTGCATCGGAGCTTTTGTGATTGCGGTAGAAAATTGTTATGCACGAACAAGGAAATAAATGCATATTTATTTATAAAAACAACTGTCATATTGTCAAACATAAAATTGAGATCTTTAATGATAAATTGGATTGAAATTCATTATTATGGCTTGAATGCTTGATAATTTATGAAAAGGATTTCATATAGAAATACAATCTGCTTAAGCTAAAATAAATCATTTTTTGTGTTATCTAAATTCCCTCCTGGTACATGGTAACGTGGAATAGTTTATTATTAGTAATATTATTTTAACTTTCTAAAATAGCTTAAATAGATTAAAAACTTTTTTGTTTTAAATTAAAAATGAAACGCATGCCTTTGCAATTAATTAAAACAAAAATATTTACAATGCAACCATTTAAATGATCACTTGTTTAACAGATAAGGAATTCTTATACTTGATAAAATTAATCCGATTAAAACAAAATAATGAATCAGTAATTAGTTTTAAGCAAAAAGAACCACAGGAACCTTATTGTCTTAAGTATCTTACGTGATGAATATGCGATGCTATATTCAAAATAGAAGATTTCCATATGACATATATATAAATGCAGAAATTTATTCTTTTCTATTTTATATGCAATTCTACATTTTAAAATAAACTTAATTTTTCATTTTTTTGTTTTATTATTATTATTTTATTTTTATTTTTTATTTATTTATTTTTTTAATCCTACTTTTTTTTCCTTCTTTTGAATTTACTTTTATTAAAAAAATATATTTCTTTTGTGAACATTATTTGATGATAATTTTTGTTTCACATATAAATTTAACTATAATTATTATTCATAATAAAGTGCATTATAAAGTTTATTCTTCAAATTTATTTTTATTGTATAAATAAATATAATGTTTTGCAGAAGATTAGAAGAAAATTTTAAGAGCAAATTATAAGGAATTATTTACCTGTTTTAATATTTATAATTCTTTCGTTTACACGCAACTAAATTGTTTTAATAATAAATTATTTCAATTTACCAACCATTTTAGAATAACATTTCATTATTATATTATTCTATAATTTTCGAAACTATAAATCGTTTAATTTACACATTTTTGATAAAAAAAAAAAAAAAAAAAAAAAAAAATTATTATGCTTGTTGTATTTCCAAAAATAAAAAACAAGCTGAAAAAATATATAATCGTGTGTACGAAATGAATAAATCTTTAAGGAATATTAAAATTATTTATAAAAAATTTGAAATAAAAATTCTGTTTAGTAATATGAACATAGATATAATTAAAAACCTTGAATGAGTATGCGAAACAGCTTTCGCTACAGCTTTCATCCATCCGATTATCTGAATTACAATCCCGAAAAATGCATAGTTTATAAGTGATACTGAGCTTCTTTCTCATAAGTTGATAAATTTCGCTTAACGACTTTTTTTAATTTTACTTTAGATCACTGCCAACTACTTGTAAGAAATTAATTTGGTGCTATATATTCGATTAATGATTTTTAGAGAACTAAAGAGACAACTTTACATTATATTATAAAACATTATTTTTCACATACAGAAACATTGACAAAATACAGTCAACTTTAAAGTATTATATAAAATAGCATTTTTATATTATTTCATTTGCTTAAAAATATAAGAATCATAAAAAAAATAAATAATAAATATAAATAAAAAAAACTTGAAAACGATATTATGAGCAAAATGTTCTTGCTATAAGCGCAAACCATATAGAGGGAATAAACAAGTTATTGAAATGAAGTGAATAAAATCTGAATTACTTTTTGCACGATTATAAGCATATAAGCAGAACTTCCATTGAAATAAATTGTATTGAACGAATAAATGAGTTAAAGTTAATGAGTTTTGCTTTACTCGTTTAACAGTAATTACATTTAGAATAATTGGAGAATCTGCGTCAAAGTTTTCGTCGGCTTACGTGGTGACAAAGTAACTATGGCTAATGACTGATTTAAGGGAACAATATAAAATTTTATAAATAAATGACAAGATTTTATGCTATAACAAATATTTTAAGAAAATTTTTTAACTTTTTGAAAGTTGTATTGAATTAAATATAGAATGTATCATTTCTTTAATGAGCTATTGTAAATGTTGTACACATTTAATACATACAAAAGGAATTTAGACACTATTCAAATAATTCATTTCATTAAGTCATATTTTATATTCTATCATGACCATGACTATGATTCAAATCTCTTTCATGAGAATAATTAGAATAAATATTTTAAATTCAGAGATGAAATATTAATATAAAAAACCAATATATTTCCAGTACATTATTGTACATACTTCATAGATTTGAAAAAAGTATATAAAAATAGAGTTTATGTATTAGCAAAAATTATTTTGCTGATTCATATATCAAACTCTTATAATTCAAATAGTTGTCAAAAGTAAAAAATAAAGAATTTAAAATATTATTTCTTATATTAAATTATTTGTTTTCATATTTAAGATGTAAATGCAGCGGTCTCAAATGAAATGCAAATTTAAAAATATATTACAGATTCTTAATGAATTTAAAAAATACAGACATAATTTATATAATAATTACATTATTTGTTTCTCTGAATGATATTTTATACTTGACTTTACACTTATGACTCAAATATTTTGCGTCACTGAAAAAATAATTGCTTAAGAGATCTCTTTCTTTACCTTATAAGAATTATTTTAAACTGTGTCAAATAAAACTCTTCAATGTAGAAATGAGGCGCAGTTTATAAAAATTAATGTAGATGTTCAATAAATTAAAAATATATTAATAAATTCAAATATATATTTATTAATATAGTTTAAATTAATGCATTTATTTCTAAATTAATTAATTTATTTCATTGAATTATATATTTTCATTTTGGACAAAAATTGTTTTAATAATATTACAATTTTATACTTGAATTTATTTAAAAAATTATATCTTATTTATTAATAAGATAAAATTTTTTAAATCTTAAAGGAATATGCTGGCAAAAATTAATAATTGAATAATTTATTTATTTTTTAATATGTTTTTTTTTATTTTAAATTAATTTTATACTAAATAAAATCAGAATGTCTACGTAATGATAATAAACAATCTTCCAATTAATTATTGATAATTAAATAAAGAAAAGAAATTTTCAATTATATGTCATTAATATTGCCATAATCGAAAAAGCAAAATAATTTTATTTATGAATGATCTATATGAATGTTAAAAGCGACGTTAACGGTTTTCTGAATGTGACTCAAAATTTTCTAATAAAGGGAAAATATAATTAGGATTCAATGTTTTTTCATCGCTATCAATCAAGTGCAAAAGTGCTAAATATTAATAATTTGTTGATGTATCGTAGCATTAATGAACCATTCAATGTATAAAAATGTTTGAAATGGAATCAAAACAATTAAATTGAATTGCAGAGTCAAGAAACAATATGAATCAATTTATGTAAGAATTCATATAGAGTAAAATACGTATAATAATATAATGTATTATATATAAGATATTACCAAATATATTGTTGTCAATAAAATTATAAAAATGGGAATATTTGTTATACTGACGCGTTTTATCCATTCATTGTTAAATGTCGATAAAGACAGCAAGATTTTTTTTTTTTTGTAACAAAAAATGAGCCCTAAGCGAATTTAGTTGCAAAAAATTATTTTAATTTTTTTTTTATCACGAGATGGCGCACAATTTTAAGATTTATTTGAATTTTCTTTCTTTCTTGCTGACAAGAAATTAAACGAAAAATAAAAGCTTGCTTACATATTTAGTATTTAATTGCATTTTATAGGCTAATACAAATGCTCATTGTTTATTACTAAGATGTATAAATGATTCTAATCAAAATTTGAAATAAAATGGGAAATTACTCATTATCGACATTAAATTGAAATGCAAAACAATGTATATAATAAAAGGAAAAATGAATTCTTATTTTATTTGCGTCTATGTGATCAATTTCCTAAGGAAATATACAAATTCAATTCTGGCAAATAACTTTTATAAAAAAATAATAATGAAGTTTGAAATTAAATAAAAACGCATTATTATTATAATGAAAATAGTTTTAGAATTCTTTTTGACAAGGATTTAACATTATATATTTATACATGTGTGTGTATTTTAATATTTTAGCCTTTTTGTCATTTTGTTCCAGTAAAATATGTAATTAACATTTAACCTGAAATATCTTATTCTCATCTGTAAATGTCTGTTAAAATTACTTCATTTGATTGCATTTTATAACAAGACAATCAAAGAAATTTATTTTTAATCAATTAAACAAAATAAAATACAGAAGTTAAAGTTTTAAGAAAATACCAAAGTAAATTAATAAATTATTTTTTAATAGTCATATTTAATTTTTTGATACTAAATGTTTCCATGCAATTTAAATTGAAATATATATAACATTACTTGTTACACTTGTGATTGATCACTTTTTATATTTTTAATTTGCATGACTCATCTAAAGGAATATTGAGTACTTAAAATGTCACTGTTAGTTTTTTATTTAGATGTTAAATACAAATGCTTTCGATTTTTTTTATATAAAAAGTATGATTTTAGTGCATAATAATATAATACTGTACATAAGTATTTCTTTTGATAATATGCTTAATACAGTATGATAGGAACATGTCGTTACCCTTTTTTAGAATTAGCAGCAATAAAACCACAAGTCTACCTATTTTTCTTGTGTTTCTCTATACGTTGGTTTACTTTGAAAATTCATTCATTCCTTATTCAAATTTATTTTAAGGCACGTAAATCATCTATTAATATACATCGAATGTACAATTATAACCTTGATATGTTATTTAGTCTCAGAAATATAAGTTGTAACAGGTCTATTGTGGCTACAATTCACTTTTTTAAATAAATATTTTATAATTAGCCTATAATTTATTCACCAAGCGTTTTCAGAGAATAGCAAATAGTTATAAAATATGTGTTGAAGAATTTGTCAACTTTTCCAGAGTAATTTTCTCAAATTTTACAGTTAACTCATGTTTGTCTTAGTAAAAAAATTATCATCTTGTAATCAGAGAACGATCTTCGAAATTGAATGTTTTCTTTTAAAAATATATTACCAATGTATGTAACGAAAAAATTATACATTTAAATCACAAATTTGTTGAAGCTATTTGTCAGCTTGGGTTTTCAATATAAGATTTAATTTTTTTAAATAAATTCCATGTTAGTTTTTTTATTGATTAATTAAAATTATGCTATAAAGAATGTATTCTTGTAAAAAAAATATTTAACTGTTTCTATTAAAAATTTTTTAAAAATATTTCAATGGGGAATATATTGCAAATATGCCACATGGAATAGAATATGAAGTATAAAAAGATAGCAAACAATTAAAATTATTTAAAATATAAGAGATCAAATGAATGAAGCAAGTCCAATTAAATTTAAGGAAGCAAGCTTTTGAGACATTGAATCATAAAAATTATTAAAAGGGTATAAAATCCTTAAAAATTCAAAATCTTCTATAGATTCAAACTCAAAGCACTTGGTTTGAAAAACAAATATGAAATTGTCAGATTTTTCCTTCTACTATCATTATGTTAATTTATTTCCAAACAAGAAATGTTGGATTTTATTTCGATTTTAGTAAATATTTCTCGCGAATTTTAACACTATATTCTTTTTTATAAATTATGAATTTAGAAACTACTAAATTGAAGGAAGATCTTTCCAATAAGTTAAATTTATTGAGTTTTTAAGTAAATTTTCTGTTACTGATATGTTTTTAATTTAATTTAGGGTAATATAAAAAAAAACTATTCATCTCATTTTCAAATTCAATATTTTTTTTTCCTATTCGCAGTTAATAGAAAATTCATTTCTTCACTGCTTACTAAAGTAATCCTGGATGGCATTAAAAGAATTTTTTCTAATGAAAATTATTGTGATAATGTGTAACTCAAATTGCGAAGTGCATTAATTAATGTCTAAAGTGTTATTTTGTCATACATTTTCTGTCAAATGGCAATAATCTGGTATAAGTTAGCTTTTTTGTTTTGCTTCTTTTCTTTTAATCAAAAATCATCGTCTTAATATTTTGATCAATAATCACTAACTATTCGAAAGTTTGTTTTACAATATTTGCCATTATTATTATTATTAACAGAACCCGTTTGATCCCTCTTTTTTGGTATCTATCAGTTTCACGCGAGTAGGAAATTTAGCACAAGGAGTTTTACTTTATTTTTATTAATTCCTTTTATCAATAAGATTGTTTTTACTTAAATTTTGCAAGAAAATTTTCCTGATTATATATTTTTTTATCAAAAACTTTGCTATCCTGTATCGTTATTTGTTATTAAAAAACTGATTCTAAATTGCCCTTATATGAAAAAGAAAAAATTCATTGACGCAAGCCAAAAATTTGTTGGTTAACTTCCTTCGAAAAAATGAAATAAATGAAAAATGTTCGTTAATATAAGTATTTTTATACATTATAGTTTTACGCCTTCACAACTAAGTATGTGTGTTCTTACGTATTAAAAATTAATTCAAATACAATAAATAGTTTCTTTACTTCTCTAAAAATTGTTTAACACAAATATTGAACTGAAACAAATAATAATTTTTTTTTTCTTCTACATTTTAACTTGTCAATTTAGTTTTGCCACATAAATTTAAATGGCTCTATAGATTTAATAAATAATTTCCCGTTAACAAAAGTTAAATTTCCATACGATTATTTTTTAATCAATTAATTTCATTTGTTAATTTAGACGATCTATAAGCACAAACTTTTGAGAATTTTTTCAAATAATTTCGCATTTTTATGAAAGGAAATCGCACTATAAATCTCTGTCTATTTGATATTTATTTGTTGGCAAGATAAATGCTTAACTTAAAAATTTGATAAATACGGAATTTTTCTATAATCATAATATTATTAGCATTCTTTTCATGAGTAAAATTTAAAAAAGCCAGGAAAGAACTATATATATATATAATTTTATATATATATAA
This sequence comes from Latrodectus elegans, assembly GCA_030067965.1. Classification (NCBI taxonomy): domain Eukaryota; kingdom Metazoa; phylum Arthropoda; class Arachnida; order Araneae; family Theridiidae; genus Latrodectus; species Latrodectus elegans. The sequence goes on from CM057819.1 coordinate 118,709,705, forward strand.
ATACTTTTGATATTTTAATAATTTCTCAGATTACTTTAAATATATTATGAATAAAATACTTCTTTTATTTTCTATTCAAATTTTTTTATTATTTATTGATTTTTATAGTTTTTTAATTTATTTAAATTTACTATTAATAACTACCTTCAAAAAAATGTATTGAAAGAAGTCAACTTGGCTTTCTTTCGTTACATAAACTCAATTCAAAAAACATAACACCATTACATACACTCAATTCTAAAAAAAAAAAAAAAAAAAAAAAAAAAAATTTGTTACAAATTTTTTATTAATTACAAATATACTTAGCGATTTTTTTTTGGAGTAATGCATTTTATTGAATAATTTTTGACATATTAAATATATACTGAATTGTATTGTCCGTGTAAAAATATTCAATGTCTTCTGTAGTTTATTTTATATTTTAAGAGTACAATATATCGTATTAAATGAATCTTATATAACATAACACAACATAGTAAATATTCCTATATTGCATATATTAAAAAATATCAACTGATTTTAGTATTTACTGAATCTTTAATAACTTTTTTATTTCAAAAAACAATAACAAACGTGAAAAAAAATTAATTAATAATAACTTTTTTCGCGTTAAAATGTTCAGGGGCTATAGTAATGATCTTTTTAAACAATTTGCCCGCATTTACGTAGGAAATGAAAATGACGTTGACAAACAATTTGTTGTATATTCAAATATCCGAGGTCATTGCATATGCACGGAACTTATGAATTATTCAAAATGCCGCATTTTATTTCAGAATAATTAAGCGCCCGCAAACTGAAAAGTTTTAAAATTGCTGTTTAGTGGTTACAGAGACAATCATCGGTTTTAAATGTAAACTTCCTATTTTCAGCGGAATTGTTTCTGAAAATGCCACTGTGCTAACTTTTGTACTAAAAATTATCTAAGCAGAACTAAACGCTTATGATAAAAAATAAAGCTAATTAAATTAATAAATGAAGAGTTTCTTTTCGTTATAAACTCTATATTACATACAGCATTTCTTTTTGTTTCAGAACACTTTCTTTTTATTAAAAGAAAAGTTTAAAGTACATTTAAAATACTGTGCAACGAGGAAGATGCTTTAATTATGCATAAAGAACTAATAAACAAGAAAATGAAACCAAATTTAGATATTTTTCACTTATAAATTTATTTATTTGTAAAATAATTTGTAACGTGTATCTTAACTTCGTTAAGGATATTTTGTTATAAATTTAGTTTTAAATATAAAATAATTTAAATTTTTTAAAATTACATGGATTTAAAATTTTCTTCTAAAATGATAAATAAGAAAAAACATTTTATTGGGAATTGATATTTCAACAACATTACACAATAAATTAACATCTACAATCAATATTACATTACAAATTAATTTTTTAATAATATTTAATAGAAAATTGAGTTTTTGTGAACATTAGTTTGGAAACTCATTTTTTGATGGTTAATCTTTGATAAATTGTGAAGTCTGTGAATGAAGCGTTTAGAGTTTAATAAATAACTGTATTCAAATAGATGCTTCACGATTTTCTACTTTGCTCTGCATGTATCGTAAAACATGCGTTTTGTAACACTGCATACAAGCAATTTTGTAAGTCCCTGAATCGCTCATATATTAATGGAAATACAGATTCTGATAAGTATGCATAAAAGCATAACCTTTTTTTTATATTTTAAAAACATTATGATTTTCATTACGTTTTAATATAATTGAAAATACAAGAGAAAATCATTAATAAAACGTTGTTTATTTATTTATTTCTATAATTTTTTATTCTGCCCAAGAATTCATTTCATCTTGTTTTATCTCGTAATTTTTTTTATGATAAACAGCATTATTTTATATAGTAAACAACTGTATTTATATGGTTATTTCAACTGTATTTATACAAAATATTTTCGTAATACCTTTGAATGGGATACATAAAATATAAATATTTCAAAAATATAGATTAAATATTTACTTTCTAAACATTAAAATTGATTTTTAAAGACAAATGAAATGTATGAAAATAATATACATAAAAAGTAATTCATTAATTAATTAAAAAAGTATGACAAAACAACAGTAACATTTTAATTTTTTATTTGAATAATGTGTATTAAAGCCATTTTACTAGTGCTCTTAAAATTAATTTGTTACTTACTGTTAAAATTAACGTAAAAATTGTAAGAGTTAAAAGCATTTTTCGCACGTTCTATTGAGAGAAACAAGCTGTGAATTTCCGAAATATTAATAATGGAGATGAAGAATCATGAAAAACACTTTAGATTCACGGGGGTGCCTGTAAAGGGCGCTTACCTGCATATCGTGGTCTGACTGAAGACATTGCCGTAGAGGGTTCCTAAGGCTAAACCGACGTCTGCCTGGGTGAACCCCAACTTGATGCGCCTCTGCTTAAACTGCTTCGCGAACTGCTCCAGGTCGTCGGAGCTGGGCGCCTCCTCCTCCGAGCCATCCGGATGGTGCCTCGGGTCCAGCATGTCGTTGTGGAGGTGGTGGTGCGGATGGTGTTGATGGTGCTGCTGGTGGTGGGGGTCCGGGTGATGGTGCTGCATCTCCCGCATACTCGGGTGCAGCTGGCCTCCCCCGCCGTGCGACAACATGCCGTTCATCGCGCCGTAGTGGTGCTGCAGCGGGGGTGACCCGTTTGGGCTGGGGCTCATGTGGCCTCCCATGTGAGCTGTAGCGCCCAGGGAACTCGGGTGCCAGGGAGTCCCCATGTGCTGGGGCGGACGGTGGTGTAAGGTGCCCGGGTGGATATCGCTTGGCTTGATATCCTGAGCACCACCGTGGAGACTCATGCCACCCCCTGTTGACCAGGGTGAAGGGTCACTGTGAGGGGGCAGCCCCACCCACTGGTGATGGGGTGCCAGAGTGTGTCCGTTAGGTCCATGGTGTGGGTTGGGTGGCATATACTTCATTTCGGGCGGTTCGCGGCCATAGCTAGCTTGAGATGTTGCCACTTGCATGCCTTCATGTATTACCGCATTGTACGGGTTCGAAGGGCTAGTGGCCATAATGCCATGGAGCTCAATCGTGGAAAAACGGGCAGCAGCAGACGATAAGAGTCCGTCAGTCCCCCGACTGTCGTCTGCGCCTCGAAAAACCTGTTCCTTCAGTGCGACTGTTTTTGGGTCCGACTCTTTCGCATCAGTTCCTTCGCCGCCTCTTAGTCCACCCCCAAGGTGTTTGTTTTAGGTTTCTTCTTCTTGGGTCGGTCGCTCAATGGATCATTTCCCTGGATCGAGAGGAATAAATCTGGAACGAACAGACGATTCAACTTTACTGTTATTAGAAAAATAGATTTTTTTTAGTTGTTTTCTATTCAGTTATCTTATTTCAATTGACTTAAGTAAATGCCAATATTCGATCACAATTTTGCGAAATTATTCAAATGGAAAATAATTTTTTTTCGCAGTTAACTTATTAAGCACTTGCTACCGTGCAGATGTGATGCTAATATCAAACACGGGCTTCAGTGAATGTTGAGAGTGTAATATTAGCCTTGAATATATCAAGATTACAGACACCAAAACAATCCTTTAAAATGGGCAGTGCGTGTTCGACCACCATACGAGCAAACGATCCACGTATCTTCACGGTTACCGCTCAATCCAGCTTTTGCTGCCGCCCTTTCCTTGGAATACCCATCTCGGCAGGCCGGGCTGGAGTCGTTGCCTGATTGGTGAGACGATCCGGTGAGCTTATTGGTTGGATGTTTGTGACTTTTTCTTTTGCTTTTTTTCTTTTTCCTATTCGGCTGAGTGGGAGAGGGGTGGGGAGAGGACGCGTTGCATGAAACGTGACGTTGCCTTGGCGACGTCTTTGCCGCGTCACGTGATTCTAAGGGTGGATGCATGGTTGCGTCATTGGGCGGAGCTTACTGTGGAAGGGTGGGATTACGTTGCGCATGATTGACACCAGCATGCTGTGTGTGTGAGGAGTAAAACACCTGAAAACTTATATGATCCCAGCGACATACCATTTCTGGGATGGAAGAAGTTGTGTCTGTCCGTCTTCTGACAATTTGAGTGGAAGATTATCAGTGACCAAATAAGTACTGATCACTTGGAATGACCATCACATATTGAATGAAAGACAATAAAATAATAAATATCGTGCATAGTTATGTAGTAAAAATTTTCCTCATTTTTTAAAATCATTAATTAATAATAAAGAAAAAGCTGAATTTTCATAATAAATTTGAAGGAAAGTTTAATGAAATATTTTCAGTATATTTAGAATCTATCCGCTAAGAACTTCTGTTAACTCTCTTTCCACAGTTTGAAATTTTATCTTCTCTAATACAATCATGATTCATTCTAATTCCTTCTAACTCAAGAGTTATTGAGTTAAATTGTAAGGATCAAGTAATAAAAAAACAATAAATTCAATTCAATTTGATAAACAGATTGAAATTTAATTCAGTCATTCATTTCAATTGATGGAATGAATTTTCAAGCATTTAAAATTAAATCCTATCGGCATAAATTACTAATGCTGATTTAATGCAGCAAGTAGTACCAAATACTTCACAAAATGTGATATTAACTAAAATAATATTTTAAAAGACGCAATGAATAAAAACAAGATTTGAAAACAGAGGATAAAAATATTGATTAATAAAAAAGATGCTTGTTATTCATCAAAAACAAACATTTGAATCTCAATAATTAGAAATACCTGAAATGATAACTCACTTTAGGAAGGAAGTGCATAAATTAATTTTAATTCAATTAATTAATAAAGATTAATTTAAACCTTCCTTTTTCATAAATAAAACAATTTATTTATATTATGTATTTAAAACATGTTTTTAATTTTATAGACATAGATTATAGATTTTGATTTTGGAATACAAAACAAACTGTAATATATTATAGACATTGAATTTAAAATACTTAATAGATTTAAAAAATGTTTTTCAGAATCAATTATTTTAGCTCAACGACAGCAAAATAAGCAATAATACTACGTAGAAAGGGAGGGGTTATTTGTAAAACTTAGAACTTCTTTTAAAACACATATTAAATTTTTTAAAAATAATTTTACTATTATGGAAAGTTTAAAAAATGTTTTTTCGTACGTTTTAGTAACATTAATATATAAACATTCATTTAACTATACTCATCCTTATATATGAAACTTAGAACCAAAATTTAAATTCTACGTCATCTTAGTACCTGCTTTTAGCCAGTAATGTATACGTTAATCATTGTAACAAGAAAGTTAATCAAGATAAAAATTTGAAGGGAATAAACTGACTCAAATAATAATATTAATAAAAATAAATTAAAAAATACTACCTAAATGTTTTTTTTTTCCTTGAAAAATACACATGAAAAAAATTTTATCTTTTATAATATACTAAAATACTTTATATTTGAAATTTATGTGTTGGATTGCACAAATGATTGCATCATAGAATAAATAATTTACTACTTATTATTATGAAGCTAATGTTTTTTCCTTGATATACAATATGGGAATTAAAGTTGACCTAAATTTCTAGCAGTGTTAAGTTTAGTTTCAAATTGTTTTCAGTTAGTCATGATATCTTCTTTATAATTATCAAGATAACAAACCCAAATTATTTTTAGTTTCATAAATTTTAATTGTGCCATTTTTTCAGATTACATGAATTGGAAAAAACTACAAATCAAAAGAGTTCGACATCAAATACCCTGGTTATAAATACCATTATAATCCAGTAAAGTGTCAACCAGAGAAAAAAAGACATAGCCATAGTATTCTCCAAACCTCAATCCTTACTATTTTTTCTCTTTGAATATCCTGGAGAGAGTTGCAATATATTTAAATATTATTGTTGCTGATAATATATTTTTATATGTGTGCGTTTTTGTTTGCTCCCACAATGAGATTTCTATCTGCCAGAAAGTGTCAAGCAGAATTCCTGTTAATAAGATGCTAAGGTAAAAAACAAAGCTTTATTAATAAATTTTGTTATTGGGATCAAATTTTTATTGGAACTTGGGTGCAATGAGCAAATTTAGTCGTAATGAAAAGTTAAAAGTTATTAAGCTCTTTTGAATGAAGTCCTGCTAAAGATCATTATGATATCACAAGTAAAATATTTCATGATGGCATATTATAAATAAATTTTCAATGAAACTTCGATACAAAGGACAGATTTCGTCATAATGATGAAGCCCATTTCTGTTCTGAATCGATTCCAAGTGCAGATTGCTTAGGATATTTTATTTAGTTACGATGGAATATTCCAAGATGCACTATGTTTTAATCTGCACAAAGCTTTTCGATAATTTTTTTTCTTAATTTTTATGTAATTTGTAACATTTTAATCGCTTTGACCCCGTTTTGAAGGGGTAATACGCATTTAATATTCCTCACTTCACTTCTCTTCTTTATCTTCTCACCAGTGAAATAACGAAGTAAAGCGAAAACTCGCAGCTTTTACTTAGTAGATTCATATCACCCGCAGAATTTTTCACAAAAAAAAAAAAAAAAAAAAAAAAAAAAAAGGGGGGGGATGAAGCAACTACGCAAATCTTTCCCCCTCATAAATCCAACCCAAGAAAAAAAAAGACAGTATTCGGCCTTAAAATAGAGATGTCCCTCCCTAACAGTTCCCATAGTCCATCTGATGGCGAACAGGATAAAAATGAGACTTAATATTCCGACGTCGGATGTTGCATATGAGTTTCCAGAAATGAAGACGAGTTTTTTTCCCCGGATGAATTTCTTGGGGGGGGGATCAACACGTGGCATCTTAATTAGTTTGATTACTCCAAGGCTTAAGGTCGACCTCAGTGTTAAAAAAAAAAAGAGAGCTATAGTGTGGGGTAGAAGAAGAAAGATAGCCAGAAGTTGTTACTTCAAGGTTGCATCCATGCAAACTTGTTCTCGAGGCTGAATATCTGCACAGAGTATGTTGAAAAGTTTCTGATCTGCCCGTTAAATCCAGATTAAATCCACTCCAAAGTCCCCCCCTTTTTTTTTTTTTTTTTTTTTTTTTTCTTTTCCTCCCTAATTGATTGGCGAAAAATTTTTCGTCTTTAATTTTTTGAAAGTTTCTAAAAAAAACGTTGAAAGAAATAAAAAAAATAAGATTTATTTTTTCATCACTTTTTAAGGTTAAGAACTGGAATTGTTAGACAGTATACCCTTTCTCAACATCAACAATGCAAAATGTCGTTGTTGATGTTGAGAAACCAATAACCGTCCATCAAGCTGTTTACGAAGAAATGGAATGCTTATTTCAAATGAATGTAGCCAATCAAAGCCTTCTATTTTTATGAAAGGCAGAATCTGGGCAGTAACTAGAATACCTCAGAACCTTTGAATGAAACTTAATATCCTCTATGAATTACATTTCTTATTATTAAAGAACTGACTTTAATACTGATTAGAAAATCGAATTATATTCGAATATTATAAGATAAATACTTTATTCCATTTTTGCGGTTACATATCGAAATATTTCCTTTCGCTTTTGCCAATTGTTTCCTCTTATTGTTTCTTCGTTAATGCTTTTATTTAATACAGTGACAGTTATCATTAATACATAAACAAAATTTAAAATGTATAATGCCAAAGTCAGCAATAAAATCTCAAGGGAAAAATATTTCTTCTAAAAAAAGTAGGAGTACAATATTTATGCCTTTCAGACGGGATTTGGACCTAGAGCCCCAAAGATGGAGGGAAAGAAACATCACTATCTATAATATGTAATACATTGAAAATTAGCTCATGAAGGAACAATTAATCCGAAAAATCTCTATTAAAATCATAATTTCATGTTTCCAAATTAAAAGAGATGAACTTGGAAATTTTTTTAAGCACTTTAATTTTTACAAACTATTATAATCTTGTTGAAATATTATTCTTCAAATCATTTATAAAAGCATTTTTATATACTTAAAATAAAAGAGTTGATACGTTTAAGTAAATAATGAATTTTCTCCCACTAATTTTGTAGAAAAACAATTGAAAATGTGTTGTTAAATTATTTAATAGTACTAGCAAAATTTATATGTTTTTGTATTATATAGAAAAACGTATTGTTTAAACTGTACCTAAGCAACAAATTATTGAGATTTGTCTGTAATCAACTACGGAACTACTAGTTAACTAATTATTTTTATTTACTTCTTCAAAAATGAAAAAATAGAAAAACACATAAAATGAAAGAAATAATAGATTGAAATAAATATTATTTTTCTGAACAAAAAAATTTCTTCTTTTATTTATAAAAAATGGATTTAAGAGCTTTATGACTTTTTTAGTTTCACAGAATTCAATTTCATTGTTTATTCTTGCTCCTTTTATTATATTAAGAATATATATAGATATGTTTTTAAAATGCATACTATTTTTAGTATTTAATATTGCAATTATATAACAAATTGTATTTTTATAATTGTAATTGTAGAGACTATAGCAAAATACGTAACAGCTGCTGTTACATATTTCAGAATATTTAGCAACGCAATGTAAAATAATAACTCAGAAGAGCTGTGGTATTTTTAATATCAAGTAGTTAAAATATAGTATGTAACAAAATAATGATACTTGTCTACAACACATGTAAGCAAATAAAAGTCCCACAATTTACGCATATAGAGTACGTCGATGTCTTGTATATCGCTGCAAAAGAAACAAGTGCTAAGTCAAAGTATTTCATTACGTATTCCACAACGGGCAATTAATAATCGAACGGTAGTAGTTCTAACAACCCTAGAGCGAAATTATTGTTTACTACCTTGTAAAATACGAACCCCCAACGCAAGCTAATCCTCTTCCCACAAAGAGAGGAAGTAATGAAAATAACATACGATGAAAAATCTGTCATCATATTTCAAAAGCAAACGATAGACGATGAAATTTGAAAGATCAACAGACGATAATAGATGCTGTGATGGAGGGCGGAAAAGATTTATTTAAATTACCGTGATTTAAACATGAAGCAAGAAGAAAATCTTCAGTTGGAGTATGTGCAGCGCCATCTGTTAGGTCTTCCGAACAATAAATATTCAAATCAAATAAGGTGAAAGGACTTAAATTTAATTACTAAGTAAGTCATTTTTAAGAAAAAAACAAATAGGAAATCGATTTCTCATGTTAAAAAATTCTGAGAGGGAAATTTTTGTATATATTTAAAAGGTATTTTGATAAAATCTAAAGTATATTAAGAATAAAAACTAGTAATTTTAGTCTCCTAATATTTTTGATCGTCTGTTTGGAATGAAATGCTTTATGAAATGATTTAATTTTTAACTAGTTTGATCAATTTTACTAATTTACTTACTTCATTTTCAATAAGTTAAATGATCACTAACTACTTAAGAAATATCTATTTCATCGTAAATTAAAGGATTTATAAAATATATATTTGGCACAAAATCACAGATATAAAAGTTTTCTTTTACAAAATATGTTATTTGCAAATTGTTTTTCACAAATAATTAAAATGAAAACACATAACTTATTTATTGCTATATTACTTTTAAGAAATCGATTACTTTTGAGACATTCATTCATTCATAAACTATAATTAAATACTTTAATATTTATAATGACATTTGATTTTAATTATTAAAGTATTTAATTAATAATATCAATATTTTAATAAGTGGGAAGTTATTTTTTGAGTGAATACTTTAATTCTTTTATAAAATATTCATTCAAAAAATTACTCACTTATTAAAGTATAAATAACTCTGCATAACTTTTTGAATGTATGAAAGTATTCGTTCAAAGAATTATGCATAGTTAAATTACTAATACTGCATGAATAAAAATGTTCGTGATATGACAATTCTGTGTATGATTTAATATATATATATTATTTTATTTAAACTCTCACAAAATTTCAAATTTGTTGTTATAGAGCATAATTTTACTATTTCCTATCTAGAAAGAATTAATGCTGAATGTGATAAAATACTTCGCGCGGTATTAATTTGATTTTAATAATTAATCTTATAAACTATAAGGACTGCCTGAATAAATATTACATAAATAAGTAAAAAAAAAAAGTAAAATGTGTTTAATTTAATTTTAAAAAAAATTAAATGTTACAAAATGCTTAACTGACGTATAAAATTATTGTTAAAACATGTCTGAGACTCCAAAAAGAAAATATTATTTCCTTTAAAATTCCAGAATAATTTATGTTGATAATATTCTTGCAATAACATGGAGGACAAGGATCAATGAATCCCCGCTGCCGATTTTTGACGAGATAGATGAATTAAAATATTACCATTAGAAAAATCAACGAGCCAATCAAATGAAATAACGTATAAAAGCTTTGAAATTAAGGGCAATAGATATAAATGAATTCAACCCAATCACAGTGAGAAAAACATTTCCCATTCAATGTGAAGCATTTCAGATTAGTGATGAAATGTCATCTTAGATTTCAAATATATATCATTCTTAGTCATTATTTCGAAAACTTTATTCATACTCACGACCGCCAGCTTATATGCGTGCAGACATTTTCGTTATAAAGGAATCAGTTCTAACAAAACATCTGATTCTTAAATATTTTTATTGTTAAACATTCTTATATAAAGCAATTGAACATACCACACTAATAAATGCCTTAAAAAGGGGGAATTAAAATATAAAATGATTTTTAAGCTAAAAGCATTAATTTCTTAGTTTAATCAAATTTTTGCCATACAGTAAATTATCGCTTAATCATTAACTTTATTTTTCTTAACCAGGATTTTTAAAGTACAGAACTAAAAGCATTCAGATATATACTACACTACTCACTTATACTTGAACACGTGTTTCTATGTGGTGGAACTAACAAATTTTACTTTACTTTAAAAAAAATGGCGCTAGGCTTAACTTAAACTTAATGTCGTAGTATAACATTTTTATGAATTTAAATAAAAACGAAATGAATAATAAAACACTAAAGTGCTTAACGCAAAAATATTCTAATAATTAACTAGTAACATATTTAATTTGTAAGAATAGTGTTTTTTGGAACACAAAAGAAGTTGTGATTTTACAATGGCATACCCAGTAATAGAATTTCTCTCCTGATTCCTTAAATCTTGTAAAGTGAAAAATAATATTTACTCTTGGACACTCAGTAAAGACGAAATGGAAGAAACTTCATTTTCCCCCCCATTTTAGCTTCTTACAAGAACATTTATAGAATCACAATCTTGAAGTTATATAGTGAGCATACATTTGCATTAACACTCAGATTTAATTTTAAGCACATGTTTCATAGGAAAGAGGTTCAGAGACCTCTCTAAAAGAAAAAATCGAATAAAAACAAGAAAAATAAAAGAAAAGGAATTACCTAGCGAAGACATTACCAAACATTACTTTGAACAAAATCTCTGTAAAGAGCTTTGCGTTGCCAAAACAATACTTCTAGAAACAAAACTTTAGAATAAAAATATATTCCACCATCAGACGATATACATTAGACAGACGATGTCATAAACTGCAAGTGTCATACGAAACATGTTAATATTACATACATGTTAACTTGAAACTATATTAAAATTAACGTATAAGTTCTTTGCTAAAAACCAGCTATTTAATACACTATTAAATTTATGAATATTCCCTTATTTTAACCATACACTAAACATATTCAAACATATCATTTGACTTTATAAACTACACGAAGTCGAATGATGGTCTAAAAACTCAAGTGTCAGTGAATTCCTAAGACCTTTCCTGTACATTAAACAGCCCCGTAGTATCCTCTATAATAATTTAATAAGAAAAAGCCCATTTAATAAGAAAAATTACGGAAGTTAACTAGCCACGATGAGGATCGTATCTGCACTAAAGATGGAAAATTTCAACTGTTCGTTACATAAAAGGTTTTTTTGGGAAACTCTTTGGTTCGTATTGCCGTACAACTCAACCATTGACTGCATCTCAGTAAAGATTTTTTTCAACCATTTTTGTTTACTCATTTTTTAGCTGGGCATTACATGAATTTATAGAAGAGATATTTAACTTCGAACTAAAGAGTAAAAATTTACTTCACGTAACGAGAAAAGAATGGAATTTACATTTTATCAACAATTTATGTATTTATATACAATTAAATGACATGAACATCATTTATCATTCACGAGGCAATTTAAAAATTGGCTTCAAGAAATCTGAAGAAATTTTTACACGCAGTTTTAAGAGGTATTTAGTTGGTTTTACCAAAATTTTCATATTTTAAATCTATTTATTATATTACGCCATTCAAAAATTTCGTCATTCACAATTTTTGACTCGTTTATTTTTTTAATTCGAGTTTCAAGGTATTTAAATAGAGAAAAATTTTTAATTTATATAATTTTTGGTATACGAGCATTAATTATTTTCAAATCATTCGAATTAATGGAAAATATAGAAACATGAAAAAATTCAATATTTCTTCAGGGTGAGTAAGATTTCAGTATTCAAGCCTTCCATTTTTTGTTTTAAACTACTTCAGTTACTGAAAATACTTGGAATTTTTTTACACTTTTATTTTTACCTTTTGAATTTGTATTTGGGCTCTAATGAGCAGAAGAAAATTAAAACGCAAAACATCAGTAAAACGCTCATTTCCGACAGAAGGAGAAACAGAGATTGGAAAAGTTCAAAGAAAGCGAGTCAACTTATTTCGCCCTCTAATTGGTAAAAGTGGGCATTGTTCCTTTTAATTAGTTTCATTTGCAACTACTTAGAGGGATCACAACGGTTTGACCTCCTTCGGGCCAAGAATGTTAAAGGGAATAGTGAAAACAATGGCCAGGGAGAGACGAAGGTGGGAATTGTAAAGGAACCGGGAAAGAATCAATTGAGAAGTGTTTTCGAATCACACTTTGGAATTGGAAGAATGGTTTTGTGTGTTCATTCTTCAAAATACAAGTCGTGCAACAGTGGGAGACCAATTACAACGGAAAACTTATTTTCCTCTGGTATTTTCGCTAGCTAGAACGAAGCCTTTTGTTGAGATAGTGTTGTTGACTTGTAATTGCAACGTGAAAATATTTTTTTATTTCTGAAGAAGCATTTACACGTGAGAGATATATGTGTCACTTAAAATTACGTGTTTTTTGTTGGTGACTCGCTTAAATCACATATACGTTATAGCTATCTCCTGTTAAGATATGTATAGACAACAATTATACTATATTTTAAAAAATAATATTAATATAAAATTAATTATATCTAATTTTAAATTGAGAGGGTAAATGGTGGTTGGTGAAAGGTGAAATTCGCATAAGCATAGTCATCATTTATAATAAATTCTTTGGTAAATAGTTTTTTTGTATAGGAAAGTTCTAAATTAAGAAAATACACTGTTTTACTGCTTCTGAATATTAAGTTTCCTTTTTTCTAATATATTCAAATTTGTGAATACATGTACATTATCTCTATTCTTAAGCATTTTCTTAATGAAACAAAATCTTTTTGATACAAATAAAGCTTTAAATCCTTAACCAATAAAACATTAAATAACTATATTACAAGCACTAATAAAGCATGTGACTATAACTTATGTTATTATTACGTACACTTTTCATTTATGCACGTAAGTAAATACTGTAACTTATGTCATACAAGGAATATGTGTTAATAGGGTTCGACTATTATTTTCTCAATAGTTAGTTGCAAATACACAGAGTTAACCATGTATTTACACTTAATTGTTGAAGAATGGGCTAATACACAATTTTGACGATCATATATTGAAATCAACACATTTATTCTCGTAAAATGACTAAATGAAAATTTTTATACATTTTCATTTCCTAACACAATGAAAATTAAGTATCATCCGTTAGAAACCAAAACTAAGTGATTTCACTTTCTTGGTAAATTGCTGTAATTCTTTTCTGCGAGAAATCAGGATTACACAAGTGGTTTGAATTGAAATTTCGGAAGAATTTAATTGCATAATTTTTGCCGCAGAGTGCATATTACTCTAGAACTATTAGACTTTTAACTATTTGTTATGTAGAATTTTTAAGATAAAGCTTATCTTGTAACTATAAATCAAAAATAATAATAATTTGTTTCCCCTTAATTTTTGCTTGATCCCTAAAAGCCCGTGAGACATGAGGTGGTTTTTGACGAGGGAAAGTACCATCAATTAGAATATATATATATATATATCCGTACATAACATAAAATTTTAATTTAAATAGAACTTAACTGCTTTTTTTTTCTTTTTTTTTCCCACAAATACGTAATTATATGCTTTAAAACACAAGGTAAGCAAAAAAGTTCTTACCGTTTTTAATGACCCAAAGGAATATGACTTACAGAAACATTGTTAGTCTTCAAAGTAATCACCATCATCATCAAGCACCTTCTGCTAATGTGTCCCCAATTGCGCAATTTCCTTTCGGTAAAACTCGGGGGGTTGAGTATTTAATGGTGTAATGCCAGATGAGTAAAGAGCATGGCACAAAGACTCCCTGCCAAGTCGCTGTATGACATTCCTGGCCACCAGCGCGACATGCGACCTCGCATTATCGGCCAAGAACATATAGTGTTCCAATGTGTGCTGCACATGTTCCAGTTGCTGGGAATGCTGACCTTCAGCGACCGTTTGGCCGGTTAGTAGAAGCTTACAGCGATCCACTTGACAACTAGTCCACCAACATCATCACAGAGAGACAATTCTCCTGACACGAATTGTGTGTGTGGTGAAATTAATGCCTTGCTGTTCGAATACAAATAAATGAAAACTGCGAATGAACGTACGTCTATCCCCGAACGCGACTTGAGGCAGCAGCTGATAAGCTCACTTTGTAGTTGTAAAGCGAGCAACACTGAACAAGTTCTTCGCTACTGTACGATGGATGAATGTGCGCGGTGGAATTTCTTTTATAACATATTTCTACTCTCGATTACTCTGAGCATATATCTACTCTTCCGACTGACCAATATTTCAATCACGTAATACCCTGATTTGTGCACTTATTTCCATTTCATTCAATGCCAACGCGAAAACGACAAGAGTGTTTACCTTGTAAAAGAAATGTTGGTAACTCTTGCCATCTTATTTAACTTACAATAATAGTTATTGATGATAATTTAGCTTAATTCAATAGCATTATTATTAAGAAATCTTGCTTACGATGGAATTTTCTGTTCCGATAGAATTTGTTAAAAATCTATATCGAAGCTTTCTCTCTCTCTTTTTAAACTTTCATTTAATTTCCTGGTGAATAAAATACCTAAGGTAGGAAATTACATACATGTAACATTCTTTTTGAATTAAGCATTATTTTCTCGATGATTTAATTAATTTTACCTATTTTATAATTTAATTTAAATTTCATTTTAATTTTTGAGCGATAATTCTCAAATTTACAGACTATATAGTCTATATTTCTTGTTGATTTAATAGTTAAATTTTACTTCAGATAAGAATTTTTAAAATTTATAAAGTATGTGGAGTCATAAATTGGATTTTGATTATTCTTAAGTGAAAGTTATTAAGGCCGCGTTTATAGTCTTAAACTTGATTCTAATCCCCCTTACGCAAGATTCATTAATAGAATGCGTGGCGTCACGTATTTAATTCTTATAAGCATTCACAAAATTATTTCTAAGAGGAGTATGGGAGTCATACATATAGAGTCATACATTTAATGCTGATTAATCCTGAGAAGTGTGAATTAATTAGATGAATTGATTTCTTTTTATTGTTTTCATTAGTCCTACATAATAATTACAAACTTTATTTTTATTAGTCTTCAGTATGGATTTCCAGAATTTGAAGAGATTCCAGAATTCACATTCGAGAAAATTTAAATTCCAAATTTTGTATGTAAACATCAATACAAAATAATTTCAAATAAAATGTGTATTATAACACATTTTTTGCATCGATAAGACTAAAAAAATATTTAAAAAATGATTTTTTGAAAGTAATAAATATATTGAATTTATATATTTTTTAGCTGTTTTTATTTTTCTAAAAATTAATATTAATCTACGATATTAAATGATTATACAAACAATGTGCTTCTGAATAACAGATTAAATTTGTATAATGATTTAAAGATGATTAGAATGATTTAATTTATATTATCATACCTGATTTATTGATCACAATTTAATTCAAAATAATTTTGAATACAAGTTTATTTTCCGGGTGAGAAAGGAATGGTAAAAAGAATGTGTTTTTTGATGTGAGAAAATTAACACTAATTTTTGAAACTCAGAAAATTTGAGATAATATATAAAATTATAATTTTTTGAGTTTTTTAAGCTATAGTAATAAAAAAACGAAAATATCACTTCATTTAGAGACATTGGCTTATTAAGTGCCACTTTGGATTTCACGTCATCATTTCAATTCCTATATCATAAATGGATGTTTGTAGCAATGTGGGGGAAATGAATCATATCTCAACACTTTTCTCTTCCACGTCTTGGCTTTTAAAGGGCTGTCACTTTGCTCGCATTATTTTTATTATTCTGATACCCAGTGATAATTTAGCTATAATCTTTGGAACTCTGCGCTCAGGATTTAATTCTGTTGATAGTTCATTTTCAGCAAAAAATATGAAGTTGATTTTACTTTCGTCATTTTTATTCGAAGTCATTAATAGGCAAATAAATGGAATTTGGTAACCAAACAACGGTTGTAAATTATAACTAAACTTTTTGACCACTTAGCAATATATCATGTGCATTAAAATACG
The DNA here is from genome assembly GCA_030067965.1 of Latrodectus elegans. Taxonomy (NCBI): domain Eukaryota; kingdom Metazoa; phylum Arthropoda; class Arachnida; order Araneae; family Theridiidae; genus Latrodectus; species Latrodectus elegans. The sequence goes on from CM057819.1 coordinate 118,726,407, forward strand.
CCGAAATATGCAAAAAATAATTTTTATTGAAATGTTTATGGATTTTAATTGAGATTTTCAAGTTTGAAATAAAGGATAAAGCACATAAATAAACGAGTTTTAGAATTCCGAATTATTTCCAGAAAAAAATTATCTCTAGGATTCTGCACTATATCTAGTTCTTTTAAGCATATATTTTTCAGTAATGATGATGATTTTGTGAGGTTGACTGATGCAAGGTCCAATATTGGACATTTCTGCACCGTACAATATTTAAAACTGAAGGCAAAACTTCTGCGTTAAAAGACTAGTCAGATGTATACAATGGAATGTATTAAAAGTTCAAGAAAAGCATATGTAAAAGATTATTTTGGATAAAAATCTTAAATAGAATTCAAGAAACCTATTGCACATAAAAATGAAAACAAAGTTCTATGAAGTTTAAACCCAATCAAGTCTGATAAAATTAAATTTGTGGTATTAAAAAACACTATGCGCGTAAATCATTGAAATTAGGACAGACAATTAAAATGCGATGTACTGTATGTAGTACATTACGCATGTCACAAATTGGAGCACTTCGAGACAAGAATAAGTGCTTGTGTGTAAATCTAGTATGTCCAATACGAAGTTGTGTGACTTTTACACCAACTCTTCACATGGAAGAAACTGGGAATGGAAGAATGTGGGAGGATATATTACATAATTTATTGCGCTCTTCTGTGCAAATTCCATGTTTTTTGCCAGCGGGAGGAAATGATATCTTTGATAATTTGTTTAACGTCAAAAAATGTTAATGCTGTATGCAAAATGTCTGAGGCATTTTTAGCAACATTATCTGCAAGTTCATTCCTAGAAATGCCAACATGACTTGGAACCCAACAAAACACGATGTCAAATCCTTTATTCTTCAATATTTTTAAAATATCCAATATTTCCACAATAATTGGATGGCACTTATCATTAAAATGGTCTAATTGCATTACCGCACTCATGCTATCTGTATATATACAGTATTTTCGATGAGAACTGGATTGCATTATTTCTAGAGCACGTTTAATAGCAACAGCTTCAGCTGTATACACAGAATTTGATGCATGCAGTTTATAGCTGTAAACTGTATTTCCAACAATACCACAACCAACATGACCACTTGATTTTGAGCCATCTGTATATACAGAGATGTAAGAGGAATAATGAGAATGAATGTGTGAAAATAATTGTTGCAAAATAAGGGGAGATGTAGCTGATTTATTGTATCCAGTAAAGGTTTTGATTATATTGACAACAGGAATATTACAAAGAGGAAATCTTAGAGCATCTGTGACTTGAATATGTAACTCGGGGAACTCAGATGAAGACAGGAATGAATTTGTACGCTCATAAAATGATAATATGTTACGTGGCCGTGCATTATATACCCTACTTAAAGAGGGACAAATAACCATCTCAAAGGGTGTTGTGATACTGATAGCATTTTAAAATAATAATGTAGAGTGAGTTGCTTACGTCTCAGATCAAGAGGTATCAGGTTTCAAATTACATAAAGGCTCTGGACAGGTGAAGTCCAGAATGCTCCAGAACAGATTCGTAAAGCTGAGATGAACAGGATCTAATTTGCGCAAAACTGATGATCTGGCTGATCCATAAACTACGCTACCATAGTCAGTTCGAGATAGAATAACTGACTGATACACTCGGAGTAATGCTTTACGATCTGCACTCCCAGAGGTATTAGAGAGAGCCTTCAGAATATTTAGTGATATTTCGCATCTTTTGCGCAAATCTAAGATGTGTGGTAAGAAGGCTAACTTTTTATCAAATATAAACCCAAGGAAATGATATCTGATTAACTACGGGAATAGTTGTGCCTGATATCTTAATTTCTGGATCAGGATGAAGTCCAGTTAGTTTTTCTGCAAAAATGAATACAATTGCTTTTACAAGGGGACAAAGTATGCCCATTTTCATTACACCAAGCAACTAGATTATTGACAGCAGCTTGTAATTGCCGTTCAATCAGTCGCATATTGGAACCTTGGCAAGAAATTTGGAGGTCGTCAACATATAAGGTTCCATGGACAGATGGTTGCAATACATGAAGAATGTTGCTGATGCAAATATTAAAATCAGTAACGCTTAAAACACTTCCCTGAGGAACCCCCTCACATTGGATATATGGATTAGATAAAACAGATCCTATACGGATTTTAAAATGCGAGAATTTAAAAACTCTGAATTATACAAAGTTTGAAAATTTCCATAACGTCATGTCTTATCATATGTTATAGACACCACATATTATCTATGTCAAAAGTTATAGACACCAAATGATGTCTCCGTACAAAGGCATTTCTGATTCGTTCTAGGTATGCAATATTGTCCAGAGTAGATCGACCTTTCCGGAATCCACTTTGATAAAGTGATATGTACTGATTGCCTTCAAATACATAAACAAGACGGGCATTGACCATACGCTCCAAAGTTTTAGCAAGTCAACTTGTGAGAGCAATTGGACGATAGTTTTTAAGATTAGTTGGATCTTTCTAACATGTTTAAGGATTGGAATAATAATTGCTTTGCTCCAGAGACTGGGATAAATATGTTCATTCCATATTCTTTTGAATAGAAAAAGAATGTTCATTAAAGATTCATGATTAAGATGACAAAGCATCTTATATGAGATACCATCTGGTCCCAAACTAGTATTTTTAGTTTGGGACAGGGCTCTCTGCAATTCCAGCAAAGAGAAATTGCAATTATATGGATGTATGGCTTTATCATGAAACTTTATAGGTTTCTTTTCAGCTTGCTCTTTGGTTCTGAGAGAAATTCGGGATCATAAGAGGCTGATCTAGATACCCTTGCAAAAGTTTCACCTAAAAGATTAGCAATATCATAAATATCATATTAAGAAGAAATTGTGTCAGTTCCTGTGCGTAATATTGGGATAGATAAGTCCCTATATAAACCACTGGAAGCTTTAACTTTCTTCTATAACTCTTTGCTGGAAGTTGATGATGTGATGGAGGAAACATATCTTATTCAAGATTCTTTTTGACTATTTCGCAGTACCCTACGAGCAAAAGCTTTATCTTTTTTGAAAGCCATGAGGTTTTCCATGGTAGGGCACCTGCGAAAAACAGTCCACAACTTTTTTGTTTTTTGTATGATACGTGGCACTCACGGTTCCACCGTGGTTTATGATATTTGGGTGGAATTGAGGAGCGCTTGGAAACTGTTTTTGGCAGCATCTAGAAATGTATCAGTTACTTTTTGCACAGCATCATTGACATTATCACTTCTAACCATGCTATCAGTAATCGCAGCTAATTGAGTGTAGAGAGACCAGTCTGCACGATGATAAGAATAAGAGGAGTGGAAGATTTGTGGTCTGCTTATACCAGTTTGATTTATAATTAAAGAAAAATGATCACTGTTATATAAATCCTTATAAACATTAAGATTTAATTAAGGTAGAATTGATGGAGAGCGAATAGCTAAATCTAATAAATGAAAAGTTCTTGATGGTTGATGGAAATAGGTTATTTCTGTAGAATTTAGAAGGCAGATATTGTTATTATAAATGAACTGTTCAATTATGTTACCTCGAGGATTCATATTATCACTACTCCATAAGGTGTTATGACCATTGAAGACACCCAGTAAAATAAAGGGTGCAGGTAGTTAATCCAGCAAACTGTTTAAATCGCTTTCATGGATGATCGCATGGGGAGGTAAGTAAATGCTACGAATAGTAATGAGAGATGTTGAGTGTATGCCTACTGCAACAGTCTGTAATGAAGGGTTAAGGAATTGTATAGTGTTAGGAATATTATAAGACATAAGAATGCATACACCTCCAGAAATTGAATCATGATTAACATCATTCTTCACACAATTATATCCCAGCAATTTTAAACTGTACTGAGTTTTCAAGAATTTTTCTTGGATGGCAAAAAAAATTGGATTATACAGATTTATAATTGTTTTTATATATCTTCTATATGAATGCGAAAATCTCGACAATTCCAAGAAACGAAGGTTCCCATTAAGTTAAGCTGAATGCTCCGGCATGCAGCACGCTATCTGGGATTTAGATGAATCTCCACTCAGGAGTATTTCATCATCTTATGGGTCTACGTTCTTAATACCTGTCTTATAGGTAGTTGAGCTGCTTTTACTCTTTAATTGCATTTATGAAGCCCTTCTTTTGCATTCTTTAATTTTAGTGATCTTTGAGACTTAGATTTTGCGAAAGACAGTGAAGAAATTCCTTTCGGAATAGGTGAGACATTTATATTAGAAATATTTGAGGATAAGTTTGGAAAATTTAAGAAATCTGTTTGGGTACTGCAAGATTTCATGACTTTTTTAATTGCTTGTGAATAGCTAATACCTTGATTAGTGGTACGGGATGATACTGTATGCCTGGCTTCAGGGTAAGATAAGTTTTATTTTCACAGTAATAATTTCCTTTTCTAATATCCAGGTTGGGCATGGTAGGGAATGCGAGGGATGTTCACCATTGCAGTCGACACATTTTTCTTGTAATTGACACTTACTACTGTCATGTCCAACAGATACACATCGAGCACAAGTCAAATGTCCCCTACAAGTAGTTTTTGCATGTCTAAATCGCTGACATTTAAAGCAGCGTAATGGATTTGGAATTTAGGTAGCCAGCTTTTATAGATTGAGGTAGTATAAGAGTTGCAAACGTGAGTATAAGGTGTTTAGTTCTTATAATTTTGCCCTCTCTTCTGACTGTAATGCGCTGCATATGTTGTATATTTTGGTCAAAGAGATTACCCAAAATTTCCTCCTCTGAAACATTAAATAGATTATATACTGAAATTACTCCCCGTGTAGAATTTAACTTACTGTGAGGAGATACTATAACATCTATATTACCAAGGCATTTTAGTTTTAGGGTGGCTTTGGCCTGTTCAAGTGATAAAACTTCAACTAAGATATCACCAGATTTCATCTTGCGAACATTTTTGACATTTCCAACTGTACCAATAAGATTCTTATTAATTAAGAAAGGAGAAACATTATAAAAATTGATCTCACTTCTTTTAATAACAAAATATTTCTGATCCTGTATCATTTGTTGTTCCATAGAGAGTAAAGAATTATAAGTACATTCCATAGAAATTTGTTAATTACTTCAAGACCTGACTGCATCACCCACCATCGAGCCCAAGAAGGGGATGCAGTATAACTGCACCTTATACACTTTCAATATATCTCTGACGTGGCCTCCACCCTTATTGAGTCACACAGCAGATATATGATGGCTTGATCCATGGAAGCCGATTGGCATGCTGAGGACCACAACTCACCTCCCTCTTACCTGAAGCAGAGGCCAAAGTGATGTGTTGGTCTCTGAGAGCCTCAATCACCAGGATCCTCCTTTCCAGGGACACGGGTCTCCACGCACGGCAAACCCGTGGGTGATTTAGTCCTCAAGAGTAGCTAATAGCAACAGGGCGGCAATAGCTACTCAAGGTGAGACATCAACCTCTTACAAGGCAACCACAATGAGGGAGAAAAGAAAGAAAAAGCAGAAGAGGAGAGAAGAAAAGAAAGAAGAACACAGTTCACTAGGGTACCTCGGGATTATGACACCCGTGTTTACCTAAAGAAGGTAAACCCCTGAGGAGCTTTTTCATTAAAAATTAAACGATAATTAATGTTTTCTTCGTTACATAAAGGCTATACAAATTAATGACTATTAAGCTCGTTTTTTCTATTATCTTTATTAATTTTTTAATGATTATTAGAATTTTTTTTTCACGTTACGGTATTTACAGTCGGCAATAGGTTAATGAACAGTTCGGACTGCGGACAAATCGGACAACGAATACTTTCACGAAACATTTTTGTGCTCGGACAGCGAACACATATTCGGATAACGAATTAAAACGAATTTCAGTGAACACTTCTCGACTCTCGGAGCATGATGTGCTGGGTTGCCGAACCCAGGGGACCAAGAATCGTTTCGCATCTCTTAAATTATGTTTCTTGCCTATTAAACTCCAAAGTTCTATGCTGGAAAATTTTTTTCCAATAGAATATTTACTAACAGATTATTAGTTTAGGCTTTGATTTTATTCAAGAGCGCTGATTTTCTTTCCACACCATCATTGATTCGCTAAAGATGAGTGGGCGAATGTCAATGCAATAAGCCTTAGAATGGCACCCAAACCAGATATCAGTAAAGTTAGGAATCTTTACAATAAAAATGCTATTAATCACTTCCGGAAAGTCTTAAAAGTTATACATCCTGTCTTCAATTAAACTTTTAAGGTCTCCAAAACGAATGAATCAATTTCACAAAAAAATCTAGGGTGAATTGATAATCGATTAACGAACAATTCGGACAGCAAACTTAATCTTATAACACATTATGTTCGTTAACCGATCTCCTACTGTATTTATAAAAGCAAGGATTTCATACAAATTATATAACTTATATCCACAAACAATCTTCAATCTTAAAGCATGAGGGGTTAATGTAAGAATTAATATTTTTTATCACCTTATAAATTCTTCCATCTTTCTTTAAGGACTGCTATAAGCTGTATTCAAATACTACAAGGTAGTAAACCAAGAAAAATTTCAATATTTACAATGAATATTTGACTCCTAGAAGTAGCCTTTTATTGCTGCTAAAATATTTTTATATCCAGGGTGTATCATTGCCTTTCGAGAATTTCGTACTCTAATGTCATAAGGGAGAAAACTGAAAAACTCACGTTTTTACTCCTAAGAATGCGCAGACAGAAAGTGGTAGAGCGACACCTCTGTCTCGTCGTTTAGTGTTGTATAGAATCGTACTCAGAACCTTCCACACTGAAAAACTCAATCTATCATTGTAACATGGTGAGCTACATCACTGAAAATATGCCTTTTCCCATCAAAAATGGTTTTTAAATTTTTTTTTATCAAAAAACATTTATATTCTTTTAACTTTATTTGCATTATGAAAAAATTTTATTGCATTATGCATAGCTTAAAATAATAAAATTTCCCTAAATTCGCATCAAATGTTATATAAAAGCCTTATAAATGCAAGGTTGTCCAATTAGCTTTTAGTTGTTTGACCCGTCATAAAGGATCAAAAGTTAAGCTGAAATAGAAATTAAATGATACAGAATTAAAAAATGAGAACTTAATGATTATATTTTTATATGAAAAATTTATATATCTATGTATATATATATGTAATTAAAATTAAGTATCATATTCTTATAAACTTAAGAATAATGTACAAAACTGCAAATTTCTTAAATTTTTATATTTAGTCACATTTATTCGCGAAAATACATTTTTACATTAGGCGAAAGAATTTAATCCTTTCCTAACATTGCATGAAAAATAGTGAAAAATGCTCTAAACTGGTTAAAAAGTTTTCAGTTTGATCAGCAGCAGTAATTAAATTAAATTAAAAAATTATTTGACAAACTATTTTAATTATAATGCAGTAAAAAATCCACAATGAGCATAGCATTTGCGTCAACCATGAAATAGTTTCATTTGATGAAATAATGTACATCACAAAATCATTCTAAAGTAATTCATAAAAATATATTTAGAAAATAATCAATATTGATGAAAAATAATAATATAATTTGTAAATTTTAAAATCTTAATCTATGTATTGAAATTTGTATATGAAATTTATACGTTTTAATTCAAATATTTTATTAAAAAATTTTAATTGATGGGAATGATAATGTCTTGTGCATGGAGTACGCGCAAAAACCTTGAATGTTCCCGAAGCTGTCGAAGACAGTCCTGGCGATCTCTACAGCTTCATCTCTGAAAAGAAGCTCCCTAGGATCCTCTCTACTGAAGTTAAAAAGCTTGGCCAGCTTTACTGGATAGCTGAAGGTGTGTTGTTGGGTGTTATTCGGGTAGTGAGGACAAAGCCTGGTGTATCTCTTTGATCCATCTGTAGAATTTCTAATCCCTTTCAAGTGTTTTGCTCTACGTCTGGTTAGTATAGTTAAAATGGTGTTGTCATGGTTTAATTCTGGAATGGAAAATTTTTTAACTTGCTGACAAGCTGATTATCGACTTGGCCACTGCATTGACGTCAGTGAAGGTCAAGCAGTTTTGGATGGTTAAGGAGAATTACGGACATTTTTTGCTATCTCATCGGTTATCTCGCTGCTAGGGATATCAACGAGCGCCGGTATCCATTGTACAGTGCAGGATCTTTGAACAGCAATGATTTTGTGGATTAGCTCTACAATCTTATGATTGAGTTGACACTTACCTCTTTGTATCGTCTGTAGAGTAGCAGATCACAGATTATAAGTCGGAAAAAATAATGATACCGTACAATACTTGGCCAACTTTAATACGAAGCACACTTTATGGCTCACAAGTATAGTTTCCCAACAGGGAAATTGTGGCACTTCTGCTGAACTCATGGGCAGGGAAACAGAACTCCCGAAATACCTCTGTCGAGATTAGAGTCGGAGATATAGGCAATTACTAAGCCTGGAGTTGAGAGAGGTCGCGAGCTCTTTGACTGTGTGGTAGCCTTTCACTTTCCTTTGTGCGACAGCCTTGGTGCAGGGTTGCAAAGGATTCAAGTTAATCTCAGTCTGTGTGCACGGAAAGACGTAAGACAGGGTACGGTTCGTTGAAAATCTCCAGGTATTCGAGGGGGGAAGTCTTTCCTGATATCCTGATCGAACTGCAAGGTTGAAGATCTTTTAAACCTACACTTTCCACTCCACGCTTTGAAAGTTCTTCTTGAAATAGGGTGATCAGTTAGGCGTTGGATTTTATTAGTAAATTCAGTAATTGCTAATTTTTCTTCTGTTTTCCAAGAGGATGTGGCCGTATTCCTTTTCAATTTTAATTTTGTGTGTTGATGAAACCCTTAGAGAGCGGAATTAATGAGAATCCAAATTGAATGGAAATAAATATGTAATATAAATTCCATTTGTAAAAATTGATTAGAATTGGTGTTGTTTCATTGTGATGGTGCTTAATAAAGAATATTAATTTTCTTCTAGTTTTGATGTAGTAGAGATTGTTTTCCCACTCTAATGTTTTTAATATTATTTGAAAATAATATTCGATTTATGCTTATTCCTAATTATACTGTGTTGTCCGGTGTTTGACATTTGAGATCTTAAAATAATATTCTTTTAAATAAATATTTACTTTGTGAAAAATGTTATTTTACAGCGTGATTTATCAGCTTGCTCATCGTGCTTCTTGTACACATTCTTTTCTGTAATCCCAGTGAATTTGTCGTAAATCTTTTAAACACATTGATAAAATTTAGAACATCATAAATCAGACGCTAAAAAAATTATGTTTTTTTTTCGATAATCACAATAAATTGTAGTGCCTTTGCTTTAGGAACAACACTTAAAGTAGTATTTCCTTTACCTTTACCTAACAAAAAAAAAAAGGTTCGAAATTGATTTATCATGAAAAATGACTTTTGAAGTAAAAATTTCTAAAACGATATTTACTGAGATGCCGAAATGATTATTGATTTACGCTTTAAAAGATATTTACAAATCAATCGAGCGTGTTAAACATTAATATAGATATGGATAGGTTAATTTTACCATATTCAACATTACATCGATCCAAAGAATATTTAAGAATATTATAGAATATTAAAAAATATTCTTTAATATATTGAATCTTTTCCATTTATTAAGTAATACCGAGAAAATTAATGAATGGTAGGCAAACATTTGAATTTAATATAATCACAAGTTCTTCTATTAAATAAGAAATTAATTGTTTTCTAAAAACCACTAATACTATACAAAAATATTTATTAAAATATAATTTTAATAATTTTTTTTCTAATAAGACAAAACATTTAAAATATTTATTAAAAAAATACACATAAAATTTTAATTAAAAATGATGAATGGTAATTAATTTATCACAATGATGAAATAAATTTTTATATAGCGAAAAATAATTTTAGAAATATCATTTTTCTTACAAACCACGCTCAATGTTAATGCCCCATAATTTTGAGTTACCCGTAGTATCTAGATGTTTAATAATTTCTATAAAGTGCTCACTCTATTCAACCTCTGAACTGTGTTTCGGTTGAGGCATCGAATAAAGAAAACATATCAGCAAGCTGATCGCTGGCTGATGGAAAATTAAAACTGCGCGGAAATTTTAACTATTGTATTTGTTACTAATTTGAAACATCTGGTTTGAATTTATTCCAAAGAAGATTTATGTGGCGATATAACTATAGTTTGGAAGTAACATTCATCGCCGGAACTTTTCTCGCTTTAAGAACGAAAGTGGGATTGTATTCCTCTTGTTCCAAAGTTCAAAGTCCTTCCGTTGGTGTGGCATGGATGTGGAGAGAAAAGTAACATCTTAGATGTGACTTTGTCACCTGGCCGTAATTCAAAGTTGCAAAGCGCTTGGTGTTGGCTGATTATTCCAAACCCGTTAACCTTAAGGTGCAGTTCAGGGCTCCCCTGCACCGCTGTGTCTGTCTTATGCACGTAGAGATCGGTAGACGTTTAATGAAATAAATACCTGTAACACTGAATTTTAATTACTGAACAAGATCAACTTGTAAAATGATAATCAATTCTACAAGCGCCTAATCCATTCCACACTTAAAACATTCAACAAAACTGGATTATATCTCTCGAATTTTAAGAGATTCTGACTAGATACCACTGATCTTACCAACTTCTGAAAAACTTAACTACGTAATAAAAATCAACTTTGTTACGAATGGAACTAACTTTATTTAGTTGTGAAAGAAATAGCTTTGTTGATAAAGTTATCGTAGCGTTGATGTGTACATTTGATCGTAGCGTTGATGCGCTACATTGATGTGTTACTGGCATTTTAATCAATTTTTTTATATTCATGTACAAAACAAAACTCTTCTCAAAGAGAGAGCAGTTTCAGAATATTATGTTGCCAAAATATCAAAATTCTAAACCATATAAAATTATATTTACAGCAACGAATTATTGGCAGGGAAATTGATCAAAAGTATATTTTTGTCCTCAAATTTACAAGTCTTTTAATGAGTTACGCATGACGTACACTTCAGAGAAAGAATATCGAGGAATATTTGCATATTGATTCGCAAGATTACAATATCAAATTGATACTTCAAGTGGCCTTGGTGAGATCATTGGTTAAAAGAATGTTCGTTGTTAAAAATGTTCCTTACGGAGTTTATCGAACCTATTCGGCATACAGAAAAACAAGACCCAGGTGACCAATCATAATAATTGATCTATTCGGGGCTATGAATTTCGCACGGCGGCAGTGGTAACAGAGATTTTCGCGCGCGACTCGCTCATTGTTCCGCATAGTCATTTCGATGCGCCAGCCAATCACAGGATGACCGTGAGTCACGTTCGTAACACGTGCAAATGGCCAAACTCACTCGAAAGGTTTCTGTTAAAAGTCGGGAGAAAATTATCGGGTCTTAAAGAAATTAAAACAGAATTCCAAACACCGCTCACTCAATGTGTACAAACATTTAAAAACGACTAACTTTTTTTTCTCCATCATCTCTGCTATTCAACCTTATTTCCAATAAAGCACCAAAACACTTTTTTTTTGTTCTTTTACCAGGGTTAAAATCGTGTTCTTGATTCACGTCTTTGGCAACATTTTAAGTGTTTCTTAAGTGAATTCGAATGTATTTTTTGGGCAAAAATCCCCATGGTGGCATGATCAACCCATTAAGGCCCTTCTTAACCCTTCTTTCTTCCTCTGCTAATTCCCGGTGTGCTCAAGAGAGGGTGGACCGATTGCTATTAAGGATACCGGCGGTGGCAACGGCCGGTATGGCACACTCGGCCAAATGTCAGGCGTTATTGATGACTTTCAATCAATACCTATCATCTTGCCTAATGATAGGACTGACGCTAGGAGCCCGTTTATCGCCGGTTCCGGCATTCAAATGAGCCTGCGTCATGTTCCTACATATGTAGGTTTTCCCTTGGAATACTTCATGCAGCATTACATGGTGTTCTTCCAGCCAGATCTAATTGCAGATCTCATTTGTTTCCAGTAGGATTGTTGAGGTATATTTTTAACAGCTATTTATCTTCTAGGGAATATTTTGGTATTAAAAACTGTACGACATCAAACTTAAACGCAGACATCACATTTAAGAAAATTGAATTTATTTTATAAATTATTTTAGAATAGTTTAAAAATGAATTTTAAATATGCTAAACAGAGAGCTTTAGTTTTAGTAAATTTTCTTTCAAAAACTCATTACGATGAAATAACTTTTGACAGTGAAACATTCTTTCTTTCAATATATTTCATACGATTCCCTTCATAAAGCAAGAATTTACCATTCCATTATAAAGATATTATATATATATATAAGTAAGAAGATAAAAATTTGAAACTCTGTTGCCACGAAAACTTTGAGTGGCAAAAAATGATTCATCATTTCTTTTTTGGGGGTTAACTTGAAAGACACTATGAGAATGCAAGAATAAAAAAAGACTATGACTACACAATGTTTGTGTATACTCAAAGCGAAATGATTGCTCATAAATTCTTTTTTTAAAAAATGAAGAGTGCTAAAAATATTTATAATTTTCTTTTTTAGAAAGCTTTGCAGAGATAATTTTATTATCTTAAGATGAAATTAAAGTATCATCTTTTAAGATAAAGAGAGTAAAAGCAAGTGATGCACAGGAGAATGCTGTAACGATACGATCGCTTAGAAAGAAATCGGATACTCTACAAAAGTTATAATATCAAAAATATATACATATATATTATTTATTCTTAATTTCCTTTTTTGGAACTGCTATTTCAGAATGTAAAGATAATGTGAAAATATATTACGATAATATAAGCGGGTGTGATCTATAAAGAAATGTAACGATATGTGATTGCTCGGGAAAAAATCTCTCTCAACTAAAATGTTGAATGTCAGAGAAAAAAATCATTAAAGCTATAAAAAAAGCTTTAAGCAATTTTTTCTCTGATATTCAACATTTGAATGAAGTAATTGATGAACCTCTGAATGAAGTAATTGCTTAGAAATTAAAGACTGTCTCCACATAAATGATGAATATTAAAAAAAAGAAACTCAAAAGTTAATTTTAATGAAACAATTTCTTCATAATTCTGAGAATATATGTTTTTAGAGTTATTACAGTAATACTCTTTAAAATGTCAGGATTTTATTTACATTTAATAAAAATGAGATTTGATTACCTTACATCCTTAATGATTTCAGATAAAATTTGTCTAATTAGAACTGTGTGTATGTTTAAAGTATATGATCTGTAAATGAAATCAGTAGAGATGATTGCGCACTGATCTGAACTATACTGTAAATGAATCAGTAGAGATGATTCTGCACTGAACTGAACTTTACTGCAAATGAATCAAAGACGATACTGCACTGAACTGAACTTTAAGTTCAAAATAGACAGTAATTTATAGGAGAAGAGTCTAAGGTGGTTTTCAATTAGGCGAAGTTTGGGGGAAAAAAAAAGTTGCAGATTCTTACCGGTACGTACATTCTACTTCGAACTTTATTAGCTTTGAGAAGAACTCAAGCAATTTATTTTCATTTATTTAAGTTTGTAGGAATTTCGGAACTCCAATACGATTAATTTATTGATTAGTTTATTAGTTTCAAGCTCAAGTAGTTCTATTAATTTATTTCCTCAAGTACGTACAAAATGTTATTTTCAAAATGATAGACATGCAAGACGATATATCATTTATTGAGTGTGAATGTCGCATACCAAAACATGCATCGAACTCTATATTAGACTATGATGATAATACACCTCTAGCTATACAATTAGCTTCTGAAGCTGGAATTTCAAATTTCACAATATTTTTGTGTCCTACAGCAGGAAATGCTTCTGTTCCTAAGAAACCTTCACAGTTAAAATCTGAACTATTAAATGCTATTTACAACAAGAATGGGATTGAAGAAGTCAGACATACCAGAAATGGGAAACTAATTATCACTACAAATGATTACAAAACTGCAACCGAAATTAGTAAAATCGAAACAGTATTAAATGTCCCTGTGATTCCCCAAATGCAAATTGAACAATACACTACGAAATTTACTATCCCGTTCATATCAGTGGACGAAACTCTAGAAAATCTAGCATTAGAAATTGAAAATAACGGCCTTATTGTATCTCAAATACGATGTTTTAATAAAAAGGGATCTTCAGAGCTTTCAGAAACTATCTTTGTAAGAGTTTACGGACATAAAATCACATCTCAAAATAAAGTGTTTTTATATATTGTAAATGTAAAGATTTTTGTGGATAAGGTTCGTCAATGTGGAATTTGTTTTAAATTTACCCATGCAACAAAAAAATGCAAAGTACAATCAGCTTTATGCAGATTCTGTGGCACACATCACAATAGTGACCCTTGTTCAACTAAAGTGCCATATTGTGTAAACTGCAAAGGACCTCACACTTCAGATGATCCTTCATGTTCATCTCGTGAAGAATAAACTCGAGTTTTAAAATTTAAGACAATAAACTATCTATCTTTTATTGAAGCAAGAAGACAATTTAGAAGCTCTAAAACCAATTTTGCTACAATTGTAAAGTCTAATCAACCATCAGAAATTACACAAGCTGAAATAAATGATATAGTCACCTCAATTCTTACGAAATTTGAAGAGTCATTAGACAAAAAAATCTTAGCTATACAAACCCAACAAGAAGCCATCCTTAATACTATTTTCCAAAAATTTGAAGAAACTGTAAGCAAACTTTTCGAAACTAGAAGTCTCTCATCATCTCCTGCTAGAAGGAAAATTCGGAAAAGTAGTCGATTTTAAAAACAATCATCAAACTCTAGTAACAGTGACATTCATTTTAATCCAATTTTACCTGTGAATAGTGTATTTAAGTTTGGTAACTCTTCTGAAGAACAGTCAGAAATAATTGAAAATACAAAATTCAGAAAGGGAAGCAATAAAATTTCCTAACAGATGGGGCGCAACTTCTATACTGGGCGCATCAGTCCTTAGAAGTCAAATTATAATCATAATAATTGTAACCTTTTCATGTTCTAATTAATTTCGTGGAATGCTCAAAGTGTTTTCAATAAGCACCCATACATGAAACTTCATTATTTTAATTCTGCAGACGTTATTGCAATACAAGAAACTTTGTTAAAAAAAGTTGACAAGATATCTTTATTTAGCAAAATAATTTTTCGTCAGGATAAAGAAAATAGCCGAGGTGGTGGCCTTCTCCTAGCAGTAATTAAAAACATTCCAACAAGGCAATTTTCTCCTATCCGTCACTCAGATGATGGCAGAGAAATCTTAGCAGTCAAGATCACAGTGGCAACGACTACAGTAACAATTATTAATGTGTACATTCCTCCTGGCAAATTTTCTTCAGAGTGGTTTCATAGCATAATTCAAGGAATTCAGCCTCCTTATATCATCATAGGAGATTTCAATATTAGACATACATCATTAGGAAGCTGTTCCACTTCATCAAGGGCAAATGACCTTTTTGAATGGATTCAGGAAGAAAATTGCTGCCTCTTGAACTCGGAAATTCCAACACATTACGGCCCACATCATAAACCTTCACTCATTGATTTCACCTTTGTATCACCAGACATTTATCACCTTAGTCATATTGAAATTCACTCAGATTGTTTTGGAAGTGATCATTTACCATCTAAAACTAGCATAGCTATGGGAGATATTGATCACCATATACCGAACAGATCACGTATCCTGTGGTCAGAATTCTTTGCTTCCATCAATACTGATCATGAAATTTCTAATCTTCACTCTATTGAACAATTCAATCATCTCTGCATAAATAAACTTCACAAATTTCGAAGATGGCAGAAAATGCCATGTAAACCTTATCCTCCATGGTGGTCTTCTAGGTGTGGTTATCTCCTTGGCCAAAAAAGACGTCTTTGGCGTAAAGCTAAATGCACATGTGATAAGTACGTTTGGATGGCATATAAAAGAACTGCCGCAGAATTACATCAACTACTCATATCTCTCACTCGAAAATATTGGGACGAAATAATAATTTCAGCTGGAACATCAAAAAATATTTTCACCTTATTAAAAAATCTCCAAAATAGAGTTACAGTATCTCCAACTTCACATATGATCCTATTACATAACAATTCTCCATTGACAGATCCTACTTATCAAGCTAATATGTTTATAGACTTCTACACTCGTTCACCAATTTTAGAGGTTATTCCACTGGATTTAAGTGCAAGTGAGGATTTTTCTTACAATAAACCCTTTAATGCATCTGAACTGCAAGAAGCTTTGGCAAGATGCAAAAACTCATCTGTTGGTCCAGATAAGATATCTGCAAAAGTATTAAAAGGCATTACTACTACCAACCTAGAATACCTCCTCTCCCTGATGAATAAATCGTGGCTTACAGGTATTGTACCAGAAATATGGAAATCCTCCATTGTTATTCCAATCTTAAAACAGGGAAAGATGGCCAATATTGGGGCATCGTACCGTCTTATATCTCTGACTAGTGTCATGTGTAAATTAATGGAAAGAATGATTTTGAAGAGATTTATTGACCATATATCAACCATATCTTTCTTTCATCCCAATCACCACGGATTTCTGCCACATCGAGGTTGTGACAGTATTTTATCCATCATTCATCATCACATAATCTCTGCCAGATCCTCTAAGAAATTTGTTATTTTGGTTGCAGTGGATATTTCCCAGGCCTATGATTCAGTTTGGCCAGACGGCCTAATTTATAAATTACTTCAAGCAAACATAAAAGGAAATGCTGCTTTGTGGATTCAACATTTCATTACAGCTTGCCATTTTCAAGTAAAGTGGAGAAATAACCTATCTTCATCAGCCACCTCATATAGGGGAGTTCCACAGGGGAGCGTGTTTTCACCTTTCTTGTTCTCAGTGCTTATGGCAGACCTTTACGATATCCTTCCCCCTGACATCAAATGCTCCATGTACGCTGATGATATATTTCTACTATATGAATCTGTTAACTTGGAAAAACTTCAACATAAACTAACATCTGCACTTGGCATATTAAAAAATTGGTGTCAAGAATGGAAGTTATTGATAGACCCACAAAAATGTTCTATGATTAACTTTTCTTCAAAACGACAACAACCTAATTTCAACTTGTTCATCAACAATCATCTTATTTCCTGGAGTAAAAATATTCGAATTTTGGGATTACATTTTTCACACAATTTATCTTTCCGTCATCATTTTCAGGAAAAGAGAAAAGCTATATGAAAAAAGTTGAATGCTTTAAAATGTATCGCACGCAATAGATGAGGTGCTCGTACCGCTCATATTCTTCAAATCGTGAAGTCCTTTATTGTCTCCAGTCTGGCTTATGGCTGTCATATATTTACTTCAGCATGCAAAACAGACCGCAAAATCCTTGAAACTGTATATCACACTGCCCTAAGAATTGCCACTGGTCTTCCTAAGTGGACCCCCATACCGATAGTTCTACAAGAAGCAGGAGAAGCTTCTCTTCACTCTAGACATGAAATGCTCTTAAACTTTTACATTCGAAATTTAAACAAGTCATCATTATCCCCCTGTGCTTCAGCTTGGGAAAAGCTAACTTACAATCGAGTCAATCGTAATCATCCTCTGGCCATTAAAGCAAAATTGTGGCTCGACCAACAAGGAATAAATACCTCGTGCATATTAAAAGTCCCAACTGGCTGGCCAGAAATGTCAAATAAAATCTCCATTTGCTCCTCGAGTCTCCCTTTTCAGACTAAATCATTGCCAAAAGATATAATTTGTAAGCTATTTCCCCAAGTTTGCGAGTCATCATGGCAGACAGATACGATGATTTTTAAAGATGCTTCAAAGCAAGGATCAACTGTGGGCATTGCAATAGTCAATTTTACAACTAGTTTATCAATAACAGGGAAAATTAGTTCCATAAACTCCATCTTCTCAGCAGAGGCTCTGGTACTGCTTATTGCAGTCTCTAAAATTTGCACTGAACCCAAAAAGTATGTCATTTTCACAGACTCACTTTCTTGGATCTCTGCTCTTTCAGATTTTTCCAGGACATCACCAACTATTATTCAACTGCTTCGATTCCAAATGATTCAATCTACTCAAAAGTCCTTATCAATACAGTTAGTTTGGGTTCCCGGACATTCAGGGATTGTAGGTAATGAAATTGCAGACTCATTGGCGAAAACAGAAACTGTGAGTCAATATGATATTCGATCTATTTCTCTCTGGAGATCTGATTGGTTATAAGGAAACACGTCAAGAAACATTACTTTAAAGAAAGTCTCAATCAATGGAAAAATAGCAAATATGCTGAAGCATTAACTCATCTCACATCTATTCGAAAAAATCATAGGCTGTTAACAAAATCGCGACTAGAAGACGTATGGCTGACCAGAGCAAGAACAAGATCTTTTCCTACTAATTCGATTCTATTTAGGTTTAATCTCTGGCATACAGACCGCTGTCAGTGCGGTGAACCTGAAACCATAGATCATATTCTCTTAGATTGTCCTTTATACGAACATCTGAGGAATCCACTACGGAAAAAATTAGGAAAAGGAACATTATCATTCTCTCGTATATTTGAACTGTCTACAAATCCGGAAATTAAAATTCTTGCATGCTGCGAATTTCTACGCCTGTCCAACAGATTCTAATTTTAATGAAAAAGGAAAGTTACAACTCAAAATCCACCTTGAAATATTTTCTAACACGAATTTGTAAATCCGATTTTTTTCTTCACATATCAAGACGTCTTTGTTAGTGATCACCAAATTCAACTGACTTTACTTAATGAATGTTAATCGATTGATTGCATAAATCCTCTCCAAATAGCTTCTTCAATGAGAGCTACAAGCATCTTAGCATAAAGCTCCAAAAGTGCCCACTATAACCTACCCTAGCCTAATTTGTACCTATTTTATATAACGATAAAGGTGAATGCTGTAACGATACGAGTAATAATTTGACAAAAAACCTTATGAAAATTCTAGAGCACACAATTTGCAAATTTAATTGGAGGAAGGGAGCGCAATATTTTCCTTGCTCAATGTTCACTGATGAATTTAGCACTTCAATCGGAATCAATAGCTGCTCAATTCCTTTACTTGAATTCAAATCTCAACTATTGTGCAGCTGTAGCGTGATTTTGATGGAAAAAATACAAATTGAAATCAAAACTGCACAGAATTAAAAACTTCAGAAAACTATTTCTGAATTAAATATAACCTGTGCTTGTAAAGTGTGTGCGTTTTTGGAATGATTAATCTTTACTAAAAAAAAACTTCTCACTACTAAAAAATTGACAATCAGTGACAATGATCGTATATATTAAGGAGCTCCAGTCTATTATTAGTCTGTTATTTGTTTATTAATCGTTTCTAAGTTTGTTTGATTTAATATCTATGTTAGATCGCTTAAGATTCTTTTAAAAATCAGAATAATATTCTGTTTTACTTAAGTGCAATTTATACTCACAAATTAGATTTTTCTATCTTATTAAAAAATCTGTGATGTCAACAATTAACAAAAGTATATTTTTGACTTATAAATTTCCATTTTAACAGTTAATAAATATTATAAAATAATGAATAACAAAAACAACAAATTTTCCAAATCGTTTTTGAGTCACTCAAATTCAAAAAATATTTGTATTAAAAAGAAACTGTTATTTTTTCGAAAAGTAAATAAATTCTTTAATAAAAATATTTACTTATTTCAATAATGTACATATTTTTATATTTATTTTATATTATTTACAAAATAATAAAATGATTAAGTAATTATTTCTCTTTAAATAAATTAATATTAAAAATATGATTCTATT
This sequence comes from Latrodectus elegans, assembly GCA_030067965.1. Lineage (NCBI taxonomy): Eukaryota > Metazoa > Arthropoda > Arachnida > Araneae > Theridiidae > Latrodectus > Latrodectus elegans. Next base: position 118,746,263 of record CM057819.1, read on the forward strand.
ATATACTTGTTTCTGAGATATAAATACTTACTAAAAATTACTGCACTCAGTTTTTAAATTAAGAAATATATGAAACATTAAGTTCTTTTGTTTCAAAACAAATCTTTTACAAATTGTTCAAAAAACATTCAGAATACTTCCTTAGAATTTTAAGATTTAAATTTGTAGAAAATAAAATTTCCATTAAATATCATAATTTTAACTGGTTAATAATTACAATTTTAAACTGCTTAGCGAACAGCCTAAGTGTGAAAGACGTTGTATAAATTACATTTAAGAATGTTTTGCCGAAGATCCACACCGAGTACATGCGATATACTTGCTCGTTAAATCTCTGCCATCGAAAGTCCTGTGGTCAGTTGTTGAGCTGCTACCATGGCTGTAATGATTTGGAGAAAATTTCCTCCCTCCTCAGATCAAAGTCAAAATAGAAAAAGAAGCACCTCTGATGGTGCCAATTATAGCAGGAGTCTTAGAGTAAAGGTAAAATTTCACCTTCGTGGTGCTCTAGTTAAGCGAAAGATGTACCTTTCTGACTTAATTTTGCATAACCATTAGCTAGCAAGCTTGGCTTGTTCAAGCATTATAAGTAACGACAACTTCATGATCAAAGTGATAAACCAGCAGGAGGTGTAATAATGAGTTCCCTTAACATGAACTTCCCTTTAACAAATAAACATGAATTGTGGGACGCAAGACAAAAAACCCGGAAAGCTTTTAACCCTACATTTTTTTGTTTCACCGTTGCCTAGTGAGGGGAAAGCAATCTTCTTGGCTAAAGTTCCTATGTTCGGTACAAATCACTATTGAACAACGGGATACGCTTCTGAATGCACACCTATCACGTGATTGCTTAGGAGTTTTCCGGGATTCCTAATTTACCCTGGAGACGTCTTCACCGAAAGCAACTACGCGATGGATATTAAAAGGCCTTACAGCGTCCTTAGGTCGTTAAGATGCCTGTTAAGCCATGCAGAAGCATTCATCGCGACTTGTATGTTTTCAGAATTGTTCATCTCTGTTCAAAAGAGAATGGGACCGTGCCCAAATTCTTCTTTCCCATTCACTATAATGAGGCTTAGTATACATTCTTTGACCCCACGTAGAGTGTAAAGAAGTGGACAGCCAGGTGGCCTGACGCTGTTTATGGCATTTCAATACGTATTCTATGAATCAATTTTCGGATAGAGTTTTCATAGATTACGGGTCACTTTTACGTGTTACAAGGGAGAAAACTCAGAAACTCTTAACTATTTATCTCAACAGAAGTAGATGCCGACTGCAGAAACCCCAACATTCATCTCTCGTTGTTCAATTGGGTTTATGATCGAACTAGGAGCATTTTGCCTTGCAGAACGCTGTCTTACCATTAAGATAAGGTGAGTCCAAACTTAGGAACAACTTTTGAAAAAGGGTAACATCCTAATGAACCAAAAGAAAATGACAGATTTTAAATCTGGTAAATAATGTGCTTCTTTTAAACATACTTTCAATGCTTTTAAGAGAAACTTGTAGGACACCTTAGATTAGATTATTAGATTCTAAAAGTGCGCTTCAATCCTTTTTGAATAATCAAACGATGCTTCAAAGAATTTTAGAGTGTAGACCCTTGCTTAAGACATTGGCACACAGAATTTCATTCGAATGGATTTCTACCCATTGTGGAATTACGGGCCATGCAAAAGCTGATAGATTGACTAAGAAGGTAGCTTCCACAAAACAACGTATAAATTGTCTTCTTTCTTTTCTCACAGTTAACTTCTTTATTAACCTGACCCTTAGAAAAACTCTTAAACAAGGCTTGCAAGGCTTGTTTCAGCCTGGAAGGAATAAGAGATGGAATATTCTTGGGAGTGGGGGGGGGAGAACTGTTCCCAAATTTCCAAGAGAGACTGAGGTGGCTCTATTCAGAGAACCAGACTGGACGTGACTGCTTGCAGGAGCATCTCTATACAATTATTATGTGGATTCCCTAAACTGTGTGATTCTAACCAATCAATGCTTTTTGAACATCTTAAATTATTTTACCGTACTTTCGCAATAGGAGATTATTGTCACGAAGTATTGGAAAACCCCGTGAACTCATGGTTTCAGAGCATCAGTAAAATAAAATAAAAACATCTTAGCATTGCAAGGCCAATATAAGATTCTTAACGCATTTAATAAGTGATGGTCCGTTTTTACGAGGGTCATTGGAGAAAATTCGCTTGCTGTTCTTTCTTGCTTGTTCCGTAAGCTTACTGCACATCTTTTGCAAAAGCAGAAATGCAACATTCTTTATCAGATTCTTTAACATGTCAATTGAGCCGTGAATCGATCATTTTTATTCCAAAAATTCATTGGCTCCTGACTGAAGCTTTAATGAAGCCAGTACACCCGAAAACTACAAATTTTGGCCTGATATTTTAGTTTTACAGTATTAGTGTGACTTCAGCGTGTATTGGCATCATTAAGACTTCAGTCTGAAGCGAATGCAGAAAAGCCATACGTTGTGCCAATATGGTCAACATCCTCTGAAGAAGCTGTCCATGTTGATATTTCTTATCATTTTCCCTTTATTGTGTTTCTTTTGAATTTTAAACTTTATATTGAGTTTGTATTGCATCTGTTTACTATATTTCCTATTTTCACTTTCTTATTCTTCATTTAGTATTTAATTAATTTAAAAAAAATTACGATTATATATATATATATATATATATATATATATATATATATATATATACCTATTTTAAACTGTGGAATACAATCTAATTAGATCTGGTGGACAAAAAAAATTACCATTTAGCAAAATCTGAAGGCTAGTAAACAAACAAATCAAATTAAGAAAAATTAGAAAAACTTTGCCATATGAAATGGATCGACGAGTTAGTTTTTCATTTTCGCTAGAAAACAAAATAAATGAAGAGTAGCTATGCACTTCGTTTGTTTATTTATTTTTTAGGATGCATATTTTTGCTCGTGGTTTTTCTCTATTATGATTGGTACTGTGTCATAACATCCACAACCATTCACTATTCATTTTTTGACACGCTGTCTAAGTATTTTTTCAATAATTATTATCAATCAATCAATGGTATAAAAATCTGTTTCTGAAAATCTTGCTATCTAGTTCATTACGGTTTCAGCTAAAAGAGAAAATCACACATTCAAGTGAATAATATAAATGTTTCTCCAAATCATTTTCATACTTCTGCACTGTTAACACTGCACAAAAATCAAAAAGCTGCAAACCATAACTCCAAATTTGTATTTTTTAATCCATAGGTTATTGTTTCTTTTATTTTAAATTAATAAATCTATGTAAATGCGGGTTTCTACCCGCATTTACATTAGATCTGAATGAATACAAAAATTAGATTATTTTCATAATCAGTTATTTGCTACCACAGACAAATAGATTTATTTTAATTCCCCAATCGTTAAATTTGTTGAGAATAAATTTTGAACATCGTAATTGTTTTTCATTAACATTCTCCAAAAAGATATAAGTAATTATGTACTTCATAATAAAATCTCTTCGAATGTTATTTTAAAGTACATAATATGGAATCATATTTTTTAATTAGGAAATAGAAATTTTCTTACGCGTTTACCTCTCTTAATCTTTGTAATCTCACAGGATTTACACTGAAACACATTTTAGAAACATTGAATATCAACTAGCGGAAAAATAAAAAAAAAGTTTGAAAGAAAGTATTTCTCACGCATTATTATGCGAGTCTATTTTCTTTAAAGAGTGATTAGAAGATAAAGAAAAACGAGGAGATCTTTGATAAATATTCAATTTCATAGAATAATGCAATTTCAAATTGAAAGTCTTGAAACTTGCTGTGGAAGGTAAAAATTTTTGTCGAATTGAATTTTGGCGTCGAGATTATCTTGCCGACTGGAGGCTCACTTCTTCATGTTCCCTTAAGAACAAATATAAAACTAAAAGACAAATTTTGATGAGGAATTAGTCAAGTTTAAATTCAAAATGGCGGCTGACTCCAAGATTAGAATGTTAGAAAAAGCTGTGTAATTTTTGAAGATTTTGCTCTGGAAAAGTTCTTTTTCTATGCTTATATCTTTATTAAATTTCCTTCAACACATAGCCGATCCCCCAATAGGTTTGAAATAGGGGGAAAGCAATCGTAATAAAATAACAGCGATATAAATCCCCTGGTGATTAACTTCAGTTCTCTTCTTTTTAAGCGCTGTAAATAAAATGCACGAGCAAAATAAATAACGCCAGACAACATGCAGCAATACTGTCAAGCATAGAGAAAAAAAGGAGAGAGAATCGTGTTCTCTATAAGTAAGAATATATCTCTATTTTCGAAATGTTACTACCCCTCTAATAACACTAATTCGATTAGCTTTTATTTTTCGTGCCTCTCAATTATTCTGACTTTTCAGAACATATTCGATTAAGTAAAAACACTGTACGGAGTGGGCGGGTAAAAAGGAGGAGAGTTGAGGAATTCGTTTCTTCTTCTGCTGGGCAAATTTTGATTAGCATTCTTGTTGTTACGTCGGGACCGATAAATTTCGCTACCGTTACCCGTTCATTAAGTTCAGCACACAACAGGCAAACACCGAGGGTTAAAAGGACAGGAAAATTGTGGTATATCAACAGGGGAGGAGGGTTGAATGATTGCGAAAAATAAAAAAGTAGAGGAGAATATTAAAGTTGACTGTATGTTCTCGAAAATGGGCGATGCGATTTTTCTTGTCGAAGATATGTCTTGATTGCTTCATTCTAATGTTGGATGTCTGTCGGCGTTATGGTGAGTTTGCGCTGAAGGGCTGCAATTAAGTCATTAATACCAACTCGACGAGTAGCAATCTCAGCTCTGATTTCAATTTATTCTGTCGTAACGATAACCTATTTTTCAGCACTTAGTCAGAAACGCAGTAATAAATACAAATCAATCACTGTTGTGTTGGATTCTTTCCAATAACATTCATTTAATATTTAACAAACATTTTTCAACTTCGAAGTATTTTGATTGGTAAGGAAATGCTTTTTTCCTTTTAATAAATACTTTAGATTACAAAGTTATTCTAAGTTCAGCCATATTCAAATACTATTTTTTCATCGTATAAAATAACCGGATTAATGGAAAGAGCTTTGTTTTTAATTAATTTTCGGTAGTTCAATGCAAAATTTCATAAAATCATTGCTAGTTTTCCCAGATTTGAATGATTTTTTTTTCATCCCATAAAACAAAACTTGTGATTGATGAAAATGAACCAAAAAATATCGATTCCTTAATAAATGTTTTGAATCAAATAAAATAATTGCAAGCTCATTTAGATCAGGATGAGAATTTGTTGCATTGCATTCAATAGCTTAATTAATTTCATGTCAACCAGAAAAAGTTTTGTTTAATTAATAAGTGAATATTATATTAATAAGTAAATATTAATAATTAATATTAATAAGTAAACCTTTATTAAGAAAAACTTTATATTTAATATACAACTCATACTTTAAATAAAACTAGTGGGGATTTGTCAGTTGAAAATGATTGGAAGTATTTTAAAGTGCAAATGAATTTTTTCTATTGTATTAAATAGCTAAACTATTTATTGGTAAACTAAAAAAATTTTTATTTCTTTATTAAGTAAGTGAGGAAAGACTTTAAATTAAAAAAAAACATATTTAAATTTTAAAAAAAATAATATTTGTTAGCATATGCAAAATTATTGTAAGTATATCCTAATAATCATTAACATTTTTCCTTCCCATTAAGATTACATAGATTCTAAAAAAATAAACCAGTATTAGTTTTTTTTCCTTTATAAATGGTTTCTTAATAGTGAGACAAGGTTTTTAATTAGATAAAACTTAAGCTTTAAATGAAAATTTTGTATTTTTCAACATACATAAAATTATCAAAATTTCATCAGGATCAGTAAAAACCATTTTTTCACCACTTGAAATATCTTTATTCGTAAAAATAAATAAGTAAATAAAGTAATAAAAGCTGAAAATTACTCAGAATTATCGCGTATGCTCCTTCATATTCGAATGATACAGATAATACTGTGGCGTATGCTTTATAAATTATCAAGAAAATAAATAATAATAGTTGTGATGCACTATTGCCAAGTTTTTATTTTATATCTAATATCATTATTATCGGGTAGTAAAATTATTATTGCGTATTCTATAAATTAAATGCTAATGGTATATTATTAATAGCTAAACTTTTAATATTCTCATAAAACAACCGGATTTTAATTACAGAGGGTATTAACACATTTTTAGAACGATTTCGCGGCCGTTTAATTAATGTTTAAAATGTAAAGATTAATTTTTAAATGTTCCATCGATCTGATAGCCTTTTTCCTGGACTATAAGTCTGCATCGTGATTTCCATGATAGAAGAGCTTTTCGCAATATTTTCAGGAATATTGCTTCCTATTCCTCTTCCACTACTTTCCAGAGTCCATCTGTCGTGGTGGGTTTGCGCTTAGAAAGAACCTTTATTTAACAGACAAAAGGCAAAATAGACCATAGGTGAAACGCCAGGAGACTTCGCAGGGATATATTAAAAATGTATACATGCAATACCTGTATTAGTCATAATTTTATAAAGGAATGCAGTGGTAGTTTTTGAAGTATGACTTATAGCTTTGTCTTGATGAAGTTTCTCTCTTTAAGTCATTGGGATAAAGAAGTGGAATTTCTTTTGTAAATATTGGGCGTAAAACCTTCTCCTGATTGTTTGATGAGTTGATTTTAACATTTCTTTCTACTCTTTTTATTTTTAATTTCCCATTGCAGGAGATACCTGAGACAATCATAAACCCCTTACTAAAACTTTCTTTACATTGACAGAAACGGGTTTGTACATTTTTTCTCCTCATTTTCTATAGTAAAAAGACTTTTTTTGTTACAGTCATTTAGGTAAACCCATGCTTCATTAAGGGTCACAATGGTTTTCCATTTATCTCATGCAAAGTGGTTTTCATACAGGATTCTACAAAATGTTTTACGTTGAGCCACATGTCTCGGCAAAAGCTGGTGAACAACATGTCTTTTAGCATTTTTAAGTTGTAAATACTGGTTTATTATCTTATTTATTGTGGCTACAGATGTAGCTAAAGACTTTGCAATTGATCTCTGTGTTGGCGGATTTTCTCTTGTTACCAGCGATTTCACTTTAGAAACATTTGAAACAGTACGTACTTTTTAAGGATATATGTTTAGAGTTTTCTTTCTATGTAGAAATAACGATTGACAGTTTTTACCTGTCCGATTAATAATATTGCATATTTTGCACTTAGAAATTTTAATACCATGCATTTCACAACGTTTTTGAATTTTGGAATAAGAACGTTTATCTTCGGAAAGCGCAAAAACATATCCTTCAGTTCCCAGCATGTTTATATGTGACACTTTGAAAGAAGAATAAATTTAAAAGTAGCAGACGATATTTCTCATTTCAAATAATAAGCTGTTTCCAAAAATATTTATTCTAAAACATTTACTTTTTTTAATTCGTTATCAAAATCGTTTAAAATGTGTTTTAAAACCCTCTGTATTATCATATTTATAAATACTAAAAAAATTTATCATCACATATTATAAATTTCTGATCATCACAAAAGGTAAAAAATCTATAGTTAACGTGGTATTTTACTTACAAATTCTAAGAATATAAATAAGTAATTTCTTCAGAAAAATGATTAGGTGCTTCTCCTATTCCTTGGAACAGCTGATAATCTTACTTCTAAATGAAACAAAATGTAACAAATTGCTATTTTTTTTTACATTTCTTATTTTTGTTGAAAATGGAGAAAGGAAACTAAAATTTGAAAACAAACGTACTACTTGCTAATATATTTATTACAGATAGATTTAAGGAAATAGTTATATACCAAAAATTATTGTTATGTTTTTTTTTTTTTAATTCAAATTTCCAATAGAGGGTGCAACAAATAACCAATAACTATATTCACGACGCGTCTACATAAATTTATTTATTAATTAAGTTTTGTTAATACGAAAGCACAATATTATTAAATTGGGTATGATAGTACATTTGGCAGCAGTGTTCTAAAATAAAAATTTGATACATTTGACTATACACACACACACACACACACACACACATATATATATACGTGTGTGTGTGTGTGTGTGTGTGTATAGTCAAATGTATCAAATTTTTATTTTAGAACACTGCTGCCAAATGTACTATCATACCCAATTTAATAATATTGTGCTTTCGTATTAACAAAACTTAATTAATAAATAAATTTATATTTATATATATATATATATATATATATATATATATATATATATATATATATATACACACACACACAATTTTAATCATATGAAAACGTAATTTGTAGCATAAGTTGAAGTCTTACAAAATTTAAAGATTGATTAAAAAAGTATAAAAAAATAATTTTCGTGAGGATCAATAAAATTAACTGAATTGCAAAAAACTGTGTTCTAAAAAATCTTTTTTTTTTCCCCCAAATAATATTCTGAATTTTTGAAGTGTTAATTGAGAGAATTTGTTTATATATATATATATATATATATATATATATATATATATATATATATATATATTAAAATAAATAACTATAATTCCAAGAATGGTACAGTAAATTTCTTTTCAATATCAATCAGAAATTGATATTTTCGTCCAAGTACACGAAAATATAAAGTAACTCGTTTATCGCTTGAAAAATGATAATTTTAGTGTGTTTTAATATTTTTAATGTTAAGGCTTGAAATTAATGCTTTTTTTTTTTTTTTTTTCAAACGATATTATGAATTTTTTAAGTGCGAGTTTATTGCGAGGATTTTTTTTCTAAAATGAATATGTAGAGACCAGAAACATTATTCCAAGCATTCCTTTTAATACGAATCTTACAGTAAATTTCTTTTCCATCAAAAATCGGTATTTTCGTCAAAGCAAACAAAAATATAAAGTAACTCGTTTATCATTTGAAAAATTACAACTTTCTAAGGATCGAAATGATCCTTTTCTGTATATAGTAATATTTTTTTCTTTCAAAGAATATGTATAGAATTGAAACATGAAATCATGCTCTTATCGAATCAGATTGCTCTATCTTAATCAAATCTCCGAGAACTTCATTTACATAATATTTTATTCCAAACGATAAACAAAAAATAAGGCGATGACATGTGAGTCCAACTCCAAATATTTAAATCGGTATCAGAAAAACCGTGATGGTTCTATATCAGCATTCACAGGTGTGAGAATGAGAAATGATATCCAAGAAACCATTTCAGCTGCGGAACGATTGCAATCTCCCCACAATCACAACTCGTCTCGCGATATCTATTCTTCACGAATCGCAAGGTGTGACTGTGGTTGGGATTTCGAACTATTATTATGTAATACATTATACAATGACAGAATTCTACTTTTTGTTTTGTTCCAATGTTTCCTCCTAGCGCCAATTATTTAGTTATTTCAAAGAATTTTTTTATTATCAATTCTTGTTCTTTCTTCTTGCTTAAGCAAAGTACGTATTAGTGGGCAGAAGGGAGAGGTCAGGTCAATTTCGGTAATTGTCTTGTTCTTTTAGGCTGGTTCGTTTTATTTATGAGTTATTTTTTGTTATAGCAGAAAGATTCTGAAATTGGCGTCAGATCGTTAAATTGGTTCACTTATCAAAAACCCTGGTAGAAAAAATTTTTCTCCTGTAATTGATCTAGTTATGGGGAAAAAAACCAAGCAGTTGAAGATGGGTCAGCGTAATTGTTCGTCATGGTTAAAAAGAAGGTTGTAAAAAGAAAAGTGAATCAGAATATTATAAAAATAATTTAGAGGGCAGAAAATGGTTTTATTTCTCTAAAACAAATGAGACAAAATCTGAATCAATATTCAAATTATCTCACAATTTCAATTTGTTTCATAGAAATAAACATTTCTGTAGATGATCTTGAAAAATCATGAATTATTTATTATTTAACTATTATATATGTGTGTTTGCTATGTGTGTGTGTGTCAAAAATATCGTTCATACATTTTTAAAAACTGTAAAAATAAAGACGAAAAACAATTTTCTTTAGCTTTATAAAGAATGTTTTCAGAGATGTTCATAACAAATTTAATGTTTATAATGGATGTTCTCAGAGATACATTTATCAATTTCACAAAATAATAATAAACTATATACTGATAATATTACATTTAAAATCTTCAAACTGTGTGTGTGCTGATGTAAAAAATTCGCCTAATTATAAGTTTGAATTAAATTTATAAATTAGTGACTTCTTTACATGAGCAGTTTGAAGTTTTTGAGTATATGATTACCAGAATAGAGTTTATTAACATTTTGTAAAATTAATAAATATGTATCTCTGACACCCAGGTAAACTGTTAAGAGGTTGGAAGTTCGATACTAGACATAGATGAATGCTTATATCAGAAGGCTTGCACTTGTTAAAAGATCTGTAGGATTAAATGTAAACGCACTGTGTGGAGCTCGAGGGAGGATGCCAGCTCAGATATCAAACTCACCACTTTATGGTATTTAATTCCAATTTTCAAGATGCATGGCTGCGTTTAACTGTTTCGGTAAGCAAGAATGAGCTGTTGTTAACACATAATGTTCTGATATGTAAACGTCGCTTCTTCTGCGATATGCAGTTCGGAGAGATTGAGTTGGCTTCCTTTGGCAAGATCGAGTAGCGTAAAGTAGCAAATATATTGTTATATAAGCAAATGATTGATATTTCTATTGGCTTATTAACCTTAAAGTGGTCGCTTCTTTCGTTTCAGTTAAGATCATGATTACATCACTTTATTACAGTTCTCAATGCCTTAAAACAGCCATGATGTCAGCTAACATTCCATCTACGTCACATCGTATTCAGGCGGTGTCGTAAGTCCGATTTGTCAACAAATTTGCTGTCTGTCTTCAAATCGCATTTTTTGAGCTGCAGCAAGTAAAGCGAAGTTCACCAGACAATGTCTGAGTGTCGTCGGCGATACAGAGAAGCATGCTTGTGCAACAACCACTCATCATGTATACTTACACAGCGGTGCAGACTGTATCTTTAGGACTTTACCTTTAGGTTAACGGGTTGGCAATACTCGCCAGCCAAATGCCTCATAATATTGAACGAAAGACATTGGACGTCACATATTAACCTGGACACGTCCCCAACCCAGTTCAGGAGAGTACATTCCATTGGCTTGGTTGGTTAGGACGTCTCTTATTATCGGAGCGCAATGAATTCAAATTCAGACTTAACCGAAGATTCATGGTGTTAATGAGCACAATGAATATTCATCATGAATCACCATGAATGAAAAAAGACGCCTGAGGCACATTTAACAGATGATGGTAGCACTATTCTCTAACTGAGATGATTCTTTTGGAGGTGGTAAGACATGTATTGGAGGTCTTCTACTTGGTCCTTGCTTCTAAATTACAAAGACGTGCACCCGGCTGATTCTCCGTAACTGGTGGGTCAAAAATCTGGTTCATGCACAGGAAAGTGTGCTGGTGCACATACAGCCCATCGTAAGAGGTCATTACGCGTCTCAGCACTCAGTTGGATAAACATTACAATTTTGCAAAATCCAGACACATAAATTTCTTTACTTTTGCATTAAGAAAGCTAATCTTCTTCTCAAATAAAAAAAACTTCACCGGAGGATTTTTTTCATTTTACGAGGGAAGGGATAAATTTCTCTACTTTTCAATTTATGGTATCATGTAGATTAATTTGCATATGGTATTTTCTTATGATTTTCATTGTTCAAAATTCTGTACGCTTTTTAAATTATGTATAATATTGAATAAAATTTAAAAAAAATTATTGCAAGAATTTTTTATTTTACGAACGAAGGATAAATTTCTTCTTCTTTCAGCTATCTGACATCACATGGATTAATTTGCATGCTGTATTTTCTTTTGGTTTTCATTGTTCAAAATTCTGTACACTATTCGAATTATCTATATAATTGAATAAAAAAATTTAAAAATAATTTTGTTTCACAATTTTTATTTTACAAACGAAGGGGTAAATTTCGCCTTCTTTCAGTATATGAAGTCATGTAAATTGATTTGCATACGATATTTTCTTTTCATTTTAATTGTCAAAATTCAGTTCACTGTTTGCATTATACATAATATTGAATTATTCTGTCCGTATAAAATAAAGTTCTTCCATAAAAAAAGTTCTTAACTGTCACGTGCATCTAAAGATGGAAATATGACTGTAACGCAAGAAAAATTGATAGCTTTTCAGAACATTTATAATGGAAAGGCATGTGCTGAAGGCCTTCCTTTTCTTCCTATTTTCGCCAAATGAGACGAAAATTACAGTGTTTGAGCCGGGACGCATATTTCGGCTAATTTGTGTTTTCTTCCTAATAAAACCTTATCTGAAAAGATACCGTCTATTGCAGCCATGTTTCTCCCTCAATGTTTCGCATTTTTTATTGGACTATTTTATTTTTTATATAACGAAAGTTTTGCTAAGTCACATAAAATGAAATTAAATCGTTGAATGAAAAAAATATATTGAGGAGGAAAGTTTGATAACTGCAAATTCTGTTAAGTAATTTTAATGTGCAAGCAACTGACACAAGAATATCATAGCACATTTAAAATAAATTCCTAGATTTTTTTACTGAAATGTATTAATTTTAAATAGTTATTTATTTAATAAGTTTATATATATATATGTATACATACTCTAGATTATATTATTTCCGAATGTAATTATTTATGATTTAGACGCAGTCTGCAGCAGAAAGTTAAAGTAGTGAGTGCAAGACACAGATACATTCCAAATAGCATCTATTTAAAGGGAAGACCAAACAAAGTTAAATGGAGCATCTGTAATATAGGTGTGACCCTTACCGTGGTTAGCAGACACTTGTGTACTGTTTCTTACTGAAGGGGGTTTATATAAGGGGTTGTTAAATGTGTAAGAAAAGTCCTAGGAATTCACTGGCACCTGTGTTCTGGATTTCAATATAGGGGTGAAATAAAGGAGCACTCGTAAATTTGGGATTGTATTAAATTGATTACTTTTTATCAAAGAATTCTTATTCTATTAGTTTAACTTATTGTATATATATATATATATATATATATATATATATATATATATATATATATATATATATATATATATATATATATATATATATATATATATAATATATATATATATATATATATATATATATATATATATATATATATATATATATATATATATATATATATATATATATATATATATATATATATATAATATATATATATAATATATATATATATTCTTTCTTTATGTATATTTTCTAAAGTGTGCAAAAAACATTCGATTTGACATTCATTCAAAAATGCCAGCATTGCACATCATTTGCAAACTTGAGGAATTCTTTTCGTTGTATTTTAGTATTACTCTCCAGATAGTTTTTTATTCTTTGATTATTTTATTATCAAAAAATATATTGAATGTAATAATATTAATTTTAACCAGATACCGAATTGTCACAACGATCTGCATATTATTTTTCAGAAAACTGCAGGCTTCATTACCTTATTGAATTTTGTTTTCAAATTCTAGAGCAGAATATTAGTGCTAATCAGAATTGCAAAGTCTTTTTGATACCAATTAGTCAAAAGTTAAAGAATTCATTGCCTGTTATTTTCCGAGGGGATTTTGTTTCAAAGATTGCAGGCCATCTTGCAAGGAAGCACCCGCTGAAACTCGAAAGTACCCACTTCGACAAGTAAAGGGATTTTTTTAGTGTTCACTTTGTACCTATTGCGACACATGAACACAAAGAAAAATACGGAACTCAAGATCAATCCCCTGCGGTTGAACAATAACCGCTATAGAACCTGGACTTAATATTTCGAAAAATGCTTTTGACCACAAGCAGTGCTCCATTCATGATGGCCTAAATTCTCAAAGCCGTTGACACGTTTTGTATGCTGTCATTGCTTCATTTAGGAGATGAGTGATTGAAACTTTAGCTCATATTAGTAATTTTTGAAAATTGGCTTCCAAAACTACGTTTTAAAAATCACATCCAAAATCGTATTTAAAATTCATTACTTCAGTAAAAAAAATTAAACTGAATGTATACATTAAATTTGTGCTTGTTTGAAATTTAGCTTCTTTAAACATTGCTTTATATCTTTCGTATACAAATTTTTTTTTTTTTTTTTTTTTTGTTTTTTGTTTTTCAGAGTCAAAAATAATTTAAAAGTAAACTTTTTTGAAATTTTTAAAGTCAAAAAAATGTTTCCTTCCTAAAGAATTGAGTTAGTAGCTATAATGGTAGAAAATTCAAGTTATCAGGTTTTAAAGTTTCCTAAATATTCATAATTACTTCATATCGTTTCGTACACTAAGATTCGGAAAAGTTTTTAACTATTAAATGAAGAAAACAAAGAGTTAAATTTCCGAATCACGAAATCTTTTGCACATTCCGGGAATTTGTTCATTTTATTGTTTCATCAGCACTAGTAAACATTCAAGACAATTCTTTTGAAGTTGTCAGTTCATCCTAATTCATATTCAAAATATATTGTTTCTGTTCTTAGAGAAATATTTTTCGAAATTCGCAAAATGAAGCAATTTTTCGAAAGATTGGAAGTGGTTGATAACACTATAAAATTCAAGGTTTTGAGTTTTAAATTTTCTAAATTCGAATATCAAATTTGACATTGAGATTCTTAAAATTCTTAGTTATTAAGAAAAACAACAAAGAGTCAAATTTCCGAATCTTTTGCAACTTTGTGAAAATTTGATTATTCCATCTTCACTTGTAAACTTAACTTGTTTGAAGTTGCAACCACATCGTTTCTCTCTACCATATGGTCACTTATACTCCGATCTGTGGATCTGTTGATCTGTGTGACCATTGGAAGAATTGGAGGAAGGCAGAGGTAGCTTCCTGGCAATTTCACGGTTCATTTCGACCCCGGATTAAGACAGGAGCGATCGTGACATTTAGGCAGTCGTGGTTATTTATACGTTTGTGGAGAACCTTTTGGCCCTCCTCCCCTCTCTTTATGGGCCTCCAGCTGTTCCAAATGGAGATTTGAATGACGCATTTGCCTTTATGAGGGCACTAGACAATGGGTTTGTTTACACTCTGTCTTATCCGCGAGAATTCCTTATTTGTTGCAGTGGTAATGCTTGCAGAAATAGAAACTGTAACTTTATAGTTACTCGCATGAGGTACCAAGCATTAGTATTTCTTCAGTTCTTTTATCAAACTCTTAAATAATGCTGACAGAATATTATTGTATATGAAGTGCTTTCCAGCTTTTGGTAATAAAAATAGAATTTGATAATCAAAAATCATAAAAAGATTTACTAAAGAAAATGTGTAAATCGATCAAGAAAGATTTATAGATTTAATATCATTATACAAATTCACTAAAAAAATTAGGATAACATAGATATAAGGTAAACAATTTTTTTTAAATTGACAACCATCATAAATTTACAAAGGAAAATAAGAAACTATCAAAAAAGCCCTTTAAATCTCGAATTATTGCAGATTTATTAAGAGAAATAGATTTTGTTGTCAATCAACTTAAAAATAGATTTACCAGGAAAAATTGAAACGTCCGAAGAATCGAAGAGAATGTGTAAATCAAAAACTGTCATAAACGTTTTGGAACTCATAGCTATCCTTTAAGGGAAGGTTTTCATGTCAAAAACTATTAAAGTTTTGTCAAGAAACATTTTTTTGGAATCCATATCTAGAAATAAAATTAGTTTAAATCAAGAACCATTTCAGATTACTCAAAAAGATGAAACTCTTTCTATGAAACAATCAAAGCAAATACCTTTAAGCTGAAAATCCGAAACCTAGCTATCAAAATAAAATCTTTAAGCCGAAAGATTTTGCCGATTCACATTAAAAAAATTTAAAATTCATAGTTATTAATTAAATATGATCTTTAGAAATTTTAAGAAAATTAACCATTAAATAAATTTTAATCAATAAGTTAAAAGATTATATGAGTTGTATTAATTAATTGAGTGTTTCGCGCTCCCAAAACACAAGTCCAAGATTCAATCATCAGGATGGGCGAGGTCAACTCAGCTTTTCCTTCCTTCAGTGTGTCAGTAAAACTGAGTACCAAGCATGCTTGGGAACTAAACACTGGGGGTTCTCGCGTTAGGCTGACCACCTAACCGAGATACACGTTTCACATCATGGGGCATTTGGCTTTGAAAACAAGTAAGAACAAGCTGTAAGCCTTGCCACTCCCATATGGGATACCGTGCCACTGATTGTATTATTGTTTAGTTAGTAATAACATATTTTCGAAGTTTTTCATTATAAATTCGCTGATTTCATGTTGTTATAAACATAAATGTCCTTCGTTGATATACATATATATATATTTATATTCCGTAATGTTTCGTGAAAATTAAAGACTATTGCCGACAGAATATGTTGCAATTTTAATTGGAATTCGCATTTCATTCAAATTATTTGATAACATTTAAGCTTAAAGTCATATGTTTAACATATTCATTTACATTTTAGTTACAAATATTGGCCACCATTTTCAAAGTCAGTGAGTGATACAAGTAAGAGGAAAATTATGTATTATTATTTCTCTTATGCGTGTAATAAAATAAAAAAAAGCGTGTAAAATTAAAGATCTAATTAATAAAGTATGCAAATAATTAAATTGGCATTTATTAGCAGCTGGCCGTTGAATTTGTTGCATTCTAGCATATAGATCAACAGCTTATGGGCTCGAATCACCCTACGGGCTTGCTTACTAACCGTGATTCATATTTTTATTATAATTATAGCTTTCGTGGGAAGAGCAAGAGCGGATTAAACATTTGCTATTGTAGGGGAATTTAACATTAGTTTTAACTTTTTATTTGACCTTCATCTTTTCTGTTCAGCACAACATCTTTAAATGTAAATATATTATTCATAATAATAACGGTAAAGATATTAAGAATATCTCTTCAATTTATTTCACAAATTTAATGAACGAAAATGCAACGAATTATTTAATTGAATCAACAGTAGTTACGAAAATTGAAACATGATTTTTGAAACGTTTAAATGCAACAACAATCATAAATGTGAAATTAGGTGGAAAAATAAAATTTTCTAATTATAAAACATGACTTTTATAAGTAGTTTGGGTACTTTTCCACTAGACTACAGCTTCTGATAATCGTAAATTATTGCATATTCTGTCTGCATCATCCATTGCTTAAAAAAATTACGTTTTCAGAATTACCAACTATGAAGTAAAATAAGCATTTTATTTCCATTTTATAAACTAAACAATCACTTATTGAAAAAACTTATTTAAATGCCGATGTTTAGCAATCGCACCAGTGATCGATTGCGTAGGTAAAATGTAATGGTACCTTTTTCAATGAAACAAAATTAAATTTTGCTGTATTTACGTAATTGTTTTTTGCTGTTGGTGACTTTTGAATGTAATGCTTCTTTTAAACCGGCAAAATTATCACTAAGCAATCTTTTGAACCAACTAGCATTAGCTTCGTTTACCATTTAGCTTGTATACCATTGTTTATCGATTTTTAGTCAATTTTTGCACAACAAAAGCTCATTTTATATGAAATTTAAAATCAAATTTTAAGCCAATAAAATCATCGTATCTACGTTATATTTGCGCTTCTCCGTAAAAAAACATGCTATTTCTTTCGGATCAAAAGCAATTAAAATTAATAGAATTAGAAACCAAATTACTGATTTTAATTATATTGCAATGATTAAAGTAAAATCGTTAAAGTAACAAGTAAAGAGAAAGATTAAATTTATATTTTAGAAAAATTATAGATTAAATTTATATTTTAGAAAACGTTGAAATTTATATTTAATGTTGAAAAATTTGTTATAATATATAACAATTTTCTACGTGGTAAATATAATGTTCATGTTCTGCAACAAATACTTCAAAGCATATTTTTTTGAGTCCAAAGAAATAAAAAATAAAACTTCAAATGGTATAACTTAAATACTTTAAGAATAATGACTTATTTCACTTTGAAGTCTCAGAAACAATTGTTTTTTTTTTTTTTTTTCCATTCAATTTAAAACAAAGGAATGAAGTTACGTTAATATTCAGCTGTATGTAAGTTTAAATTAATTCTAAAAGAAAAGTTCAAGTAAATTTTAGTTCAAGATTCAAAATTTCAAAGCGATTCCAACTGGACTGGCTTGAGTTACAACAAAATTATCAAAAGTCACGCTTATTTCTCACCACCCCCGTCTCTTTGCCTTCAGCACCCTTTTCAATTTATTAAGCTTCAATAAAATTCGCACCAATCGTAAATATAATTTTCAGTCATTCATTTCTGGCGATAAGGGAGAAAGGGAAATATAACGTAGCCCCGTAATAAAGTTATCCTTTCGGCTTCTTCTATTGTAGTTGGACGCCTCCTTTGTGGCGAGAAACCCTCCGAGAATCCGCCAATTACGGTCTATGGTTGCCAAATTGAAGAGAAAGTAAAACTCGCCAATTGAAACTTAATCCTACTTCTTTTGAGGATTTCATAATATTTTCTGAGAACTCTACTGGGCTTGAAACTTTTCAGATTACTATCTTCTGTGCCTTTCATCAAGTCAAATCGAAGGTAATTTTATCACCCACAAAACTGATGTATATTTTTTAAAAATTATGAAACCATAATTTTAGATGAAAAATGCATTTTAAAAAAAAATTGTAAAAGTAGTTATCAGAGTGAAACAGTCACACAGGAATCAAGAAACTGATTTGAAAATTGTCGGCTTTCTTGATTATTTCATTAGAATATTTTGAATTATTTTTTTCATAAAATATAGATTTTTAAATTAATAATAACCAAGCGGTAAATCAACTATTTTGAATTAATCTATGGTATAAATCCGCTATTTATGAAGAGAGAAGACTTTAGGAAGTGCTGGCTTACACGCGTCTGTATTCCGAATAAATTTGAAAAAATAGCAATTACTAGATTTTATTCCCAATTAAATCGATTGTGCAAACACTTACAATATCAGTATTATGTTTTATTGATAGCAACTGAATTCACATAAAAAAACATTTGAAGTAGGGGGTATCTAGCTCATTTATATTATGCAATAATCTCATCGACTTTTTATGCTATAAAAGATTATTGTATTATAATTGTGAAATATATTTTTACTACTGATATCTATTAAGAATATAGCCTAATTCTTTATTACAAATGCGTGCCTTAAAAATGTTTTTTAAACATGCTGTAATACTTATGTTTTCTATATTATATTTCAGAAGTAGCTACTGAATTGTGTTACCCATACTTAATAATTTGCTGTAAGAGTTTATTTATACTATGCAATAATCATTGATGACAAAAAAATGTTGAATTATATCTTTTTTACTGATATCTATTACAAATATGTCTAAATTTTTTTATTAGAAATGAGTTCCTTACAAATTTTAATTAAATATAGTGCAAAAACTTGTAATTATTTTATGTTTTAGATTTTACAAAGCAATGCAGGTGAACCCAGTTTAACGGAATACTCGCTCATGACCAAATACTTGGTCCTTTTGAACCCAGGTGTCGCTTAAAAAGTCTTCTCTCCACATCGACGCCGCATCAGCGTCACTGTGGACTTGTCGTCCCTAACTCACGGAGCTCCAGCAACGTGGTCACCTTCCCAACCGGCAAACGATGCTTCACTTTGCTTATCTTCTGAACGGGAAGCGACTGAGCTACTTCAGAAGCAACACTGAATTCTTATTCATATTTTATAATTTACCTAAAAGTTTGTTAAGAATGAAAGCAACGCTATGTAAGAAAGTATGCCTCCTAAATTCATTCAACAACTGTATAACGTGCGACAGTTAATTTTTATTGGATGACTTTAATCACATCAAACGAAATCTACAGCAATAAAAGAAGAAAAAGAAATACAACGTAACATCCAGTTTCATAAAGTCCTAGCGCTTTCAAATATAAAATATTAAGAGATCATGAACTGCATTTGCTTTATGAGAAATTTTCAAAGAATATTTTTTTTTTCTAATGGAAACTAAAAGATGTAACTGCAATTTTTGTGCTTATTCTGTTTTCCTGAATAATTCATCTATTAATTTTTCTTAGGTATACTATCAATAGCTTCTGCATCCGATGTAGTTTTAATGAAAGTATTCTCTCTATTAGAAAATAAGAGATATTCAAGAATACGCAATAAGTAATAACCTTTCCAAGTAATCACCAACTTGTGGTTTGGTGGAGGTAGTGGGATATTTACATTGGCCCTCACATGTATCAATCTCAATCTAATGAAATCTTTATTCTTTATTTTAGAATGTTCAATTGCTATCATCCATTGACAAACATTTCCCATAGTTTTTCTTCAAATATGATACAAAATTCAGCATCGGTCATTGAATTTTAGAGCGAATTCCAGTTGCTTCTTTGCAGAATTAATAAATTATTCGGCGGGATAAATCAAAAGTATTTTTATATTTTGGTAACTATCTCTTAGTGTGTAGCTATCTGTAATGTACAATAAATAAAATACATCAATATGTGCCAATAATAAAAATTAATTCTAAATAAGAATTTAAAAAGAGGAATTACAAAAGCTCATATTTAATATGAAAAAAATATTAAATAAGTTTTAAAAGCATAATAAAATAAAATTATTAAAATAATAAAGTTTTAAATCGTGTAAAGTGTTAAGAAGAATAAATTGAAAAAAGATCATTCATACATTATATACATACATACATGCATATATATATATATATAGATAGATAGATAGATATAGATATATATAGATATATTATGTATATTAAACTTTCGATTTCTTATGCATCTTCAAAAATGTAACTTCCAAATGCATCGTATAAAGCCCACACACACAATTCATCCTTATTTAAGGCAAAATTCCTTATGAATTTCCCAAAGATTTACAAATTATTATTTAATTGTAAATATGTCTCTTTTTGAGGACTTTTAATTAAGAGACATATTTACAAATTATGATTGCGACATATATTTCCTTTTTCCTACTAATAAACATTTCTTTAATAGCTATGTTGTGTTCTTACTTAATTATATTCCCTTGTTTATTTTAAAATGATTTGTATGTATTATACTTACTTTGTAATGAAATCACAATAAAGAAGTAGAATTGTAATTTTTGGTTTTATATACACCATGCTCTAACATATTATATATTTAAAATGAAGAGCTTTTTATTATATAGTAATGAAGTAAAATATTTAGCTATAATATGTAAGAATAAATTAAAGTACGTAAATTTAACTTTGTAAACATAATGAAAAGAATATATATACTTAGAAATAATATTTAAATTTTAACACTTTAATAAAATTAAACGATCTATCTTCTTAAAAAATATTTAAGAAATATTTTATTAAATTATATTTTTGAAATTACTACAATTTTACCCAATATATATTTATTTTTAATTATTTAAAATTTATCCTAACCGGAAAAAAATGTTAACTATTACGGAATATAAATACTATTAGGCACCTTCTAAAGCATTTATAGAAAATCTTTCAAAATGCCACGAATACATAGTCTAAGACGTTTAAATTGCAAATATCTTAATTTTTACCCATTAAAACTATCAAACTACAGTAAATTTAAATTACACAGTACCTTTCAAAGTCGGTATTGTTTATTTATTGCTTAGATAAACAATAACAAAACATTAACAAAAAATAAACATTAACATTAACAAATAAACATTAACAAAAAATTTTATAAAAGATTACTATATTTTTATATTATTTATTCTTATTTTTTTTTTCTTACTTAAGGTAAGATTTATTTTCTTAATGTTTCACAAAGTTTGCATTATTTATAGAAAGGTTACAAAAAATGAGTCTTATACATCCATTGAACATTGAACATGAAATATTTTAATCATTCAAACTTTTAACTCCCTAGAACCAACAAAAGGAAAAATACTTGCTTAAACTTTTAAACATAAAAAATAAGGTATAATTGGCGCGTCCTGTTATCTTAAGAGAGAGTTAAGTCGAGATTAAACAGAGCTGAAGCCAAATGTGGTAGCCCATTTCAAAGAAAAATATGGGAAAGAATAGAGGGGGCACTTCCACAATGAACAAAGTCCCTAGCTAACGAAAGGCTCCGATTTCGCCACTGAACAATAGATGCCAGTTATATATTGACACTTCCGGCAGTAACTAGCTCCCTCTGGTGACAGGTGTGAGAAATTGGAGACGAAGTCGAACCTATTGTTCGAAACGGTTTGGGGTATGAAAAAAATTTAGTAGTAGGGGTAGGGTCTTTTGCCTGCTATTTTACAAATTGTTACTTAGTGACATTTGTTATTTTAGAGCTTCCCCTATAAGGTTCGATATCTTTTTGTTTTCTTAACTGCAATTTGATGACCTTTTTGTGTTTTTGCGAATGGCAGAGTGAAACAGTAGCAAAAAAGTCGGCTATTGACTCTTCCGTTTTTGCTTGTATCTTTTTTTATAGTTTGGGGCGGATTCACTGAACAGCATGCTTGGTAAAAGCAACTTAAAATCATTTCGAATGACTAAAGCAACTTAAAATCATTTCGAATGACTAAAGCAACTTAAAATCATTTCGAATGACTAAAGCAACTTAAAATCATTTCGAATGACTAAAGCAACTTAAAATCATTTCGAATGAATTTATTTTTGATTGATACATTTCATAAATTAAGACACATGTTGTCTAAGTTATATAAAATCAACAAATTATATCATGGAAACGGACTCTACAAAATTAAAATTTGTAAAAGCATAGTTTGAAAGAATCGGAACAACTTGTTGATTTAATTTTATAGCTTCTAATTTGGAACACAACTGAAATTATGATTATATTTTTTATATTGTATTACATTTCAATCATAATAATCATTGTGATACGATTTATTTTAAGGAATGAAAAAAAATAGCAGGTGCTAAATCTACTAATAATGGGGTATGTCAAAAACAATTGCATCTGTTTTTGTAACAAAATGCTGAAGAACATAAAAATGACTGGAATCATCAATTAATCAATTCGAATAATCTTTTAAATTCATGTCATGCTTCCACTTAATAAAAGGCAGCCATTTTTTTTGTTGGAAATTGTTTCTTCTCAAAGCAAATGATGTTATTACTAAAACAAGTTAATTTATGTTAATAAATCCAAAATTTAAAGAGCCCAATAGATGACGTATCGCATCAATAAACAAACGACTTCTTTTCCTACAGGTGGCATATTTTAATTTTTATCTATTTAAAAAATCCATAAGTTACTTTAATATGTATATTTAATTTTTTATAAGTCAGCCTTTTTTTTTTTTGATTTAGTTTATATATTATGAATTATTTTTTGATATTTTACTTTATACATACATCTTTAGCCTTTTTTCAATTTATGATTGGAAAATGAAGCAAAACGATTTCATTTCTTAATCTAGATCCACATACTTTTTTACAAAAAGCTGTATTTAGAATGTACAAACTTCTTGCAGTTTAGTAACTTCTACTTTTATTAATCTGTAAAATTCCACAATCAAGTGATTTGCAAAATTGTTCACAATATCGAAACAATTTTTTCTATGATTTTTAGAGAATAAAAAAAAATGAAGCATCTACAGCTTTTCATAAAATCTTAACTATGATGGATTAGAGGGCTTTTTTAGACATCTATTGCAGCCAAAAACAGAGGGTGGTCTTTCTAATTGAAAAGATTTGTCAGCCTCTTTCAAACTGGCCTGAGGATTGATGCATAGGGTGTAATCGATCATAATCTGCTTAGGATAAATTTCAAATATCGGTATCCTTCTTCAGTCTGCTGTTCAAGGCATATAATAACAAAGTTCAAACTTTATCAGTCAAAAAGATTTTGAAAAGGGTCTATTATGAAAATTTATAAAGAAATACGCTCAATTTTAAAAATATTATTTGATGCATAACTGTGAACTTAAAACTATCTGAATTATATAAAAATAATTTTGAGTATGATTTTATTTTCATCCGAAATATGATTTTAAATTTACATCTTGGAAGCATTATAATGAAATGTAATTGTTATTAATTTTAAAATGAAAATATAGTTGGAATTTGTTGTAATACAATATCATTCCATAATACAATTTTTAACTTTTTATAACTGAATGTTCAGAAACTATAAAAACTTAATGGAGCGTCCATATAATGTTCTTTTATTATTGATAGATAATGTGCAAACAATTTAAAAAAAAAACTAGTTTAAATTTTTATATTTCAATTTTTTTAAAAATGAATTCTCAAATGCTATTTTGAAGCTTGTAGCTCTTAATTTAACCACTGAAATTAAATTAAATCTTTATGAAAAATGATTTATCTTCAATCTAATTTCAGCATTATTCACCAATTATGGAATTTTGAGAAATTTCTACAATTCTGAATTAATAACAACTCGCAGCATATCCGTACACAGTTAAGATTTCTTCCTTTATGATGTTTATATATATATATATATATATATATATATATATATATATATATATATATATATATATATATATATATATATAGTTAATATTAAATGGAAAACAATACATTGAAAACACTTGGAAAATATTAAAAGAAAAATATCAAAGAAAGATGTAAAATGGAAAGAAGTACCAACATGGCCAGCTTCGTCAGAGGGTGTTGACCACATTGGCACAAAGTATGGCTTTTCTACACTGGATCAAGGCGTAGTCTTAAAGAAGCCAGTACATCCCAAAGCCACACTAAAAGTTCAAAATATTTAACTTGAATACAAGAAGTAAAATTTAATCTAAAATATATAAACCAAAATCTAATGTTGCCAAAATACATTTAATCCACATCCAAATATATGTTCAAATCTGCAAGAACCGCACCAAATACTATATTTAAGCCAAATAAATACATAAATTAATGACTAAGTGTAAACACTATTGGCATTTCAAGCTTCTTATAAGACCTTCAAGGCTTAGGAGACCCTTCTGTAGTATAAATCTACGCCTTACTTCACTCTTAAAAGCAACGCTCTACTAGCCAAATATAGTGTTTAATAAATGTAGTTCGAATGCCATTATGAGATAAAAAATTTTCTAGTCTATTTATTTGTTTATTGGTGTTCTTTAAATGCATTGTATATTCTATTAAGTTGATTATAAAAATAATATTTTTATAAATTTTAATTGAAATGTTTAAATTTTAGAAAATTAGTTTATTAACTTTAAAATTAAAATTATTAGTTTTATCATATATAGAGAGTATTAACGCATTTTTAGAACGATTTTGCGGCCGTTTAATTAATGTTTAAAAAGTAAATGATAGTTTAAAATGTAATGTATAGTTTGACGGAAATGGTTTGTACATTTTTTCTCCTCATTTTCTTTAGTAAAAAGACGTTTTTTGTTACTGTCATTTAGGTAAACACATGCTTCATTAAGGGTCACAATATTTTTCCATTTATCTCCTGCAAAGTGGTTTTCATGCAGGATTCTACAAAATGTTTTGCGTTGTGTCACATGTCTCGGCAAAAGCTGGTGAACATTATGTTTTTTTGCATTTTTAAGTTGTAAATACTGGTTTATTATTTTATTTATTGTTCCTACAGCTGTATCTAAAGACTTTGGAATTGATTTCTGTGTTGGTGGATTTTATTATTACCAGCGATTTCACTTTAGAAACATTTGAAACAGTACGTACCTTTTACGAATATTCGTTTGGAGTCTTCTTTCTATGTAGAAATAACGATTGACAGTTTTTACCTGTCCGATTAATAATATTGCATATTTTGCACTTAGAAATTTTAATACCATGCATTTCACAACGTTTTTGAATTCTGGAATAAGAACGCTTATCTTCGTTAAGCGCAAAATCATATCATTTAGTTCACGGCATGTTTATATGTGATATTTTGAAAGTAGAATAAATTTAAAAGTAGCAGATGATATTTCTCATTTCAAATAATAAACTGTTACCAAAATTTTTTATTCTAAAACACTTACTTTTTATAATTTGTTAACGAAATCGTTCAAAAATGTGTTATTACCCTCTGTATGTCAGTAAATGTGTGGTTATCTTTTATCGTAATTGAAATATCTGGAAGTGCAGTTTTTAAGTTATCAGTATTAGTTTTAATTAACTTTAATTCCTCGGAATATATATTATGGTAAATTTTATCAAATTCTAGGCAATTAAAATTATAAAATCGACAATATATCTGTAAGCAAAAAGCATTTGTATAATAAATGATTTTTCATGGTAATTTAAAAATAAATTTCCTAATATACTTGAAATTTTTGAACCCTGGGGAATGCCATTAACTTCTAAATAATATATGTGCATACATATACATATATATATTATATATATATATATATATATATAAATATATATATATATATATATATATATATATATATATATATATATAGAGAGAGAGAGAGAGAGAGAGAGAGAGAGAGAGAGTTGTAAATTCTTTAAGTGATTTTACGGGATTGGTTTCTTCTTTAGTTTAAAACTGGTTCATTTTCAAAATTTCAAAATAACTTGATGGGGAAAAAATGGAAATATTTTCTATCATTAAATCTAATAACATAGTAGGACTATTATATCTAAATAAATAAATAACCTTTATGTTAGAATAAATTCACACTTGTAATCTAAAATGAAAGGATATTTTATGCACAGATATAAAAATCACTAAAAATGTTACAAAAACGTTTTATTTTTCCAAAATTATGAAAATTTTTAAAATTCCTGTATATGATTATTAATACAATTCCTGATACTCAATGAATGGGCCAGACCTGGCAAATTGCGCTGGCCATGTCACGCAGTGTATATAACTTTCAATAAAAATTTACGATTTGGAATAGAATAGAATGGAAATATAGTTTTTGCTATTTAACGATGTTTATACAATTTACTTAGCTTTATACAAATACCATTTTGCATTGCACTATAATAATAATCAACAAAAATAAAATTGAATGTGATATAAAATGCTTCTAAATTTCTTTTAATTGCAAAGTTATTAAATTTTGAATTCTTATTCTTTCATTTAATTCACCTATCAGTGGCGTATTAGGATACTCGAAAATACCTTCGTTGCAATAGGCAAAATTAATCTTTAAAAAATTAAAGAATTTAAAAACTGTTATTTTTGTAAAAAAAAAAAAATATATATATATATATATATATATATACATTATGGTAATGTAGAACGAAGAAAATCGTATAACATATTTTTTATCCATAGGGGTTGAGCATAGATGAGGATTTTACAAAGAATGGCAGTTCCACAGTCCTTCGTTTTTTGAAGAGAAAATTGTTTCTGAAGCAAAAATAACGTTATAATGAGTTCGGATCATCGCTAATTAAATTAATATCCGTATATTAATTATGAACACAGAATCAAAATTTCGATATAAAATATAGCCTATATAACAAACAAACCAGAGGCCAACTTCCTAATAGGTTTCTTTTCCTTCCATGTAACCATTTTTATGCTTTTCTTATGAAAAATTGAGTATTCATATAGATTCGTATTTCACAAACAGAATGCTGATTTTATAGTATAGTACATATACACTATCATATAAATACTATGCATTTTACTGATGCCTTACGCATAGATCAGTATTTTATGAAAACCATGTACCGCTACTTTGGTGTTTGAAGTTTAAGCATGCTGGTCACAGAATTTTCAAATTCTTAAAATATATATCTATGAATGGATAATTTTCTTAACACTTATCATAATTTTGGCTCAGAGTTCTTCCTATATTCTCAGATTAAGTCATTTGAATTTGCAAAGCTTTTTAGTATGAAAATCATCAAATGATTTGGTGTTTACTACTGAAATCAAAAAGGGCAGTTAATTGAACAACGGTAGATAGATACTGAGTGGCTGTTTTGAAGAGTTATCCTGGTTTTCTCCTTTATGATGTTGAATGTCTAAAATTTTCTTTTAAAGCATCACTCAACTGCAAGGACTTGTTGAATGCCCTTCCGGTTGAGTGAATGCTTTATAAAAAAAACTTTAGTTCATATTCGTATCAAAAAGTAACTAATGAGAGGTAATTCACTATACGTCATCGAATAATAACCAAACAAAAATGCATAAAATAAATATAAGGACTTTTTTCTCTTACTCTATTACCTTCTCTCATGTAATAATGATATTTAATTTAATATGGAGAACAGAAAATTTTTAATTTTTTTTACCTTTCATACATTGCTATATATTAAATAAATATTTTGAGAACTAATGGTTTAACAAAAGATTAAGTTAAAATATAAAATTGGATATCAGGGTTAAGAAAATACAACAACTATATTTATAAAATTACTTATTTCATTAATTAAAATATCTATCCACCCACAATATTCAACAGCATTCTTTAAAATTCGTTATTAAAAAAATTGCGTTAATTATTATTAGTGAATTTCCTGATTTTTTGTTCCTATTTCAATATTTTATAGTTTTAATTTAAATTTGAAAATTTGGATAGTTTATGTAGATAATTATAATTTAGATAATTTAGGTAATTCATGTTAGTTTTATGAAATATACCTTTTTGTGAAACTCATATAGCTTTGACTTCTAGTTCAGTAGATCATCAGCTCAATTCCGCAACTCAAAAGTTTTTATTCAATATAAAACTTTTTTTTATTCCCAAATAAAAAAATCGTTTTATATTGATCAAACTGGATTCGGAATCCATTTTAAGCTGTCGATCCTTTTCGAATCGTGTCCAAAAAGTGATCGACAAATCAATCAATCAATCGGTGATCACATTCAAGGGCACTCTGAAAACGTTCGCTTCCTTCCGTGATATCAGGTTTCTGTTCACGTATTTCTCATTTGGGCTTGCAAATTAGTATTTTAACCTATTGATGCTAAATACGACAATGATTTTCATCTCTTTCTGGAGTTTTCAAGAAACTCTTGGTGATTATTTAAAGAACTAGCAAAAACAGTGTAATTTTAACTAAAAGCCTAGTTTCAATGCGATCTTAGTGCCATAAAATATCATTATTTTCTGTGTTCATGTGCACCTTCATAGCGCCCTGTATCTAGCCCGGAGCGGAGCTCTATCAGTTAAGTGTAAGGGCTCTGTCTGTCTATCTAAAACAGCATACTTATACAAAAATAAATAATAATATGTAAGTAGGCATTCAATTGAATTAATTAACTGTTTATGTGACAAAATAATTATCTTTATTTTTTACCAATCCATGAGAATAGGATTTTGTCACCAGAAAAGGCTTGCATAATAAATAATATCATGTTTTTTATCCAATGTAGCCGTAATAATTAAAGTATGAGTGTCTACTCCCATAGCTTTTATCTGGTGAGTAAGTACTAGCATATTTCCCTGTACCTAACCCTTGTTGTTGTTGTTACTTATGACACTTGCACAATCCATGCTCACTCTGCCCACGGCTATGTGAATTTAAGTCAGCAGGGTGCGTCTTTCGTTTAACCAGAGCACCACGAAAGTGAAAGGACGACTTTGCTCTAAGACTGCCCCGATAGATGGCACTACCAAGGTAACTGCTCAATGATCGATCACAGGATTTTCGATTCCACAGATTTAACGAGCACGTATATCGCACATACTCGGTGGGTCCTTGGCAGTATTGGGAATGGAACCTCACCTTACCTGACAGAAGTTCGATACCTTGACCCCTAGGCTGCCACAGCCCCACATAACATCCAGGAATATTCAGAGTTGATATGATTGTCAACCCTAACACGGAGTACGACCCTACCCTGAAGAAGCAGGTCTGCCATATTTTCCCTGACATCTCCAAGATGGATGAAGGTGTAAGGAGCCACGTTTGTCACAACACTGAAGGTTATCATAATCCACAATGAAAGCTACAAATTGAATTCCAAATGCTCAGTCTTCCAGGCTGAGGTCTTCGCAATTAAGCAGACTATTGAGTGGGCCAGAAACCAAGAACAGAATTCCCTCATCTGGTCCGATAGTAAAGCAAGTCTTTCTGCGTTTTGCAATCCGAAAGCCATCAGTCCTTTAGCCAGGCAAATTCAAGAGGAACTTAACAACCAACAAAACATCTCCCTCTGTTGAATAAAGACTAATGTAGGATTTGAAGGGAACGAAATGGCAGACCACCTAGCAAAAACTGCTGCTTCTTCAGATGAACCGGAAATCTATCTCCCTTGTCCTCGGTCTTACTTCAAAAGGATCAGAAAAATGGCATTAATTCAGGATTGGCAAACACTGTGGGACCAGAATACCACCAGACGCCCAGTATACTCCATCCTGCCAAAATTGAATTTGAAGCAACAGTGCTGGCCAAGACAAATTATGATTTTTGTAACGGGACATGGCCCATTTCCAAGTTACCTGCATAGAATAGGAGTGCAACACTCTGACAGCTGTGCATGTGGAGAAGAAGGTACTCCTATTCATTACGCTACAACATGCCCCATCAGGAGTTTGTGGCACTTTACTACCCCCAGCGACAGTTTGAAAAGTATCTGGTTCTAAAACATCACCAACAACAAGGCTTCAAAGCTAAAAATTCTTAACCTTATAAACTTTCTCCTTGAATATAGGGACTTAATTCCAGAGGAATAGGAGGATAATGATGCCCGTGACTTCACCTGGAAGATGAGCCGTTAAATCCGCATACTCTATCTCTCTCTTCTTCTACATTTACACATCTCTCTCTCCACCTGTAACATTTCGCCTGTTTTTCATCTCCTTTTATATAGTTTATTATTATTTGTTTGCTATTTTCTCACCATCATTCCAGCGCTCTTACTTAATTACTTAATCACAATTATTGTCATTATGTTGTATTGACCTATTTTAATGCATTATGTATAACCTATCTAAACTTTTTGTATATATAGCATAGAATTTTATATGACCTAACTTACTTTGAGCTGTTACACCCAATTATCAAATCCATACTAAATGCAATTATTATTCATTAATCATTATGACCTCATTAATTTGCAGAAAGTGCTGGTATATGCATTCAATTCTGTTGTATCATTTTTAATTTCTTTTTGTTTTTCCATTTATTTTTTTATTTCTTATATCATTACAATTTGATTTGTATTTTATATGCCTGTCTTCCTGCCATATATTTGGTCTGATACCTATTTTGAATGCTTCATACGTGTCCACGTGTTAACTCTCGACTGCAATCCAATTTGTGTTAAATAGTATACTTTACTACACTCTTTACTGTGTAAAAGTAATAATTTCCAGTGTCTCCATATGATTGCAAGCATAATTGTATTGTCTTGTATGTACTGTATTTCGTTTTCTTTTCTCTTCAGCGGGTCCACCAAATCTGGTAAAACCCATTCAGGGTTAGGTACAGGGACCTCTCCTGGTCTTACTTTACTTTACAGCCTCACATAAAGGGGAGGATGACCAACAAGAAAAATTGGACTTCGTAAACAATGATGAACAAGTACAGTGTGCTTAAGTCTTGTAGCTCTGTGCAACGTAAAAACCTTTATTTTTATAATTTTACTAACACTTTATTACTGTCCAGTTTGTACATAAGTTTACTTTTCTTTTTTCATACTGTAGTTATTGTAGCTAATAACCAACCCATCTGCATTATTCCTGTTGAATTGTAAAGTATAATTTTAATCTGTATATAGCTTTTTTTCTAAGTAAATGTAAGTAATGTGTAATATAAGTATTAGCTAACCTTTCTCGAGTGCCATATTATTTATATTAAATTAACCTGGGGAATAAGCAGAACTAACAACCTTGCTGAACCAAGTATATTCAACAAACTCTCTCTATTTCTTTTTCTAACTTTACTAACTTCTTATTATTATCTTGCATGTTTGCTTAAGATAAATTGAATATCCTGATGTTAAATTGTATACCTTATGATTTCCATTGTGCCAATGTTTTATTGCAATGTATCTTGTTTTGATGTTCCATAAACTTGTCCATTGGGGACAGCCAGAGGTAGAAGAGGGGTGCCCTCCAAATGTGTCTGGAGCTGCTGTGGGGTGGAGCCACTTTCTTTTATTCTTTCTAGCAACTTCCATTTCAGCTGGTAGAACCTTTCTTGGGTTAGACACAGGGGAGTTGACTAGTGTATATTACAGCCCCACATAATCCTTAGTTAGACTCTACCAGTTATGGAGAAACAGCCGTATGGGAATCTTTAAGCAGGGGCCAGAGAAAATGCCTCAATACTTAGCCGATGCTATTTGAAACGTATCATTTCACTTAGAGGACATTGCGATAATAAACCCTATTTAATATGGCCCAGACAGATTTAGTGAGCACCACGAATCTACCGATTAAGTTGGGAAATACATTCTCATTATAAAATAGTCTGCTTTTAAAAATTTATAATTTATAATAAATATATAAATAATATGTAATTAATATTTATATTTTAATATATGAAAATATAAATATATATAATTATATTCTCAAAATTCATATATAAATTCATATTATTATATATCTATAATTAAATCAAATAAGTTTTCTCAAAAACTGTATATATATAATTCAAAATATATTTAATAGATAACGTAAAAGTTTTGATTTATATTAATTCTTATTTATACTCTTTTGTTTTACAAATAGTTCCATTTTGGTAAACGAGCTAGAAATTTAGTAAACAGAAAATCACGTTTTCCATCAACTTCGGAAAACTGTTTTATTTGTTTTCTAGCTTTCGGTAATTCGTTTTCTACATTCTCCGTTCTAAAATCACTTATATTTACTCTTGCCAAACTATCTTATCTCATCTTCCTCGGCAAAGTATCTTAACTTATTTCATCTTCCTTGTCAAATTCTAACACAGTTCTTTTCTCGAAAGCTTTCTACAACTAAACTGACCGATAGTAGGTAATTCCATTCACATGCTAACGGGACACTTGGATAATCTATTTTACGATAAAATTTGCACATTTCTAAATAATTTGAATTTATGAAAGTGTTCTTGTTCTTTATAACTGTAAGAGTTATTACTTGCGATTTTATCAAAAGATTCATCAAGATGTAGTATCTGATAAAAGCTAAAAAGATTTTTACTCGAAATATAATTTATACCACAACTTTTAACTTCATGAACCAATTTCTTGTTTGCCATATACTGCCGCTGTGTGGCGTGGATGCAAAAGGGAGGGTTATTTGCTGTTGCACCAGATGCTTCCTTTTACCTAACTCTGAGCTGGGCTCTACCAGTTAGATGAACGCAGCCGGGTGCAGTCTTCATGATTTTAAAGCAAGATCTCAGCAGAAGACCTCCAATTATTGGCCTTTTACCCATAGAGGTATCATTTCTTTTGCAGGACATTACAACCATGACCTGTTTAACGTGCCCAGCTGCCTTTAGTGAACACGATGGATCTTCATTTTAGCCATGATTTGAACTCACTACCTTCCGATAGTGAGGATGACGCCCTGAACAACCAGACCACCATGCTCTGTTAGAAAGAAGGTGCCAGCTCATGTATGGCCTCGTCATCTGACCATTGTTTTAAATGCTTGTTGATAGGGGATTAATTCAAGCACGTTAACCTTAAGATGCAGAGAGGGTCTCGTCAGCACTGCTGTGTTTGTTTAGTTTGTGACCCAGAAACATTTTATATTAAGGCTCCTTGCTGAATTTTTAGACTCTTAAAAAATTTAATTTTGTCAAATGTTTGCTCTAGTTTTTTATTTTTCATATTTTTTAAAAATAAAACTGTTTTCTTATCAAGAAAGGATAAAAATATGGAATATAATATTTAATTATTTTATTCTGATTCTATTTTATTCTGATTATATGTAGTACGCGCGCGAAGATGTATAATTGTTTCATTCACTATAAAGGAGATACTTCAACAAATTTTGGTTTACTTTTAATGTGTTACCATTTATATGCAAAACAAATCTTAATTATTTCCATATTTCAACTCAAACTCAAAAAATATATAAATATAATAAAATATCGTTTTTTGGAATTTTTTAATAATTCGCTTAAAAGTAAAAAAAGATATTTTTTACGAAAAATATTATTAATGCAAATCATGCATATTAAAAAATAATTTTTTATCAAAAAATTTAAAAATATCTTTTTTAGTCTAGCACGTCAGAATTTACACTACTGGCCATTAAAATTGCTACACCAGGAAGAAATACAGATAACAAAATGATATTTGTTGGACATATATATTATACAAGAAATAACAACTGATTAAATTTTCAAAAAATTGGGCTGGATAGATCCTGAGAAATCAGTACCCAGAACAACCACCTCTGGCAGTAATAACAGCAGATATACGCGTGCGCATTGAGTCAAACAGAGATTGGATTGCATGTACAGGTAAAGATGCCCATGCAGCTTCAACACGATGCCACAGTTCATCAACCGTCGTGATTGGCGTTTGGTGACGAGCCAGTCGCTCGGCAACCATTGACCAGACGTTTTCTATTGGTGAAAGATCTGGAGAACTTGCTGGCCAGGGCAACAGCCGAACATGTTCCGTATCAAGGAAGGTCCGTACAATACCAGGAACATGCGGTCGGGCATCATCCTGCTGAAACGTAGGGTTTCGCAGGGCTCGAATAAAGGGTAGAGCCACGGGTCGTAACACACCATAAATGTAACGTGCACTGTTCAAAGCACCGTCAATGCGAACAAGAGGTGACCGAGACGTGTATCCAATGGCACCCCATACCATCACGCCAGGTGATGGACCAGTATGACGATGACGAATGCACGCTGCCAGTGTGCGTTCACCACGATGCCACCAAACACGGATGTGAACATCATGATGCTGTACACAGAACCTGGATTCATCTGAAAAGATGACGTCTCGCCATTCGTGCGCCCAGGTTCGTCGTTGATCACACCATTGAAGGCGCTCTTGTCTATGACGCAGCGTCAAGGGAAGCCACAGCCATGGTCTCCGAGCTGAGAGTCCATGCTGCTGCAAACGTCGTCGAACTGTTCGTGCAGACACTTGTTGTCTTCCAAACGACCCCGTTTCTTGACTCACGGCTCGTGACGTGGTTGCACGATCCATTGCGGCTATGCGGATAATATGCCTGTCTTCTCGGCTGCTAGTGATAGGTGGCCATTGAGATCCCGCATGGCGTTCCGTATTACCGTCCTGAACCCATCGATTCCATATTCTGCTAACAGTCATTGGATCTCGACCGACGCGAGCAGCAATTCTGCGATAAGATAAACCGCAATCCCGGTACGTTACGATTCGACTTTTGGAATGCGTACCGTGCTGGTACGCATTTCTCCTTCTTACACGAGGCATCACAACAACTTTTCACCAGGCAACAACGTTCAAATGCAATTTGTGTATGAGGAACCGGCTGAACAATTTCCTCCTTTAAACCCAATTTAGGTGTCACTACTGGCGCTTGCTTTGTCTGAATGCGCTGAAAAGCTAATCATTTGCATATCACAGCACCTTCTTCCTTTCGTATAAATTTCACGTCTGTAGCATGTCGCCTTCTTGGTGTAGCAATTTTAATGGCCAGTAGTGTATATTTTTGTACTAATTTTATCACGAGGAAAGCATTTAGCATTTCATCATTCATTTTTGTTCCTTTTTTCAGTAAAAATTTCTAACTGTCCCTCGTAAAACAGCTTAGAGGATATGTAAAACATTGTGCTATTTATAAATATTCCTTATAGTTAAATTATTATTTCATATTAAATCTTTCGGAAGAAAAACAATATTCTTTTTTTACCATTAGAAAATAATACGAAGGTAATTTTAATGTCCGACCAAAAATAAACTATTCATTGTTCATCAAGGATTTTGTGTGATATTTCTGACCCTATTGAGAAAAAAAAACTCTATTGCAAACACACAAAATTTTTCATTTCTAAAATTTTTTTGATTTTTTTGATAGAAAAACTAATAAGAATATTAAAAATAAATAAAAATAATTGAATGAAATCTTACAAAGTTATTCTTTTTAAATTAAATTGTAAGTAACATCACGTATGAGATTAAAAAAAAAATTTTTTTTGAAGGACGACGTGTAGCTAAAAATAAAAGAAACCCAATTTTAGATTGGAAAAAAAAGTATCTTAATTCATACAAAACTTTGTTCTTTAAGGCCTGAGGATGAAATAAGAAGGAATAAAAAACTTAAAACGTTTCTACGGCAAAACAAGGTTCCTTGTGACACTAGAAGCTGATAAGATCTCTCAGATTGACCTGTCACGGACGAAAAGACAAAAAGTTCCAGGAAAGAAGGGTATAAAGTCAGGGGTGGGCCACGAAAGACACAGAGAGGAAGATGAGGAAGAGTAAAAAAAAAGTCGTTTGGTCCATTATGTGGAAGCCGATCTTTCATCCTCAGTGGCATTTTCGGTTTCTATGGAAATGAGCAAACAACAAGAGAGGCTTAAGTCCAGTCAGACGAAACATCTCAACTCATCTCAACCACCACCTACTCGTGATTTTTAGGGGTATCGGATGAGCTGTCTCGTCGGTGCGCATCAGCTGTCGTCGGGACAGACAATGGTTGCCAGGTCCCGCACATACCTTATCGCCAAAAGATCCTGCCCCAGCTGAAAGGAATTCTGATCTTCCCTGAGCCGGTTTGAACAGTTTCTGAACAAAACTTCTGAGGAAATTTAAGCTAAAATTAGCTCTAATTGATTTACCAATTCATAAATCTCGTTTTTAAATTTTAAAGAGATCAATTTATCGTTTTTAATAACAGTTTTAAAATGAAAACATATGCTCGAAATTTCTATAAATTAGTTTGATACTAATTTTATATTTTTTAAAATAATGAGTTTCTCTTTATTTTTTTCAAAACTAAGATATAAGAGGAAATATTATTTCTATAGATACGAATATCATTAAATATAATATTCTTATACGATAGAATATTTATTAATATTATTCTTCTTTAAAATTCTTATAAAAATATACAAATAAGAATAATATTATTAACATATAAATTCATTAGAAATAAATATATTGATATTCCTTTTACAGATATATACTTTTAAAAAAATAATTCTTGTGTTGTAAACATTGAAGAGATTGAATAGTTTAGATATATGTATGATTGTCTATGAAATAGACATGATTGTATTGGAATTCCAATTTGTGAAAAACTACTTAAGCTGAAACTAATCAGAATTATATAAATTAAAAGAAAATATTATTTTATTTTGTTTTGTAAAAACATAAAATATTCAAAAATAGTAGACTAAAACATAATTAAAACTTATTCTCTTATGCCGTTCCAAATAATTAATATTTCAAAATTTTTCTAACAAATTATGTAGACATTTTTATTTTCTACAAAGATTTTCCTATACATGTTATATTTGGTATAAACTACATTTTATTTAGACATATTTTGCTTTCAATAAATAATTAAAAGTGATTATATAAAACAATCACGTTGATATAATCTAATTTTTTTTCGATTTTTTAAGACACTTGTAGTTTTTGCATAGAATAGGATTAGTAAAATTTGTTTTTTCATATCAAAAAATTAACCCAAAGACTAAAACAATTTGAAACAACTTATAATTTCTCCTTTTCCTGAATAAAATAATTTCCCCTATTCATCCTAACGTTAATAAATTTTTGCGTTGAAATGATTGTTCTTGCTTATGAATCGCTTAAAAAACTAATTTAAAAATTATTATTTATTACTAAAATATATTTTCTGCCATACAAGTATTTTGCTGCCCTTTATATACCCATTACAACCCCACCCGTCTTTTTATTATAGCTCAAAATCGCCAAGTGATTGAGCGTTGCAATCTGCGAGGTTAAGTGAGCTGTTTGGGCTGCGTGTTCTCTTCCAAATCATCTTAATGAAGCCAACCACTCTCATACTAAACTATAATCAAATGATGACACCTAAACGAGCATTCTCCTCTTCAAGTAATGCCATATAAAGGAAAAGACATTAAATCTTCACCATCTTTGATACAAACAGGCTCTTTTAACAGACAATTTTTTCTCGACGTCAAGTATACCTTCTTAACAATGTCATTCCCTACTAGCTATCTTGGACGAATGGAAATGGACACAATATAACGAAAGAATATATCAATGCAAAAACCGATTTCACTTCATTGTCCACTATTCTGTGCATCATTGTTGTAAATATAAGAGCTCATGTGGCTCAGTAGCTGTACGCCGCTTCACAAAAGTGAAGCATCACTTACCGCGTACAATGTCACACATTCTTTCTCGTTGACTTGCAGAAGCACCGTGGGTTGAGGGTGTGTCCACGACATGCAAAGCCCTTCTGTTTGTGTGGCGTGGATGTGGGAGGAAGGTGCCAGCTCAGGTGCGTCCTCATCACCGGCCAGTGGTTCAAAATGATAAGGCGCTTCGTGATGGGCGGGTATTCCAAGCCCGATAACCTAAAGGTGCAGTTCGAGGATCTCCTTCACCACTATCTATGTATGTAGTAGACTTCATTTAAAAACCAAAGAGTATGAGTTTTTCAATATATAAGTGAATTTTTATAGTTTTAAGTTTGGACATGTGCGCTTTTAAAGAAAAAATTAAAATAAATAAAGAAATAAGAATATAAATTAACAAAAAGAGTATGAAAAGAGTTAATTTTAAACTTACTGAGAGTACTAAAAGATCTTACATTCTATTTCCTTTTAGAAAGATATAATAGCGAAAAAATTAAATGTATTTAAAGTAATTTAAGGATTTAAAATTAATCTTTATATAAAATTTTAATTAATTATTGACGCTAATATAACATACAAGGTAAACAAGAAAATTCTTGTACTTTTTAATGATCCAGAAGAACAATGCTACAGAAAATGTCATCTATTGTTAGGGATTGAAAGAATCACCATCGGCATCCAGCACCTTCTGCCAGCGTGTCTCCAACTGTGCAATGCCCTTGAGCCAAATGTCTGGGATTACGGTTTGAAAGAAGTCCATGAGTGCTTGGCGCAAGTCTACTTCATGGGTGAAGGATTTTCGTCCAAGATGATTGCCCAGGTAATGGATGAAGTGGAACTCTGATGGTGCAAGGTTAGGTGAGTAAGGGGTATGACACAATCGTTATATAGTATTCCTGGCCACTCGCGTTATTGGCCAAGAATAGTACACCCATGTGATTTACCAACGTTGGCCCCTTCTATTGCAATAAATGCTTGTTGCACACGTTCATGTTGCTGCGAGTTCAGATCCACAGTAACTGTTTGTCGCTTTGGTAGCAATTCATAGTGAATGAACTACCAGTCGAACCTTTGACGACTAGTCCACCAGAGACCAGCTGCATCACAGAGGGACAAATCTCCTGACTCGAATTTGTGAAACCAGTACCTTGCCGCACTTCATTCAGAGCACTATCCACAAACGCTTGACATACTCAGCGACTGGATGCAGCCACTGATAAGTAGCAAATTTGATTTGAAATTGATTTGAAGTCATAAAGCAAACAACATCGAACCATCTCCATCGACGCATCCATTTCCCTTCCATACTGTGTGAGTTGCGATGGATGAATGTGGGAGGTAGACCTGCATTGATAACGACTGATATTCCTGCTCTTGACTGACTGGGATCTCAATTACGTCATACGATAATAAATGCATACTGATTCTCACTTCATTTAATGGCAACTTGAAAAGGGCAAGAACTTTCTTGTTTATCTCATAATAAAACTAAAAAAAATACCGTATCTCAATATTGTGCGCCAAATATTATCTTAACAATAATTCAATAATTTTAAATAAATTAATGACGATATTTTTAAATATTAAAAACTTTAAAGTTAGGTTTTTTTACTGAATAATACAAAATTATATTTGGAAACTACATTGATAAAATAATGCATTCAAAGTCTTTATATCACTCTAACGGCTTTGAAATAACTTGTTTATGCGCATTTACTTTAAACATTATATTTATATGCATTAATTTTAAAACTTTAAAAATATAATGACTCCTTTAATCTTATAAAAGCTTATACAAAAATAGGCATACAATTTTATGTATATAATCTGTATTTATTAAAATAAATAAACTTAAAATTGTTTGTGTTGGTGTGTGTGTGTGGACCCATTGAATAAAATATTTTAAAAGATTTTCCACGTGATGAATATTTTATTTCTAAATTATAACAATTTGTTTCTCGTGATAAATTAAATAGGATTTTCTTTAGAACTCATTTCAAATTTTTCTGTTTGAAAACACATTAAAACATTTTGGCACTAGTCAAAAAATAGTGGCAGCCTATAATACAAATAGATAACGTGCCAAGGAAACTGACTTTTATATCTTTCTCTATTTTCGAAGTTCTAATTAATTCGAATGCCAATAATAAATTTATTCCCCTCGAATTGTGATTTAAACCCAAATAACGAATGTATTTTGGCGATTAGTAGCCAAATTGTTGTAACCCAACTTGCAACTGTTAAAAAAAAGAGGACAATCATGCATATGGAAAAGAGAGAGCTGAAGAGATCAAGAAAAAAAAATCGAACCTAAGGAAAGGAATCTCTTCAACTTCCGGTCACAAAGTCAGTTGGACAGAAATGACCACAGATCCATCAGTTTCTACCTTACATCTGTCTCCGTTGAGTCACCAGTAAATAAAAAAAAAAGTTGCAGCGACAAGCAACTTTCTTTCGTTAATAGTCATCTGATGATGTCTTTCGCTTGTGACGCACTCGCGTTGTGTGGAAAATTTCTTTTCCTTCTTTTTCCTAACGAACGTCATTACGCTAAATTAGAGGCTGATCTGCAGGGGTAATGGAGAAAATATTCAAACCAATCAATTAGTAGCATTTCTTACAATTCGCCATTGTTTTTCATGTCAACATGATAGTTTGATCTCGTGAAACATTTCGCAAATATATATATATATCGTTTCGGAATTATGTTGATTGTTATGTCAAGATATATGAATACACTTTCTAAAAAATGTACGTGATTATTATACAACTTTTACTCACACACTAATTAATTAAAATATTTAGCTTAATTTTTCTAACATTCATAGTTAACTAAATATCTACGGAATAACCGTATAGTTTAATTCTATAGAACTCCAAAAATAAAGTTTTTCCTAACTTATTTAAAATATATTTATTGATCAGATTATTGTCATGCATATTTGAACGCTAATTTCTGCTAACCTAAATCAAAAAAACGCGTACAATCATCTCCTAAATTTTAACCTCGGTTAAAGCGCCAGTTGCATAGCTGTTGGCGCACTCCTCCCCATGCTATGCCACGTAAGAGGTCAATGCATTTTATGCCCATTCCCATAACATATTCTACAGAATATTTATTATGAGTAGAATCTCGCTTCACACACAGCACGGTCTTCTGCTGGACCAGTTATCAAACCCGTTATTTTAAATAGACGCTTTTGACCATCCAGTTATATCGAATCCTATTTAAAGAATATTTGAATGTCACAAATGAGAAAAGTACATCATTGCCGATTAACATTCATTCAACCAATTCTTAGAAATAATAATTAAAATCTGTTTCCCAAGAAGGCATTTTTAAATTCTTGAAGCGTATGTACCCTTGCCTGATACTGACGGAGAATAAATGTATTCAAATAAAATGCAAATTAGGCCTAGAATTTACTATCAGAATGGATTGTGCAAATGTAAATCACATTTCTTGTATTTACGTTTAGCAAAAGTTCTCGGGCCAAAAATAACTTGTATATAGTGTTGCTGCTGTCTTACCTCACTTCATTGACAGGCACGTCAACTGCGCGAAGAACTCGTCAAAGTCGCTACTGGACCAGCGCGGTTTGTGATGATGAGTGTAAGATGCAGACTCAAAACAGAGGGGCGGAAATCTCCATTTTGCCTTATCCGCTGCAGAACTTTAAGCTTTGTATGTGGATGGGCCTTTGAAGTTCAAATTTTTTTTAAACTAGTAGCTTTTAAGTCATTAGCTTACGGGGTTCTCCAATACTTCTTGACAATTTTCTCCTATTGTGAAAGTATGGTAAAGTAATTTAAGATGTTCAAAAATCATTGTTTGACCAGAGACACACAGTTTGTTGAATCCACCACTCCAGTTGCATAGAAATGGTCCTACAAGCAGTCACGTCCAGTCTGTCCTCTGAATAGAGCCACCACAGTCTCTCTTGGAAAACTGGGAACAGAGTTCGCCCCCCCCCCACAAGAACCTTCCATCTCTTATTTCTTCCAGGCTGAAACATGCCTTATTTAAGAGCTTTTCTAAGGGTCAGGTTAATAGACAAGTTAATTGTGGGGAAAAATAGAAAACAATTTATACATTATTTTATGAAAGCTGCCTTCGCAGTCAATCCATCAGCTTTTTCATGACCCGTAATTCCTCAATGGGCAGAAATTCATTCGAATGAAATTCTGTGTGCTATTGCCTTAAGCAAGGTCTTAGTAGTTTAAAAGGAGCCAAAGCAGGGACAAAGCAGCGGACCCCCAAACTTGACCTTCCACTACCAGAGGTACTATTTTACTTGAAGGATATTGCGATCAAAACACATATTTTAAGTGCTCCATTAGTCATTAGACGGATCTTCGATTGAGTGGGTATTCGAACTCATAAGCATCCGATAACATAAGTAAACATTCTAAGCAAGTAGGCTCCCCGTGGTCTCATTTTTATAGACAGTTTTATACGCAATGCATACTTATAAAATTGCGAAATAAAATTTGAAAAATCTAAATCAGAAATAGAAAGTTATTCTTAAGTTTTAAAAATTGGTACACATATCGAACAATATCGTTATATTCTTGATATTCTTCCATGGACATTTTCTTTTTTAGGACTTATTTTTAACATTGAACTGAAGCTAACTGTTATTTATTTTAAAATCTGTCTTAGATACTTTAATAATGGCTATTGAAACTACACTAAATTAATGAAATATTTAACAATGACTTATTATGTTTGAAGTTTAAGCATGTTACAATTATAACTTCCGAAGAAATGAAATTAAAAAGTTAATATTACTGAAAACATATCTGACTGAAAGAATATGCCTTTAATTCCTTATTATACTGTGGCGATGTACTAAGTGACAAACGATCTCTGCCTCCTCTTTCAAAATACCAGTTGATTAGTCATCAAAGAAAAAGAATGACAATAGCATGGTCTTATTAAAAGTTTTACTGGAAGTACTTCAATTAAATATAATAAATGTGTAACTTTTCACACACACACAAATTCACTAAGATGAAATAAACAACCTTAGTGCTAATGTGAGATTCAAATGGAAAGCTAATTAGACTTTTCAATTATTGAATTTAATTCACTTTTAAAAGAATTGAGACTCATTTGAATTCAATCCGGAAGAGATATGTGGTAGATGTAGGAACTAAATCATTTTATATTCTGTAAAAAACATATAGTTGTGTGTGTGAGAGAGATTATTTTTCAATTCAATAATTTATAACTTGATGGAGTAGTCTGCAGTAGAGTAGAAAACAATATAAAGCAAAGATAATTTATATTCAAAAATTTTTTATTTAACAAGTAATTGAAAATGACATCATTAGCATAGATATGAACCTCATTATGGTTAGAAATCTTCTGAAGCATTTCTTATTGAAGGGTGTTTATACAGAATGTACTACGGAGTAGCTCAAAATAAAGGTCTTAAGAATTGGCTAACACTTGATTTTTTAGTTCAGCAGTTGACTTCAGTGTATGAATAAAAAGAAAGAATATTCGTAAACGTTTTATTAAGTGAAATAGATTGTATTTAAGGAAAAGCTTATTGGATTATGTTAATTTGGTTTCATCCTTCTTTTTTGCTTTCTACGAGTAATTTTACCACAGTAAGACAAAATGGGAATTCTGCTCCAAGTCTGTCGGAATATATTTCTAGGTGGATCTTATCAATTACTCAAAGAATCATTCTTGGAACTAGTTCAGTATCCCCATATATTGGCGAACGCGCCGAAATTTTTTCGTCGCCAAGCTAAGCGCGCGTTTATTAACGCGGGAAATTTCCCGAAGTTCGATCGAAAAATAAGCATTTTAAAGGGAAATAAATATGATGGACTTACTTGATATGATGTTAAGCTGATATGCTGATTGGTATATTTATTTCGACATTTTGTTCGTTGTCACCAGTGTTACATTTCATTAATATATACATATATATATATATATATATATATATATATATATATATACACACACTTTATAAGTAAATAAAAATGAAACACGAATACAATAAAAAAATGCATGTAAGCAATAGAATTTAAATA
This sequence comes from Latrodectus elegans, assembly GCA_030067965.1. Taxonomy (NCBI): domain Eukaryota; kingdom Metazoa; phylum Arthropoda; class Arachnida; order Araneae; family Theridiidae; genus Latrodectus; species Latrodectus elegans. The sequence goes on from CM057819.1 coordinate 118,790,501, forward strand.
AAATAAATGAATGAATAAATAAAAAATATACATATAATAAATAAACCAAATAAAAAGAAATAGTGTAAAAGGAATTGTAATCTACGATGATTGGACGCTAGCGACAACGAAACACAATTGAGCGAAAATCCCCTAATTTCATCAACAACAAACAGAAGACAAATGGCTTCCAACTGCAATAGAAACGTAGAACAAAGAAAATTCTAGAACAAAGAAAATTCTAGAACAAAGAAACTCGAAGTGAAACTTAAATAGCTGTTGCCACTGAAAAAAACACATATATAAAGTAAAAACTATGTAAAACACGAGAGAAACGAATACTGGCAAAAAAAAGTAACAAAGTTTACAGAATAAAGAAAGCTTACAGATTTTCGAATCGGTAAATAACGAAGGTTAGACGCGGCATGACAACAGAATTAGGCATTTGATGCTTCCTGGAGAATAGGCAGTATTCATATGACGTGAAAGAGAAAACTCTCCATCGCAACAAATGCAGATATGTGGACCAATCATCCGTTATTTAATAGTGTGGCCGATATCAAATCCAGAATCTTCTACTCTAGAAGAGTGTTTCCTTACCTATAAGCCAAAGTGAATCCAAAATCACAGGTTATTTTTTTTTTTTTTTTTTTTTTTTCATATATATCTATTAAAGATATTTAGAAATTATGCTATCATCACTTACAATAAATGACTAAAAAATCTATTTTTGAAAAGAACTACGTGAAAGGCCATTAAATAAGATAGAGCTTTGCGTTCTATGGAGAGAAAAATATTACATTACTAAAGAAACGTGCATAAACAGAAGCATTTTGAGTTAAGTATTCGTAATTTATGTATACAGTTTTTATAAAAATATTACACTGGCATGTTGAGTTTAAAATACCTAAGCCCTAAGTTCTTGTGTTTAAAAAAGAAATAGCTCCCCTATAACTCTTTAGATCAGTTTATATCTACATTAGACATAACTTCCTTGATCAACTTCGACGTTTTGTAGTTTTGGTTTAATTATTACAAAATTATTGCTATGTTTATATCGTGTATAAGAATTATTTCGTCGAATAAACGTCGAATATTTTCAAGCAAAAGAAACTGTGATTCGCTTCAGATAAAAACCACTTTAACTTTCTTCCTTTTCACATCGATATCATGACAGACGCAACAGAGTTTATGATTGCTTGCTTTAAGCTCTGTGAATCACTGGAAGAATGAAAAAAACTTGCATTTGTCGTATTTTTTCGATGCCTCAATAAAGCCGAGTTCTCGAAATCATAAAATAAAAAGCCAAAACTCATTTCCATTGTCTAGGAAACAAAAGGGAGATCCGTCCGGGCGGTGGGAGCTTGTATTTCGATACCGGAGCGTTATCGTAAAAAGGCTTCACTCCGGAATTCTTAAAACTTCCGCCACCCCCGGAACTTTTAAGTGGGTGGGCGGGGGAAGGGGATGAAATCCCGACAATGGATGATCAAAGCCACGTGCCACGTAATAAATAAACACATCGGCCGGGAAGAAAACTCTCAGGATCTCGAAAAGTCACCTTACTCTTGCCGGAACCCAACTCCCTCCTCTACAATCTCGACTCCCTGACAAAAGGGGGGACGAGGAGATTGAAGTAGATGGATGACCCTTCAGTTTGTCTCAGTCTGGTGGCAACAGAAAGGAAAGGAGGAAGTGATGGAAACTGGAACGATTGAATTATAATTATGAGAGCATCATTGTCCTTAATGGGTAGCTCTTGGCGGGGAAAACTTGACGGCTTGGCGTGGGTATTCAAGTTTGAAAAGCAGCGAAGGGAACCCTTTTGTCGGATGTGTCCACTGCGACCGCGGAGTTGCCTTTGAGCTGTGAGTCTGATAGCGCTGTGTACACGATACAGAAAATTTAATACACCCATCAGTTCTGCCCTTCATATAAAGTGACAAAATAGTTTTATCAAAGTGTTATCATGATATTATCGATGTCTAAGTGTCATCGATAATATTTATCATTGTGTTGAAGAAATACAAACTTAATTATTTCGCGATTTGTATAAGCAATGGCAAGTAAATTAATTTTTATCGATTGTCTTGAAAAATTACATATTTTATAGGGATAAATAAACAAAATTACCTTATAAAAACTTTATAAATATTTTATACTTTCTTATATTATGCTTTGTTAGTATAAGCCTTTATTATTAATAATGTATGTAAATATTATTTACCATGTATAATGATGTGCATGTAAATATCGTGCTTAAAATCAAACTATATATATATATATACATACATACATGTATTTATAAATATACGTATATATATATATATATATATATATATATATATATATATATATATATATGCACACATACATTCATACATTCTGTCCATTTTTAGTAACTGCATTTTGCTGCTAAAATAAAATAATGAAATTCTGCTAAAATAAATAATGAATAACTATATACATACATGCAAATAACTATATGTATATGTCTGTCCATTTCTAACAACAGTATTTTTCTGATGAAATAAAACAATGCAATTTCTGAGCATTCAAAATTAGTAAATTTTATCCCAATGATCATTGTTTTATTTGCAGTGTACAGGGTTTTATTTTATATTTTAGAAATGAAGAAACTACATTATTTAGTTTATAGAAAATCTATGCGAGCAAAGCCCTTATATTGTATATGAGATGAAATTGTATCTAGAGTTGAAAGTCTCCATAAAATGAGGTGAAATTTATATCAAGATGTTAGTCTATAACTGAGAGAGAGAGAAAACAGGTTTTGTTCCATTTCGAAATATTGGTTATCATGTTTGTATTTAGTTTAAACCATAATTAAGTCGAATTACATTCATTGTAAAATTTCTTTTGATTCTAAGCATAAAGCTTCAGAATTTAGCTTCATTTAAGAAAGGACGCGTGTCTTTCTTTCCCTTTTTAAAATAATCAGTTATGCACACACACACTCAGAACCACTGAAATTACCAAATAACTACTGAAATTTAAGAGCCAAAGGTAGGGAAAAATTATATGAACGATATTTTGGATATGATTTCTTTCTATATTCCTATGGTGTAATTTCTTTTAATAACATGATGATGAACATGTGCAGCGAACGTTATTTTTGCTTTTCCAATATTGGGCAGGCTAGAAATGCATTAAATTATGTTTGAAAAAAGAACGACTCTAATGTTTAATAACTTCAAAAAAAAAAAAAAAAAAATTGAATTCATTCGTTATGCATAATATTTTATTTTTAGCTAGTCTGAATATGAAACTGCATTTCGTTTTGCAAATCAGGGTTTTGAATAAAACTAAGTAAACACAGTAAGTATCCTCAAATAATAGCAGTTTACTAGTTTGTCTATCGTTATCTAGATCAAAAATTTTTTTCAAAAACTCGATGCATTGTTTTCCACAGGATAAATTATGAAAACAAGCCCACAAAAGATTATGGTCTTGTATATTATCATTTTGTAACTTCTTGGAATTAAAAGAAAATCCTGTCATAGACTTGTTTTAAAAGTTATATATATATATATATATATATATATATATATATATATATATAGTGAAAAAATATAATACAATTAAACAAAACTTATTAATCTCGTTATTTTCCACGTTTGATGAAATAATTTCAAAGATAAAAATTATTAACAAACTGAACAGAGCTCCTGTTTTTGAAAATCATAGAAGATATCTGTGAGTATGAAAAATTGTTTTTTCGGATGAACTGTGATCAAGGCTTGTTCGCCTCTTTTCAGACTATTTGCAAACCTTTCCCTAGTGCACAAATATTTCCATTCGCTTAGTAAATGAATTTCAAATTTTCTATCTATATTAAAATAAAGATTTTATTTTAAATACCAGCGTGCTTTCTTGTAGTTATTCCTGAGTTAAGCTGTACTAGTTAAATGGAAACAACCGGATGGGAGTCTTCCTAATTTAAAAGTAAATAACAAGTAAAAACTCCCCCGAACTTGGCCTGCAAACACAGAGGTACCATTTGACTGGGAGGACATAGCGACCACGCACAGTTTTAACATGCCGCCAGTTAGTAAATACGGCGGATCTTCGGTAAATCTGAAATTCTAGTAAATCTGAAATTCGGACTCACTGATAATGAGAACGACAACCTAATCGCCCTGCCACCGCGTCATCTTTTTATGAGTGGAAGTGCGCAAGTATCTCCTTCCAAAGTTTTGTGATATTTTACAAGGCAAGTTGAGCATTTTTTTTTCGTTATTCTGTTAACTTTTGCACGTATAATTCGATTAAGAATAACTGCACGAAATTTTCTTTTAGCCATTACCGTACGTAATCATATAATGTCAACTAAATTATGTAAACTATTATTCTAAAATTGTAAGTATAAAAAAGAATCCAGGAATTTCTTTCACACACACACACAGACACTACTGGCCATTAAAATTGCTACACCAAGAAGGCGGCATGCTACAGACGTGAAATTTATACGAAAGGAAGAAGGTGCTGTGATTTGCAAATGATTAGCTTTTCAGCGCGCATTCAGACAAAGCAGGCGCCAGTAGCGACCCCTACATTGTGTTTAAATGAGGAAATTGTTCAGCCGGTTTCTCATACACAAATTGCATTTCAACGTTGTTGCCTGGTGAAAAGTTGTTGTGATGCCTCGTGTAAGAAGGAGAAATGCGTACCAGCACGTTTCTGACTTTGATAAAGGTCGAATTATAGCGTACCGGGATTGCGGTTTATTTTATCGCAGTATTGCTGCTCGCGTCGGTCGAGATCCAATGACTGTTAGCAGAATATGGAATCGATGGGTTCAGGACGGTAATACGGAATGCCATGCGGGATCTCAATGGCCACCTATCACTAGCAGCCGAGAAGACAGGCATATTATCCGCATGGCCGTAATGGATCGTGCAACCACGTCACGAACCGTGAGTCAAGAAACGGGGTCGTTTGGAAGACAACAAGTGTATGCACGAACGGGTCGACGACGTTTGCAGCAGCATGGACTCTCAGCTCGGAGACCATGGCTGCGGCTTCCCTTGACGCTGCGTCATAGACAAGAGCGCCTTCAGTGGTGTGATCAACGACGAACCTGGGCGCACGAATGGCGAGACGTCATGTTTTCAGATGAATCCAGGTTCTGTGTACAGCATCATGATGGTCACATCCGTGTTTGGTGGCATCGTGGTGAACGCACACTTGCAGCGTGCATTCGTCATCGTCATACTGGCCCATCACCTGGCGTGATGGTATGGGGTGCCATTGGATACACGTCTCGGTCACCTCTTGTTCACATTGACGGTGCTTTGAACAGTGCACGTTACATTTATGGTGTGTTACGACCCGTGGCTCTACCCTTTATTCGAGCCCTGCGAAACCCTACGTTTCAGCAGGATGATGCCCGACCGCATGTTGCCCGTATTGTACGGACCTTCCTTGATACGGAACATGTTCGGCTGTTGCCCTGGCACGTTCTCCAGATCTTTCACCAATAGAAAACGTCTGGTCAATGGTTGCCGAGCGACTGGCTCGTCACCAAACGCCAGTCACTACGGTTGATGAACTGCTGTGGCATCGTGTTGAAGCTGCATGTGCATCTGTACCTGTACATGCGATCCAATCTCATTTTGACTCAATTCTCAGGCGTCTAACTGCTGTTATTACTGCCAGAGGTGGTTGTTCTGCGTACTGATTTCTCAGGATCTATCCAGCCAAATGTTTTGAAAATTCAATCACTTGTTATTTCTAGTATAATATATTTGTCCAATAAATATCATTTTGTTACATGCATTTCTTCCTGGTGTAGCAATTTTAATGGCCAGTAGTGTATCTATATATATATATATATATATATATATATATATATATATATATATATATATATATATATATATATATATATATATATATATATATCGTAAACAATGTTAAGAAAGATTTCAACGCCTGAGCTGGTAACATTTTCTCGATAGAAACACCAGTGTCAGTAAATATTTAACGAATGCAAGCCAATTAAGTACAGCGCTGTTTGGTAGGGCTATAAAGTATAAAATAATATCGATCACTTTAATAATCCACTTATATATGAAATACTCCAATACATTGTATAAAACTATGTGCAAATTAGTTAAAATGCTATAAAAGTTGCTTCAGTTTTTTGGCAGTATGTGGGAGAAAATTTTGCATACATTTTGCAAGAATGCATCCGCATGAATTCAATAATATCTGATTTTCTTTAGGAAAGTCAGTTATAGATATTACAAATTCCAAATACCAATATTCTGAATAAGTTTCCATAATTTTAAAGTTCTGTTTTTACTGTCTTACACTCCGATTTAACTAACATTGAATTTCGATTAATTTTATGTTTCATACACTTTGCTAAATTCAGACCAAGTACACTCAGAATTTTTTGCACTGACTGAAGCCCCGTTATAGAATAATCTTTATTTAGGATGTGACTAAAGCTGATCCCGAAAGCACTCTAGTATAGGTATTTTAAAAAACTTTTATGTTTTTTAAAGTCTTTTTTTTTATGTTTTTGTCTTAAAGTCTTTTATGTTATGTTGTCTTAAAGTCTTTTATGTTTTTTTATTTTATTTTTTATTTATCGATTTTATTACCTTATGTGTAGGTAAACTGTATAATTATACATAAAAGTAAATTGTATAACCAAGCATAAAGGAAAATTGTATACTTTGCTCAGTAAATTGAGGAGATCTATTTGAAAAATACCTTACTTTACATCAATCATTTTTAATTATTTCACTCAATATAAAAACAGTTAATACCTAAGCTGTTTTATTAAATGCTTTTATGAAGTAATCGATTTCTTTCAAATCAATTCATGTAAATATAATCTTTATTGCGGTTGCCAGCAGATTTTTTTTTCTCGGAATGGAATGAAGGTTATATGAAAATGCTCTCTGGCTAGTTTAAAGTGAAAATTATGTTTCATTTTAATATTTTGTCAACAGCATTTTTCATTCATTTAAAACGCATTTAACGCTTATTTAAATTCCCTGGAAAGTAGCTTACACAGAGGTACAATAGGTTTACACGATGTAATATTCTTACCCAGAAATCTCGCTAAAATAGAAGTGTTTCTGTTCTTTTTCTTCTCTTAAAATTATCATCAGTGTAAAATCGCTAAGTATAATTTTTTTTTTTTTTTTTTTTTTTTTTTTGCTAGTTTCCTCCTATTTTCATATTCTTAAATTGTTCCTTTTTTAAATAAAATTATCTACTATTTCATTTCAATTTTTGAAAGAGTATCCTCTGAAGAAGGAATTTTCGATTCTCCCTATACACCGCGCCAATCAGAAAGGGATTGGGTTTAGGATAAAATGAGTCCTAACTTCAATATTTAATAACTATAATCAATTTTTGAATGTTTCACATATTATTCAATTTGCTTATCTAATAATAAATCTATAGGTGTGACCACATTCCAGGGTCATCCTTATTTCCTTTTAATCATAGTTTTTTCCGAAATTGATGATTATGTTTCCCACTAGAATTTGTGGCCCGTGAAAGTTGGCAAGCGTGGATGGCTATTAAACTGTATGTTTGTAAATATGTGTGCGTATGTGTGTGCAAACATACATTTTTAGTATCCTGTAATTAACATCTTTTTATGAGCCGTGGTAGCCTAGTGGTTAGGGTAAAGACCTTCCATCCGGAAGGGTGGGGTTCGATTCCCAATGCTGCCAAAGACCCACGGAGTACATGCGATACATGTGCTCGTTAAATCTGTGGAATCGAAAATCCTGTGGTCGGTCGTTGAGCAGTTACCATGGGTGCAATGGTCTGGAGAAATTTACTCCTCCTTCAGATCAGTGCCAAAATTGAAAGAGTGGATCATCTGGTGGTGCCATCTGTCGGAGTATTGGAAAAGCTAACCTCGTACTTTCACCTTCGTGGTACTCTGATTAAAACGAGAGATGCTCCCAATTGACTTAAATTCACATAGTCAAGGCATAGCGTGCTTGGCTTGTCCAAGAGTCATTAGTAGCAACAACAACAGTACCTTTTTACATATATATATGGGCCCCTTTTAACAAATGTGTAAGTTACACCACCTCTGTTGTGGAATTCGAAAATATACATTATCAAATATGGTTAAGGTATTTCGAACTGACTGATGATGTCATCTTGTGCCGTTATTTTTAACGAATGATTGACCAGTATTCTTTACCATTCTGAGAGGGTTAAGTATTCTCGGGGCTTTGTTCGTTGAGTTCTCCTATCATTTAGACGTGCTACAAATATTGCACTTGGTCTTAACACAAAAAAATTGTTTCTGCATTAGTAAAACTTATTATTGAAAGTCTGTCATTCTTGAAAATTCTTGAAAATCTTGAAAAAGTTATGTTGCATTCATATTTCTTGCATGCTTATCTGTCTAGCTGTGTACTTGCGAGTTTTCAGATTTTTCTTACTTTTTCTTTTGGATATCGCTTATTTAACATATTTCGTCCATGAATACAGTGACGGTCAAAAATGTCTTACAAGAAATTCCTAAAGTTAAACAATCAATAACCTTCATCTATGCATAAAATACTTGCTCAACCTGATTTAGTGATAAGAGCACTCTTTTTAGCGAATGTTCTTATGTTCGATTCCATCCATTCTTGAAAAGTAGCCAATCATTGTTGCATTTTGCTTTCTGAATGCTTATCTATTAAGAAGAATATTCAGATATTTAAGAGTCTTTCGATCAAATTTGAGCGAATGTCATACTATAGATGTGATTATATATAAACACCTTTATTTATAATAAATTCTCTTCCAGAGCGAACAAAAACTGCAGATATTTAAAAATACAATTACAAATTCTTCAGATTATCCACTAAGCAGTGTGAAGTACATAATTTATTTGCGAATGAACCGAGAGTTTTTTTAACATGTGGCAATAGAAGCCCCTATTTATGAAAAATCTTTTGCTCCAAGATTTTCCTGTTATAATTTTTTCTGTTACTTCAACAAAGTCATTGAAATTCATGCCAAAAGGCACTGCAATTGAAGCAAAGTTTTAGACTCTTACAGAGACAGTTTCTTGCGAGAGGCTTAAAAACTGACTGCAAATAATCCAAAACGAGAAGACAGAAATATTTCCTGAAGGAGTTTGGTCAGATGTATATTCTGCAGTTGTTGCAACTCAAAAACGCTGTTGCAACAATTTTGAAATTTTGGATTTTTGGAAATATGCTAAGAGTGCGTTCGGGAGGAATTTCAATTTTTCTCTAATTCAAGAATTGTTAAATTTGTTGCAGTGACTAATAGGCGGCAAAATAGGCTTCAAGAGAATTTGTTGTTGTATAACGCCCGACTACTAAGGGATATCCACTTTTTTACAAGGGGGAGCACTTAAGGCCGTGGGTGTATGACATCGTTGGCCCAAAAGTGGATCTTTCTTAATTTAAAACCAAGGACCAAGCAGAGGATCTCAGACTTGGCTTATTACCTCCATTCATTTTCCTTCTGGAGGACATTGAGACCACGGCCTATTTAACATCCAACATTAGTAAAAACAACGGATCTTCTATTGGATTGGGACTCGAACTCATTACCATCCGATTGAACGAATGAACGTCATAACCAACCAGGCCACCGTGGTTTGAATTCTGCACTATATTCTCAAATGCGTTAAATGCTATTTAAACTTTTGTCAATAAATCATAATGGGATTCTCAAAGGAAAAGAACTTCAAAACATTGTATCAATCTAGTGATACATTATCATTGGTCGTTCAACACAACTCTTGGTTAAGAAATGAGCTCCATAGGAATTTTATATTCAGACTCTGTAAACAGTTGAGATAAATGAGTGTACCATAATGTTACCAATCTTGCGCAATGATAATTCATCAACTTGTCATCAAATATTCAAAAATCAGAGATACACTGAGATCAGTAATATTTTCCCACATTCAATACATTTCGTAAGAAAGAAAATTGTTGCTTTGAAACTTGTGAGACATGGGTAATGTAAATATACTTCCCTCGCACACACACTTTCATCAAATACCTTTGATATGTCTCTATACTATTATTTCCATTTTCAAAACAGTATCTGTATGAAGTCGTATTCCAAATTCTTTGCTTTAGTAGATATTCAGTAACTCAGAGAAAATTCTTTACGAGTACTTAAAAACTTCAAAAAAATTTAAGCATTTAATTTTGCTTAAGGAGTTGTTGTTTTCTCAGAATATATATATAAAAAAAATGTGTTATATTGTGTGCAATGAATCCTATTCTGTTTACATCTTGTACGTCTGTTTAATATGAAGTTCATTTCTTGAATATTATGTAGGTAGGAAAAAACGATTTTACAAAAAGAAAATAAAAAACAAATTATTTTTGCTGTTATGAAAGTCGCTAATATTTAAGTTTTTAAAAATTAGAGTTATGGAAAAAATATAATACATGTTACCAATAATTATTAAGGTATATTAATTTTATGCCATGTCAACACAACGAAAGTTTGAATGAAATATAAAAAATTCAGAAAATTTTCAAGTTTCATAAATTTAAATCAATTATTTGTATCGAACAAATAGAGATTATAAATTAATCTTCAAAAAAGTTTATGTATTTACATTTCATTTTATCACCTGCAGATTTTTCGTGCATCATAGGCGCCATCTATCGAATAGTGCTAAAATGAAAAGCGAACTCTAACACTTTTTCTGTTGAAATGTGTTTATTTGTGACAAAACCTTTATAAAAATATTTCTCAAAAAATCAATTTCAATAAATGAGTACAAACTAACGGTTAATAGAATTATAAACTTAAAATAAACATTTTTCGCTATCACTGTTTAATAAGAAATTTAATTATATAGAATAGCAAAAAATTTAGTTATAAAAAGTAATTAAAAAAACTTTAGAAAAATATGTTGATATGTAGAGGGCGATTTCATTATTTAGCGGCCTCTAGTACCTCTAAATAATATGAACACCATTTTTTATTTCAACAAAATTTAACTACCTTTTCCATTTAGGCAAGTTATTTTCAAATGCGAAATAAAATTAAAAGAAAAAGTTATTTTGTTTGTGTTTAATTGATAAAATTTGAAAAGCGTTGTTCTAAAAATGTATTATAAAATTCTAAAAGTTGTAAAAAAAAGTTTTTTTTATCTACTGATTTATAATCTGATTGAATTATTTATATCATGTATATATATTTAAACTTCGTAATGAAAGTTACTAATTAAATAATTTATTTATTACAAAAATAATGTACAATATAATTCAAACAATATAATCTTAGAACAGATTTTTTAGAAGTGAAAATAATGATGGTTTTTCACTGTTAGATACATATTTTTAATGGATTCCTCCTACAACAACTGTAAAAATTCATTACCAGTACACTTGATCTATAAAATATGATACCACAGCCACCCACAGAGAAAGTATAAATATACCAGCACATTCTGAAACTTCCTTCAAACAAACTTACACAAATCAAAGTAAAAGTAATGTGTTCTTTCAACTTCAAAGTTATTTCTTAAGAGACTTCCATCTGATTGCTTGCAAAACTACAAAAATTTACGTGTTCTATTATTTGCAACTTCACAAAAATGTCTGTTCCCCTATTGTGAGTTCTCCAACTAATGTTTTGTAACCTTTGACTCAATCGAAATTTCAAAAATTTGAATTCAGAATAGCGAGTAAAGAAAAAAAAAAAAAAAGAAAAAGAAAGAAAATGGAAAACTGAATACGTCGTTGTGAAACTTCTGAGAAATATGAGAATTATAACTTCTCGTCTAAGGGTCTAAGAAGACAAGAATGGAGCTTTTACCAAGCCAAACTTGTTAAATTCCAGCTGAGTAGAACGTAATAGTTTCGATAACTCTCAACTGGGAAAGAAGACTAGAAACGATGCAGTCTGAAAATCCACAGGCAGTAGCCATAACTGTAATCGTAAATAGACAGGTGCAAAGTTCTGTTTTTGTCTCCACTTCAATAGTGATTGCGGCAAAAAAAGAATTGGAAATAATATTTTGCGGCTGTTTAGAATTCTTGCAAACATTGGGGTCTAATTGGAACAACAATTTATGGAATATTTATTAAAATACAAGCATTCTTCTACAATGCGATCCCTGTAAAATATCTCTGCTTTCAAAAAAAAAAATTCAAATCAAATGGTGCAAAAAGTATTCGTTATATCAAGAAGATCCTCATGAAATAAAATACAATAGGAATTCATTCTTCTAACACGTGTATTTTTTTTTAAAAAAAAATTCCAAACAAAATAAATTGTTCTTGATCAGTACTGACTGAATCAAAGAAAAAAATTAAAAATACTATTATATTTCTTAAAATGTTTGCAAACTGTAAGGTCTTATTAGAGCAATAATTTATGGATCATTTATTAAAACACTGACATTCCTAATATGTGGTTTCTGTATAATGTTTCTTCCTTTTAAATAGTTTTAAGGCAAGCGATCATTTTAAAATAAAATAAATTAATTCATCTTTCTCTTATACGTTTCTTGAAAGAACATTCCATTCTTAATAAACTGCCTCAGTTCAATATTGATTGCGGCAAAGAAAGGAATTAAACTAATATTGTTACAAAAAAATGTAAACAGTCTAAATTTTTATGCATAATACTACTGCTTAAGTATTTATTTTAGTGGGTTAGTATTGTTTAATTTGTGAAATTATGGTCTGAACAACGTTTATTTTGTAGAAATAGGTTACAAAACGTAAGCGAATATTTTTTAAGGTTCCAGTCGATAGGAAGCTGTAGGCCTACTGTAGGAGGGTTCTTGATACTTCCAGGTCCATACCGAAGAGGTACAAACTACTAAGTTAGAGCAAAATGGTATGATTGCTATGCCAAGCAGTTATTAGTTGGAAGTAAAGCAGGAGTCAGTCACACACCTGAGCTAACAGTTCTAAAAGTTGTCGTGAAATTGTGTGAGCATAGAAACTGTTAGGTTTTAAACCCGAGGAAAAGCTTCAAGTGAAAATAACTGTAAACATTATTGCTGAAAGAATAGTGAATAAGTATTTGTTTAGAAGAAAATAAAATAATTCTTATTTCTTGATTATCCCATTCTCGTCTCATGAAGAAAATCGTAACAATATTCTGATCATTATAATTCTTGCAAACATTGGAGTCTAAGTAAATCAACAATTAATGGATTGTATTTATTTAAATATTTATTAAAACACAGTCACTCTGACTATGCGATTGTTCTTTTTAAAATCGATCAACTCTAAAAGTTCGCCAAACAAGATCTTAGAAAACACATTCATTGAGTCATTATTTTTTCTTAAATTCATTTGTAATTTTATAGGATTCTTTGAATATTATGTGAAAACTTGCAAGGATGTGGGAGGTACGATATCAATATACAGAAAACGAGCACCTTTCTGGGAACTCCAGTAGAACAGATTTTGTTGTCGGTTTGTATGTGAATTAAAAAAAAGAAAAAGAAATTTTTCTTCGTATTATGAACACTGTTATGTCTTCTTATCTGTAACAACTCCATTTGAAAATGAATTGTTTACTTCACTTAATTTTTGAGGTCTGTTTCTTGTCAGGACAGTCTTTTTGCATTAAAATAAACAAACACATAATTATTTTGTTTCCATATCAAGCAATGTTAGGTAACTTCTGTCATTCCAAGTCGAGTGTTCTGTTATAAGCTATAATAAATCATGCATTCATTATACTTTTTAAAAAATAATTTTATTTTAAAAATAGAAACAAAAGTTTTATTCCATGGATATAAAATCGTCTAATTTCCAACAATTTTAATTGTAACATACGTATGTATGTATTCTATTCAATTATAGGGATACGTGCATAGGCACGCATCACACTTTAATTTTTCATAGAAATATATATATATGTTATAATTATATACTCTAAAAATTATGAAAGTTTTGTCATTAAAAAACTAACGAAACATTTCAATAATTTAAAATACTCAAAAAGTTTACTTCAAATTAACTTGGTTGCATTTCTCCCCTTAAGCTTAGAGATGCTTGTAGTGCTTTAGAACATATTTTAAATTGTAGTTTGCGATCTAATTAGCCCTCTTGAGTGAAAAATAAAAATTCAGCTACAAACAGGATACCGATGAGATATATTGGATTTAAAATAAACTTTATAAAATATAAAATTTATAAAAATACATATTTTAGGATCAACCTTTTTATAAAACCAATCATATATATAGACATACACATACACACACGCATTATGTGTGTATGTGTGTGTGTGTGTGTGTTTATCTATACATATTGTTAAGATATCCCTTATAATATAGATGGTGCTCTTACTCACCCAAGGGAATTTTGTAGAGAGAAGCTGTAACATTGGAAGGTCGATCTTCCGCTATTCCTTCTTAATGTTTTGCTAAGTTTAAATATTAAATAAATGTTGTTTTTATTAAAGTATACAATCCATTTAAATTCATTAGTTACTAGGACGGCTCCTACACACACACATATAATAAAGATATGTGTATATATATGAATCCTGTTAGCTTAGTAACATCTTTTCACATTCCTAAAACTCAGGTCTAAGGTTCGATCCTCGGGCTCTGAAAAGTCGACTCATCCCTTCAGTGAGTCGATAAAATAAGCGCTAAACATGCTTGGGAACTAAATACTGGGGTTTCACGTTAGGCTGACCCCCTAATTGGGATTTATGTTTCACACCCCAGGGCTCCTTGGTCAGGAAAACAGAGATGTGGGTATTGTTGGTCTTGACTCACAAGGGCTGTCATGTCACAGAGTTTATATATATATATATATATATATATTGATAGATAGATAGAGATATATATATAAACACATCTATAACTTAAAAGTTTCGATTTTTAGTATGTTGTATATCATGTCAATGCTTTCGGATGATACATTTTGAGAAAAAAATTAGAATAAAATCATTTCTGTTCTGTATAATGGAATCACAGATAACAATTAAGATGGTAACCATATATATTACCACTAGTGAGAAATAAATAACAATAACCTCACTTCAAGTTTCTAACCTATTTGTAGCTCCCCATCGGTGGTCCTGGTTTCTAGATTTCTTGCCTGCTGGTAGCCTGACCAGAAGCATTCAAGTTTATAATGAAGTAGTCAGCAGGACATCGTTGCCAGGGTGAGAGAGAGCTCGTTTCTGAAGTTAACGGCGCTTCTACAAACATGTGAAAAAATGGGCGGCAATAATTTCTTTTACAGAAGATTCACGATGATTTGTTCGTATATTTCATTAGAAACTTGAGTATTAGGTTGTAGATGGATATACAATAGAAATTAGAGAATATTTAAATAAATAAGATGTCACTTATCAAAATTAATTTAAAATAAAGACATAAATGTTACACCTGACAATTTTAAGAAACAAATAGGGATGCCTGCTGCAAAAAAAGTTCTTTATTAACGATTAAAATAGTCTTTTACTTTTTCTTGGGAGAATCTTGAAAGGTTTTAAATTTCTTGAATTGTGATTCTGCAGTCACATTTCGATTATAATAAAACAATCAAGAATATATATATTAATAAAGAATATAATGTTCTGATAAAATATAACTGTATTACTTTGATGAAATCTGAACCCTTACTTAAGAATAATAAAATTAAATTTGTCTGCAATTTAATCTGAATTTTCTTAAAAAAATATTTCATACAATTTATCTAGGTAAAAACCCCTTTTAAATAAGCTTATCTTTTATTTTGAAGTTTTATAATTCCCCATAAAATTTTTATTTTCATTGATTTACTTAAGTTTAATCCTTAAAAGCTTTTTACACACCTACTCACACACACTCACGCATATATAATATATATGTGTTTGTTGCACCAGCATGCTTCTTTGCACCACCTAGCCCTTAGTTGGCTCTATCAGTTAAATATAAACATCCGTGGATAGTCATTTTGAAGCAAGGATCCATAAGAAAATACCCACTACTTGGCCTACCATCCCCAGAGGTATCATTTCATTTGGAGGACATTGCGACCAGACCTAATTTTAAAGTGCCCATGCCACCATTAAAGAACGCTACGGATCTTCGGTTGAGTAAGGATTTGAACTCACTACGTTCCGATAATGAGAGCAACGCCCTAACCAATCATGCCACATGTGTGTGTTGTGAATGACCCCCATAAATATAAAATATACAAACGTGTGGAGGTGGATGAGTAGATAGGTGATGCTTTAAAAACAGCTTTTAATAGTAAATAGGTATAAAAATATTTTCGCGTAAAAATAAAAATATCACATATACCATTTCAAAAAATTTAAAGAAAACATAAATTTACTCTATAAAGAAAGTCGGACATCAAAAATTTCACATGGTAAAAAAAAAAAAAAAAAAAAAAAAAACGCTTTAAAACAAATTTTGTTAAACTGAATACAATTTAAATATTTTATTTTCTAATTCTTTACTCGCTGAATAAAAATGTCAATCGATTTTTTAAAGATTTATCATTCCAATATCAATTTTTTTCTTAAAATGATGAGTTTTTCCTTTGTAAAGAGGATTATTATTCCTTTCTCTCATGCGGGAACTTTTTGAACATTTATTTAAGATCCTAAAACCTGGAGATAAGAGCCTAACACCTGAAGGTTGTTGCAAGATATTTCAACATCCATTTCAAAAAGTCAAAACTTTCAACTATTTGCCTCGATGACAAAAATGCAACACTTATCTCTAGTTGTTTAATAATGACTGGAATCGAACTCAAGAACTTCCGCTTTGAAGAGCTTGATCTTGGGCACATTGAAGCCATCGAATTTTATTACCATTTTCATTAGTTATTAACTAAGGTATGAAAATTTCAATTCACCTATACTTTTACTTTGGATAAAAGTTATAAGTTTGTTGATTAGGAAGCACCTTTATTCTTCCACCTTGAACTTCAGAAAGGGTATTTAAAATTGGATATAATTATAAATGTGTTTCATTATACTGCATTTCATAATAAATAATGTGTTTCATAAGCTTTTATTGCATAGCTAATTAGTAAACCCCAAAGACAATTGATCAAAATATTACTGTCAAAACCAAGCATCAATCCAAACAGTTCAAAAGTAACATGGAAGTGTACAACAATTAGAATTTAGTGCTGATTAAAATTATCCAAAATATCGTTGTTACAAAACATATCATTTCTTAAAACAACAAAATTAAAATGCATTGTTTTTTAATTAATTTATTTATTTAAGTTAAAAGTAAAGTGTGAAAAATATCTGGACTTCTTTCTTTGGCTATTGCTGGAAAGCTTGATTAGTTCTATTGTAAACAGGAATTCTGGAAATGTGAATAATTTTATTCACAAGTTGTAAAAGCTTAACGTGGTCCTCTGATAAAAACATGTTCTTTGAAAAAGAAAATCCCACGCACCAGACGATCAATTGTTAAACTACATAAGATAAATGCTGCATTTCTACTTTCTGGGTATTATATATCTGCATATTGCAGGTATACCACAAGAATTGTTCTTGCCAATTGCAGTGAAGCAAGACATGTTCATTTTCAAAAGGCTGATCCAGAAGAAAATCACATACTTTCGTTCACTGAACACCTTGAAAATAACATGAGCTACCAAATACCGCTAGTTCTCAGCACAATTAATCCCCGTTTAAAAAGAGCTTATTTTATCACTATAGTAACGACCACTAACTAGACTACTTGCGGGAGATATTCTTGAATTTGACAAACGTTATTAATCAGAAGTTTCGAGAGATCTTTTTCTTGCAACATTATTGGTAAATATTCTGCCCTGAAAGCAATCAGCGACAGACACTTAAAAGCTTTGCGATACAACTCAGCTATAAGAGTGTTCTTGATGAGATGTCATATTCAAGGACTTTTGAATTTGGTTCGTACTTTAGAAACTCCAAACTATCCGAATTCCATCCATCCAAATTGCTGATTATCCGAATCACTTACAGAATTTCAGAAATATAAATTAGACTAAAGAAAAGACGGAAAATGTGAAAAAGGAAGGATGACAGAAGAAAGTATATGAGAGAAAGAGAAAGTGACGTGTCACTGAAAGAAGTCACAGGCATTCTTTGGAAAAATTCCTAGATGTTCGGGAGTTAGTGCCAAAGATATAGGAGAATATATTATGAGTCAGATACTGAGTTTGAAATCGTAGATAATGGTCAACTTTTGAAGAAAAAGATGAGTTCGAGTGTGTTCATATTTATATTCTCAGTGTCAAGCGGATGAGTGACTTGGTTGTCCGAAAACGGATGAAGGCAGTGAAATAGCTTACCATGAGGAAGCCGTATAGCAAGCAATGACTTTTCTTTACTGTACATACATATATATTGTATTAATGTGCAGTACTTGTACCTTAACTTGTAAATGTGTGTTGCCTTTTGATAATATTCTTTTTCTTAAAAAAATATAGTTTTTCCTCCCATTTTCAATGAACAATAATTAATTATATACAACTTTTTCTGAAAAATCCAGTTAACTGAAAGTTTGATTATCTGAGTGGGGTCCAGTCCCAATCGATTCAAATAATTGGAGTACTATTGTAGAATATTAATAAGACCATCTTACGCAGATTGTGAGATCACAGATCTGGTCTTTACCACTTTTGAATATCGAGAGAAAATAGCATTTTTGTTCTGAAAGATGCTTTTTTGATCTCTTCCACATGTGATTACATGCTCAATGTATGCAATGCTTGCTGAAAAGACAAAAAATCATAAATCTGCTATTGAACCATCCTCTGCTCAATGCCAAATGATTTTGGCATTGCCAAATTGGTGAAAGAAATTTTCATTTTTAATAGCCACGTTACCACCATGTTTGTAGTTTTAATTGGGACATAATATCGTTTCAGAGTTAACCGGATCCTGCTGTGTGAAAAAAGTCATTCAATATAAGATAATGGCACACTTCATAATATGATGGCAGACATCGAAAAATCTTATAATATTTGATCATGAGTTAATTCATATTCTGTTGTATTACATAAAGCATGTTGTTATGCATATGCTTTACGGGTGTCACAACGCATGAATGCTATTTTGCTATATACATTCATGTGTTGTAACCCCCTGTTTATTGGATAATTGTATTCAATGAACTAACAATTTTATTGATAATTTTAAATTATTTCATACATTAAAACTTCGATTGAGGAATGATGTATTTTTGTCAAATTGTAAATTAATTTTAGATTCAAAGTATTTGAATTAAAAAAATAACTGTGATTCGATTTTATTATAATATATATATATATATATATATATATATATATATATATATATATATATACCATAAAACCATTCACAATTTCCTTCAGTATCTTTTTTAAGGTTGACTGGTGGTTACACTCTTTCACTGAAACATAAATGTTTCAAGTATAATAAAAATTAGTACAATGATTTATATATATATATATATATATATATATATATATATATATATATATATATATATATATATATATATATATATATATATATATAAATCATTGTACTAATTTTTATTATACTTGAAACATTTATGTTTCAGTGAAAGAGTGTAACCACCAGTCAACCTTAAAAAAGATACTGAAGGAAATTGTGAATGGTTTTATGGTTATAAATTGTTTCCTGTTGATGTTTTAATTGGAGATTTAATAAAAATAACTTGGAGTTTGCGCTTCAACAGATACTTCACTGTACGAAAGCCAATGCTCTTTTAATATGCATTACATTGTTCGAATTTTTATTCACTCTATCTATTTAACTCAAAATATGGTATGGAAAAAACTTGTGGATTACAAACACAGTAGAATTAGGTAGATATAAGCAGAAATAATTCTTTTGAAAATAATCTAATAAAACACACCTTATGCAGGAAATAACATTTATTGAAACAATTTAAAATTATAAAAAACACTAGATACAATACATAATAACAACTACCAAACTCGGCCACACATTCTCTCCCTTTGTTGTCTCCAACATAATGATAAGAGCACCTTATAAATTTGGTCATTGTTGCAGTTAAATTCAATACTTATTAAAAAATGCATAAGATCCTTAAATCAATACGACTGAATTTTTAATTAAATTTCCTGTAGAAAGCAATAATCTTTTCAAGCCCTCTTCAGTGGACTGATCTGTTCAACGTTGTAAAATTTTTATGTAAAGAAACCATCGAAACTCTTGATTCTTTTCGAAATAATTTGCTCCTTTATTAGGAATGGATTTATGTTTCGGTATAAAGTTCTTACTCTGGACTTATAATATAGTAAAATATCGATCAAACTGGATGGTGGTGAAAAAAAATTAACGCGACGATGCTTTATCATATTACAGAATAACAACTCTAAATGAAATTATAAATTTAGTATCTAACAAAATTTAAACAAGATCTAAAAAATATGACCTACCTGTTTGGATTGACATTAATTTTATATGTTATTGTTACTTATAACAATTGGACATTCCAATCTCGCTTGCTGATCACTTGAGAAATTAAGTCAGAAGGGTGCGTCTTTCGTTTAATCAGAGCACCACGAAGGTTAATATTCAATTTTGCTCTAAGACTCCTCCGATAGATGACACCACCATAGGATCCTCGCCCTCCATTTTGACTTTGATTTGAAGAGGGAGGAGATTTTCTCCGAACCATTACACCCATAGTAACTGCTCAACGACCGACTACAGGATTTTCAATTCCACAAATATGAGAGCACATACAAAAGATAGAAATTATTTTGACAAGGCTCTACTCAAAGAAATAATCCGGATGTTTTGCGACACATTTGAAAAATCTATGATGGTTTTGTATTGATACTAAACAGGGATTTTTTTTATGAAAAGGAAATAAATTTTTATATTCAAAATCCTACATTTATGTTTAAATATATCTTTAAATTAAGTTAGATAAAAATGCGCAGAATTTCTACATTTATTTACACTTTAATATTGCTGAAAGATCTGTTTCTTGTGTTTAAAATATATAATTGAAAAAATAAAAGTTTTTTGTTGTTGTTGTAGTTGCTAATACCAGATGGTTCAGTTCCAAAAATAGAACAACTTCACAAGTCCATAAACAGCCGGGAAATCTAAAATTATAAGGGGTTTAGAAAAAACCTCATTCAAGTCAAAATTCAAGCAGTTCAAAATTGACTTTGCAATGGCGATGCCAGTTCAGCTTTACATTTTGTGCCCAGACTAAAAGACTTTTGACCCTGCACATATTTGAAACTCCTTAAATGACCGCTGGTGAAGTGTGAAATACTAATCTGTTGGCCTGTAGTTTCCTCAAAAAGCAAGGCGCCGGCAGTGCGTTTTCTGGGATACCAATTATGAGGAGGTGGAACCCTCCAAAAGCATTTTTTACTCTCAGTAAAAGCCTCATTAAAGGTGGATGGCAAATCAGGTTGTGATGGTTCCAAAAAGGCAGCCTTTTCCAGCGAATCGGCACTCTCGCTTCCTTTAATGCCTACGTGTGACGGGATCCATTGAAAATGAAAATGAAGTCCAAAATTCATTAAGAGCCTTTGGATCATATTCAATATTGAATTTTCAGCACTGTCACCAACCTTCATTCAACTGCTTAGGTATTGGATTGCAGACTTGCTATCAATCAGAATCCATAAATGCTCAAAACCAGGCTCAGAAATATTATCAACATAGCTCAGTCCATTTTCAATAGCTATAAGTTCCGATTTGAATGCAGAGCAAAAATCAGAATTTCTGAACTTGAGACTTAGGGTAGACAAAAGAGTTATGATAAATACACCACTACCAGAGAGGCCTTCGCTACTTTTGCTACCATCAGTATAGATTTGCATAGACCAATAGGAATTCGGTTAATAGTTTCTAGAGCAATTTGTCTCATGAATTCTTGATTGTTGATGTTTTTCTTGGCAAAGTACAGCAGCTCTGTGCGGAAATAGATACAATCAAAATCAGTATCAGGACTAAGGCTTAATCTCAAGAAATGAGGTTTAATGCGGTAAGGAGGATACATAAAATCATTTGTAGTGGCCAAAAATAATGGACTATTTTTTTCGGTGATTATTGCTCTAATTTATGAGATAAGTCCCACATAGTCCCGCCCTTTCAGGGCCCAAATGGACTAAACTACACTGACACTGAAAAAGCTGAAGCAATTGCTTCAAGTTTTGAAGACCAATTTCTTCCCAACAACATAAATGTTAGATCAACCGAATTAACGGTTGAAAAAACTATCTCTCCAAAACACACACACTTGAGATACCCCCCACCACTCCATCGGAAGTTATTACTTAAATTCACAAATCAAAAATAGATAAAGCACCCGGCATTGATCGTATATCTAATAAAATGATTAGGAAAATGCCTCTAAAAACACTATTTAAATTGACCAACCTGATCAATGCCATCCTCAAGCACTCACACTTTCCAACACCATGGAAAACAGCATCAGGTATACCCATTCCCAAGCCTAAACTTGATCACCACATTCCAACAAACTATCGGCCAATTAGCCTACTACCTACTCTTAGTAAAATTACAGAAGCCATAATTCTTAAAAGACTAGACACACACCTAGATAATAAAAACACCATAATCCCACAACAGCACAGATTTCGAAGGAAACATTCCACCACACACCAACTTTTAAGAGTAGGTGAAATAATCACAAAAAATTTCGTTAAAAAACGCAACACAACTGGTGCTGTATCACTAGACATAGCAAAAGCTTTCGAAGGAGTTTGGATTGAGGAACTCATTTACAAATTAATTAAGATTGGTCTCCCAGACCCACTAATCAAACTATTAATTTCGTACCTAACAGGTCGCAGCTTCAGAGTGGCTATCAACCACACATACTCCACAAAAAAAGTGATAAAAACAGGTGTTCCCCAGGGATCAAAACTGGGCCCTCAACTTTTCCTAATTTACAAAAACAACATACCCCACTCGAAGCTTACATCTCTACACTTATTTGCAGATGACACTTTCATTATAACAGAATGTCCACAAATAACACAAATAGTTAAAGCACTAAACACACACTTAAAAAAGTTAGAGCTGTGATTCAAAAAATGGAAAATTTTAATTAACAATGATAAAAGTACAGCCATCATCTTCACTAGGAAAAACAATTACCCCCAACAGAAAAGGTCTACATAAATGACTCACCCATCCCATAGTCAGCAGAATGCAAATATTTAGGAATTATGTTTGACAGGAAACTGACATGGAACAAACACTTAACTAGCATAAAAAAATAAATACAAACAAGTTAGAGCTTCATTATATCCCCTCTTAAAATATAACTCAGAACTATCAATTGAAAACAAAGTGCTCATTTACAAAGCGTACCTCAGACCCCTAATCTCATACGCTTACCCACTCTGGGGCTACACCCACGATTCAAAATTAACAAAATTAGAGCAAATACAAAATTCAACTTTAAGACAAATTACTAATGTATCCTGGTTCTACAGGAACAAAAAAATACGAGAAGAATTTAAAATACCTTTAATAAGAGAATTTTTTGCAAAGATAATGAAAAACTTATATAAAAATACCAATTTAACAAACTATCCGACCATTATTGATCTTCCGTCTTACGACGCACACATCCCCGAAAATAGATTTAGACCCCGATCTCTATTAAGATTCTGCCCAAATCCATCTCCTCCTCAAATCACTAGATCAAGTGCAATCACCTAACACAAACCACTAACCCAATTTTCGATACTCAGGAACCATTATTAAATTCTAATTGATAATAAAAAAAGAGTAAAAAAATGTATATATATTCATGTATATATATAAAATATGTATATATATATAGAAATAAAAAAAATGTATAAAAGAAAGAAAACCCAAAAAAAGCTAAGATAATTTATTTATATCTCTAACTATTCTAACATACTAACAACTAACTCACTAAAAAAAAAGATTGTTTCCTTTATTTTTCTATTTTTACTAACAGAAAAATCTAAAAACTTTTAATATAATTCTCCCGCCATCTTCGGCGGGAAATTCAAATTTAGAGCACCAAGCGGCGACAGCCAATCAGAACACAGCTCACCATTTGAATTCTCTCACTTTTAACAAACCATAAAAAATTTACTAACAGATTGCACTTGAGCAACCTTAGTTTTTTGTAAACTACGGAAAATGTTTTATTAATAAATATAAAAAAAAATTAAATATAATTATTAAAAATTCAAAAAAAAAAAAAAAAACTGTTCAAAAACGACCCAGAGTATACCTCTGACATGAAACTTTTAGCCCGCCCACTAAGAAAAAACTTCCTCTATGCCAGACAGATTCTTCAGTAATAGTTACTAACATTCCAGATCCAGTAGAGGGTGAGGGTCCTAGGACCCAGGAACCTCCAAATCAAGGCCCAGCCGAGCTGAAGTAGCATTTATGAGATAAGAAGATGTTCTATTCTGGTTTCTGTAACTAATAAGCTTATTGTAATATTTTTAAAAGTAAATTTCTCTCTAAACTGAAATGGTTGTAAGTCAGACTAAAAAAGAACAATTCTGCTTGGACAACTACGTCTCAATCCTGCAATAAGTTTGGCAGCGTTAATTTAAATTCTTTCTAATTTACTTAGATTTGACTCTGAACCACATGAATAAATTGGTTCTCCATATTCCAAAATGGGTCTTATAAGTGAATTATATGTTAGCTTTAAAGTATTAGAATCCTCTCCCCAGTCCTGCCTAGAGATATATTTCAGAATGTTATGTTTCTTTCTACATCTCATTTCCAGCATATCAATGCGTCCATTGCCAAGAATTTCTTGGTCCAGAATAAAACCCAAGTACTTTGCATTCTTCTAATAAAGCACTTTTTGGTAATTTAAGAATATAATAGGTTGATAACTGTAAATATGTCTATTAGTAGTATTAAAACTAACCACAAATTTAACAGTGTTAAAGGTCAATATGTGATTTCGAGCAAAATCACTCATATCTTTGAGTGTGAGATTAATGTTGTCTTCATTAGTCTTAATATCTGGATTAGAGTACCAGAGAACGTCATTAGTAAAAATACCAAGTTTACATCTTCTAGAAATTACTCTTTCAATTCCCGAAAAAAACAGACAGAAGAGCATTGATTTCAAAATGGAAGCCTGATATAACACCCTGGCTGAGTCAGAAATTCCTTGAAAGGGTTTCATTAAATTTAACTCTAAATAGTTCTAGCTATCAAATAATCGGAGATTCACTGGAGAGCTCTACCCCCAATACCAAAATCACCAAAAAGTTTTAATTAAAAGCTAATTGCATCATACCGTGTCAAAAGCCGTAGTAAGTTCCAAGAATGTTGTCACGCTGTAACTAGTTGGCCTCATATTGTGAACATCTTTCACGTGTTGACAAAAATATAAAATTTGATCAATTGTACTATATCCTTTCCTAAAACCATACTGCTCTTTTGGGAGCAAGTAGTTCGAATCAAGATAAAAAGTAAGTCTATTTAAAATCATCTTTTCCATTATTTTACATGGGATACTAGTCAAGGAGATGGGACGGTAGCTGTCAGGAGATCCAGCGTCTTTAAGAATATAATAAGTCTTTGTAGGTCTTTCTGACAAGAATGATTATGACTGTTTCCATTCTAGTGGTATTCGACCCCTTTTCCAAGACTGATTGAAACTATTTAATAACATGAGTTTACCAGATGACCCAAGATGCAGGATCATTTGACTATGTATGATATCAGGTCCAGGGGATTTCTCTGGACTGAATTCGCCCCGGGTATGTTGCAGTTCAAACATACTAAAATCACTTAGAAAAATAGTGTCACCAAGGACACCATTTTTCACAACTTTGAGTTGGGAGTTCTAAAATCAATTTTTCTGCACATCTCGCTCCAAATTTTCCTCTTGTTGTCAGCATAGGCACGTTTAAGTTCTGAATTAGTTTTATTAAGTTCAATTCTAAGATCCTGATTTTTTTGAGTTTTTAAGCTTTTAGAACACGGAATTCTTTTTTTTTTCAATTGAGTAAGCAATTTCAGAAGTATTAAAGGAATATAAGGTCTTAGATTTCTTAAAGTTACCCTTTGGAATGGAGTGTTTAGCAGAAAAAGCAATGGAGTCTTTAAACAATTTCCAATTTTCCTCAAGGTCATTACAGTGACTCACCTCTCTCTCACGCTCCGCTCAGACAGTTTTGTAAAGGTAATCCAGTCTGCCCTGCGAAAATTCTAAAAATTTTCTCAAACAGTTGGAATCAATTGTTTATCATTGAGCTCAATCCAGATCGGATAGTGATCACTGCGCACGTTATTTAACACATACCACTGGCACACATGTTATATCTCAGCACTAACTACTGATATATCAAGGACCTCAACATCATTGTTGCAAAAACGAGAAATGAGTATGAGAGCTATCATTTAGAAACATAAGGGAGCGATCATCCACAGCATTCAAGATTTCAATTCCTCTGTTATTATTAACTGTGCAACCCCGTGAAGTGTGCTTAGCATTGATGTCATCTAAAAAGATACTTGGACAGTTTTTAGACTCTTGATCAAGAAAAGTTAATTGGCAGATATCTTTGATTTGGCGGCTGGTAAATATTGATAATATTTAGCTTCCTATTTTGCCAATTATTAATCCTTACAGCTCAAGATCTGAATCCATAGGTGAGATATTAATATGCCTGTAATTTATATTTCTAATTAGAAAAGCTAATCCGCACCTCTAATGGGCCTATCATGACGAAAAAGTGGAAATCCTTAATATTCAGTTCAGAAGACTCTCTAAGTTTTGTCACCTGTAAGGCAATTATCTGTACAGCATAGGAATTAGCCAAGTCCAAAATCTGGTCCAGCTTTCCTCTCATGGCAGCAGTAGATAGTCCATTTATATTGCATCGAATAATCTTAGAAGGTAGAGACTGTAGCATACTTATTGAACCTGACCCTCTTCTTAAACCAGGAACACCCCTCCAATTTACCTGTACGACAGGCGGTGTAGTACGTAATGTTACTTCAACTGTACTCCTGATAAAGAAAAAGAGTTACAATTTCTGTAATTCGCAAAGACCTGGAGAAACAGAGACAAGCTAATGATAAAAGTCTGATTTTTCTCCGAGGAATGTCGGTTAGCTTTAACTGAGCATAATGGAATGGCCTTCACGACTTGGGTGACCCTGCTAGGAGCTCTGCTCCCGCCGTACTTTGTCCATTCCGTCAAGTGTCACTCCCTCGTCATGGCGAGGCAGCTAATAGAACTAGAGGGGGGATAATTTTATTACGTATTGTATGTTGCTGATATTCTTTAGGTGCTATAGTTTCTTAAAAGAATAATTTCACTAGTAAAATTTATATATGTATATATATATACATACATACATACATATATATATATATATATATATATATATATATATATATATATATATATATATATATATATATATATATATATATATATATATATATATATATATATATATATATATATATATATATATATATATATATATATATAGTTATTGCAGAGTTAATTTAAATTTTTAAAAAAATTCAGGAATACATTATTATATTTCTGGTTGTATATAAAATAATTTATATATAAAATATAATACTATTTGAATTGTGTTGATAGTTTGCTTGCCATTTATTTAAAGACTTATAGTTATTTAATTTAAAGAATTATAGAGTTATTATTGAAAATTTTTTCAAATATTTATTTTATATAATTATGTTACATTAAAAGCAATAATGTAATTCTCTGAGCGAGAGAGTTAGACTAAATTTAGAATATAAAGTTTCATTGGTTTAACAGTAGAATGACAACATATAACTACGTCACAGTTTCTTCACGGTGTTTTCAGCTTGAATTCACTGGGCTAAGGGTTTTACAAGTGAATCCAGTCTTGATTAAAAAATTGCAATTTTAATTTTTATTTTATTTTATTTCTTTATTTCTTTCTTTATTTATTATTTTTTTTTTTTAGTGTAAATTAGATGTTTTCATCCAATTACATTACTGTTTACACTTTTTGACAGCATCAGTGACTTCATCCAGCAGTAAACAATCTTTTCAATATTTCATAAGATTGAACATTTATCTTTGATTTAAAGACATATAAATTGATTATGATATTGTAATAAAATTATCGTTTTTACCAGAATTTGTCAATAGATGCTTATGACACTTGCATAGAAGATGATATATACATTTTAATGAGGAAAATATTTTTCTGTGATATAAGGCCATCATGAAATATGCAAAAAGCTAGGAAATTGAAATTCCATTTCCTCACTTGACCTCAAATAATCGTTGTAATGTGGAAATTCTTTGTTTTAAAAAACCACAAACTATGTTAATATTTTCAATTTTGAAACCTCCCTAATAAATACAGATGTGGGACTGCTTTCAAACATTATATTCATTTTTTATTGTGGACAAATTTTTATTCCAAATCTCTTACTCTTATAAGAAATTCGATATGCCTCTAGTCGCTACTGCATTTAGAAGGAATATTGTGAATGTATGTGGAGTACGTTAAAAATGTTTTCCTAAAATTTTATACTACAAATAATATCTCAATGTTTAAGCATTTGTATTTAGTTTGAATGTCGAATTTTCGAGATTTGAGCGAAAAAGAAAAGCATGGGAAAAGTTATGTTGACAGAAACAAAAGCAGATATCAAGCAATATTTGATTTTCCAATGAGAAACTATTAACATTTTATGAAATATGTAGTATTTTTTTATATGTTATGCAAGCTAAGGAAAAATTTTATAATTAATTGATTGGAAACTAAATAGTTCTAATTTAAAATAAATATTATAAAATCTGTATAAATGAAATAAATTTTATAAATATGTTTTAGCTTATTAGATTAAAATATTTGATTTATATTGTTTTTATAAAATATGGCATCGTTCTTTCGATGGCGAATCGCAAATAAGGTATTTAGATATATTATATCTTATAATAATTTTGCGGTTTTCCCAAATTAAATTAATATTCATTTATTTAATATTTTCTTTCTAAAATATGTATAGTTCGTCTTTCGTTTTTAGCTGGTATCCTTAAAATTTGATCCTGATTTGCAGCTATTCTTACTCCCACCCTTCATTTCAACTATATGATTTTTTTTTCATTTGTCCTAAGTATAGAAGTACTTTCTGAAGTTTATAAATGTGTATATCTTAGAATTCCTTAGAGTAATGATAAAATATTCCTTTTGATAAACGTAAAAACTTTGAAATATTAAACCTCTAGTAGAAAATAGGACAAAACACTTGGGGGGCTCCAATAATATATTGATGTTTATAAAGAGTTGGGTTAATCTGTGGTTTGGGTATTCCTTTCTCACCAAATGGGCGATAGACGCGCAAAGCGTGGTAACCCTGACTATTTTATCCTAAATGCACTCCTTGTAGCAATTCTGTCTTTTTTGTTGTACAATTATATGTGTACTTTTGTTATACAGTTCGTAAAAAAAAAAAAAAAAAAAAAAATTGTTTTTGTTGCCATACAAACGGTGAAATTCGTTAAGAACATGGATTTCGGTTTCGTCGCCATAGAAACGCCGTTTTTGCGTAGCGTCTCTCAGAGCATTCAACTCCGCGAGATAATATGTAAAAACGCGCCAATTGGCGACTTCTTGAAAATGCCCCAAGCAGGGGAACCAAAGCACATTTTGATCAACAGTTATATGATCAATAAAAAGCATCAGTTGTGACTATTAAAATAGCGTAAAATAAAAGCTTGTATTTAGTTATTTTGAGCCAAATGACCAGAAAAAATGAATTTCAAAACATTCTAAAGTGTAGTGAAGCTGAAAGTTCAATTATCCCATTTAAAATAAATATAAATATTGTTTTTTGGTATACTGGTATATACAAAAATGTAATTAATCCTAATTGATTTTTCAATATTGAGATTCAGATTATAAGTTTATGTTTAGCCTTTTTGAAGTGTAAAATTTTTTTGATTATGCAATGCTCATGCTGATGGTTATGAATCATGAATTTAGCAATTGACGACAGTTTTTAAATATTTTATAGACAGGTTTCGTATACTAGGATTTTACTGCAATACAAATATTATAGTCACACCACATAGCATATTTCTTCTATTCCTACCTACTGGAACATAAATATTAGCATTGATCTGTAAATGAAGCTCAACATATCACTAACCATAAATATTCCAAATAAGGCAATTAAAGTAAATTTTAAAAAAAAACCTGCAATTGTTTCACTACAAAATTATTATTTAAAATCTTAAGATTTCAGAATTCTATGAACCATATGATTTGAGAAGAAAATTATGGTTTCTCGGTATAGTTTATAAGACAGTATTAACATTATTTAGTTTTGGCTTGTGTTCCGATCTGTTTGCAGAGATTGGAGAAACATTTTTAATTTGTATAATAGATGTGTTAAAGTGTTCTTGTAGTAAAGTACACTTTAACATAGTTCTTCAAGCTCAAATCTTAGAAAACATTAGCAAAAGAGATAAAAAAAATAATTTAATAACATTTAATTAAACTATGCACTTTTATAATATTATAATGGAAAAATGAATATTCAACTTATATAGTTTATGTTAAGGAACTTTTATTTAAAATCATTGAGGATGAGGATTTTTTATGCTGTACTAATATATTTACGAGTGATGAAATTATTCAATTTTGCAATTTTCAAATGCATAATTAAATATTGTAGATAAGATATTGAGAACTCCAAAAAATATACTTGTCTTTATACTGAAATGTGAGGATTTTATTTTAATAACATCTCAATCAAACTCATTTTTTTAGCCAGTTCAGAACAGATAATTTTTCTGTTGAAAGTTTTATTTATGAAATGTATCTTATGAAATAAAATTTTATACAGTTAAAAGTAAAGGATGACTATTTTAAATTACTATGACTTTTTTTAGGTGATTCCATTTTTAGTCCAAGGAAATACAAACACTAAAATTGCTCTACCAAGTGTTATTTCGTCTCTGATTAAAGTCAATAAGAAAAGCTGGTAATTTTTAATTTTGTGTGATATAATATAGGTTTAATTGTTTGAACTTTAATGAATAATGAATTTGGTATATGTATGTGTGTATGTATATATATATATTTTAAAATTATGTCCTTATGTTGGCTCTTCGAGCATAATAAGTCTTGCAGTCCAATAAAGAAATGAAGTATCTCCAGGAGTGGAGAGCGTCTTGAAATGTGAAGAAGAGCAGGCATAACATTTCCAAAGATGCTCGCCATCCATGTCAACATGTTCCCTACATAAAATACAGTTGGGTGAATCCACAAGCCCTATGTGATATAGATGTTTCTGGAGAAAATCATGCCCAGTATGTAACCTGAAGTAGGGGACCCCTATAGATCTAGGTAGATCTCTGGGGATACATGAGGTCAGCAGGGTCCTCCAAGAGGCATCAACTGCATTCTCTTTGTAATAAATGTTTCGCTGGTGATGCATAACCCATTTTAGAAGGAATTTGACATTTCTCAGGCCAGTAGGAGTATCTGGAGGGTTTAAAAACGAAGCCTTTTTCGCGAGATTGTCTGCTTTTTCATTACCAGCCAAGCCGCAATGGCTAGGGATCCATTGTAAAGTAATTTCCTTTCCCGCAGACAGTAAAGTGTTAATGATGGTCTTACAGTTAAATTCTATAGATGTAGGTAGGAGAGTATGATTTGCCACTGTATGAATGGCAGCCTGACAGTCAACAAGAAAGACAAATTTCATTTCTGAGAAATCTAAAATATTTTGGAGAGCCATGTAAATTGCATACATTTCTCCATCAAAATTGTCTGAGTTTTTTCCCAAAGGCTCTTTGAGTTGGAATAATTTGGAGAAGACACTAGCTCCCGCTCTCCCAGTAATTCTCTCAGTTGATCCATCAGTATAAATGTGCATCCAATTGTTGAGTGGGTATCTCTCATTAATAGTAGCAAGAGCAGCAGCCCTGAGTTTTGCCTAAAGTGAGACTCCCTTCTGGACAGGAAGGACAAGGTCAAAGACAGGGGTGGCATATTTCAGCATACCTGGGAAGACAGGGGGTCTGGCTCTATTACTTAGAGTGCCAAGTAAGCTGGAAATTCTCTGGAATTCTGATAAAAATGTTCGTTATGTTTTTAGTCTCAGAGTGCTTGGTCGATAATCCAAAACCCTCCCTACATAGTAACCTTTCACCAAGAACCAAAGTAGCAAAAACTCTCCTATCGTGCAAACAGTCAAGGCCAGTCTGAAGTTCCAAAGCTGGTATTGGAGTTGAGAAGGCTTCCCCAGTGATAAGCCTAAGAGCACTGTTCTGAGCAACATTAAGTTTCGATAAAATAGTATCTGAGGCAGTGATTAAAATTTCCACTCCATAATCGAAGATCGGTCAAATGAAAGAGTTAAAAGTCATGACCAAAACATCCTGAGTGGCACCCCTCTTAACACCTCCTAGTCTTTTTAATAAATTAAGTCGGCCTTAGACATTTTCAGCGATTTTTTAGGCCTGTTCCAGTTGAGTCTTGGGTCTAAAAGAATACCGAGGTATTTAGCACAATCAGTTCTCTGAAGTGGTTTGTCATCAAAGTTTAAAATAATCTGATACTGTTAAGTACTCAAAGTAAAATGCTCAAAATTCGTCTTGTCAATGTTAACAGAGAACTCATTTCATTAGTCCATTTCAATAAAAAGTCCAGGGCAAAATTCATAACCCTCTCTAGTGTTATATATGGTATGTATGTATATATATGTGTGTGTGTGTATGTTAGTAGTCTGATCTCTTGTGTTAAATTGTTTCTGTGTTCAGTTTCAGCTTATTCTTGTTAAAATGTGTACTCCTTTTATTTTAATGTTTTACTTTAATATTCATGAATTAAGTATGAATACAATGTTAATTTAAATTGTTGACTGTATTAGAAAATTACATTTATTATTTTGTATTTGAATAAAGAGGTTCTGTAAATTTGTTATTATACTATTATTTAAATGAATTTATATTTGTTACTAAATATTTTTAAAATCTCTTTTTTTTTAAATTTTATTTTCATTATATCAATTTTTATTACATAATATTAATTTTGTTATAAGGTTGTATAATTCAATCATTTAAAATGCCTACACTAAATTAAAATCTTTAATCAGTGCTATATCATTGTTATAATTTAAATTTTATTCATAATTATATTTTTGTTTAATTCATTATTTTGTGACAAAGTTCTTTGTTTCATCAGAATTAAATTTTTGATATAACACTTGATGGAAGTCTAAGACTCTTAATATCCATTTCTATTAAGTTGACATAGACTTTTAGCATGCCCAAAGCAAAAAATGCCATAATCAATCTGATGTGGAATTCCAGAGTTAAGTTTTATAAATATTTTTAGTACTAGTTTTTTTTATCAACTTCTAGAGTAAAAGGCTGATTTGATTGTGCTCATTATGAATATCAAACTGTAAATCAGTTACTTGGTAACACAAAGCAAAATACTTGCATGTCATCACTTAAAAATCCTTATTCTCCCTGTTTGTTTTAATATTATAATTTTGATGCGATTGCAATAATTTTAAAAAATTAATTAATTGTTATCTGTTTTTTTTATCTGTTACAAGAATATTTAAAATTAATTCTGTTGTATTTATGTATAATTTGCTAATATTTTGTATGTTATAATTAAAGCAAGATTCAAGTGTTACCATTTTCATTATATTTATTTCATGAATTAACCAGTTAGTGTGCCTTCCAACTTGTCTAGTGGTCAGCGTGCCTGACTACAGATAAGGAGGTAATGGGTTCGAATCTCGGTTCGGGGATGGATGTACTTTCTTTCTCTATCTATCCTATTTTTGTCCTTTCCTTATATGAATGAGGTGTGAATGGTTGCCTACCCTATAAATGGGTACCTATGGCATGTGTATACTGAGGAAGTTGGGACTCCACACCAAAATATGGTTCAGTTAGAAAAATGGAGCAGTGCACCCCATGTTGCCAGCTTAGCTGGTGCATGACAACAACAACCAGTTAGTGTACATCAATAGAATTCTATTATATCCTTATGAATATTATATTCACATTCCTAAACTTTAGGATTAAGCTTTAGTGTGTAATTTTCTTGGATTGTTCTACAATTTACTTCAGATACAGTGGAATACTAATATATAATCTGTGAACCAGAAAGTTTTTTCATTTTTGAAATGGTAAATTCAAACAATGATAGAAACAAAACCCACATGAAAACAACGAATATAAATTTATACATTATCTTGCATAAATTTAACCTTTTTTAAAAATTGATTTTGTATTAAAATTTACTCCTTAGAAAAGTTTCTGGAATTTAGATTTTGAATTCAATAAAGTTTTAATTACAACCTCAAATAAAAACATTAGTGTATTAACAGCTATCCATGATAAAAAATTTATATGCCATTCATTAACAGTACTGTAACAAAACAAACTTTGAAAATATGACAAATTTTGTTCAGATAATGAATCACTGAAAATGCGTTATAATCTATTTCAATAGTTAGTAGAATCAAATAAGATTTCCTTGTACCAAAAGCAGCCTGCAGAGAAAAAATTTGTTTTTTAAAATGTCTTATATGTGGTATTTTTATGTTACAGGAAAAATCCACAACTTTATTTATCATGGAAAAAAATTACTAATTTAGCTCCAGAAATTGAAAATTTTATTACACCATCAAAATTAGTTACATTTCTGAGAAATCAGGTATGAAATTACCTATTTATACTTGTTTTAAAATTGTAATCATATAGTTTAAAGCAATCAATTTTATTTTTAAGAATATGATTTATAATCATACATTTTCATTGATTAAAATATGTCTTGAACTTAAGATTTTATTAAGATTTTGCATTTTGTACTTACCATATTTTCCTGTGTGTAATCTGCAGTGGCGTATTATCTGCATACCTTTTTCAAAAGTAAGCAAAAGAAAAAAACATTGCATAATCTGAACAGTGTATAATCCACAGTAATTTTTCTGGTGAATAATCAAAAATACTTTCTTCAAATAATGTGGTATATAGATAAATTCTTCAGATAATGGTGTCACATGAAATAATAAATACAGATTATAATGAAAAATACTATAAAGAACGATTATTATGTAAAACATCTGATTGGACCGATCTCTAAGATTGATAATTCTGTGAAGATTCTACTAAAACTTATTGGGTTATACATATTTTAAAAATATATTTGTTTCATTAATAATGAAATGAAAAAAATTATTACTTTCAAACTGCACGCTGGATACATATTACTTTTGTATTGCACTTGCTTTGTTTCTAACCTTATTATGTTACATTTGTTGCAAATTTTATATTTATCCTTATGACTTTATATTTAAAATCTGATGTGTAATTTAAATGCTTTTACCTTCAATGACAATCTATGAACTTTAATATTTTTAGAATGAAACAGTTTGATCAAAACAAAATGTGAAATGGCACTAAACAAATGTATGGTCTTAGAAAAAGAATTTGTTAAGCTTTCAGAACCATCTGTTATTTAGTTTAAAAAAACAGAAATGATATTTCTTTTAAAATTTTATTGTAAAATTTTCTGAAGAGAAATGCTTTGTATCATATTATCAGTATGGGTTATACTGATATGCACTATGAAACACATAATTTTTTTAACATATAATTTCCAGATTTCATGCAGGATCTATGGTAATAACAAGTTGAAGATTTTTTTTAATGTTTTTTCAGTTTTATTAAAACAAAATCTCATGTACAAATTAAGATATTTTTGTTTTTGTTACAGGGTCTTCCAACAAGTGAAGGATTCATTGACATTGGACTCACTGAATCACCTCCAGGTCTTATATTTACAGTTGATAAGCATGTGTATTCCAAGGTAAATGTTAAATAAATTTGTGTGTGTTTAGTAAATAGTTTTGTACTGACAATGACAAAACAGTCAGTATTATGAAATACTTAGCTAAAATTTATGTTTAAAATATTTTCTCTCTTTAAAAAGCAATATTAGATTAAGAATCATTTTCTGTATATTATCCGAAAAGATTATAAAATATAACAGTTATTTAAATCTCTTTAAACTTCATGCTGCATTCAAATTCGTAGTTTATTTACATGATTCAATTTTTTTATTGTTAATCATTGTTTATATAGTATTAAATACATTACATATGTAATTGGTATTTGGTTCTGAAAATATATACGTTTCCTCTCGTTAAAACTTAGATTCAGGAATGAATCTTATATAAATATTTCTTTTCAGTGAGTATCATGTTAAATGTTCATTAAAAATCATTATTTAAATTATCAAAATTAGAAATTGGGATTTTTTAATTTTAGATTGTATTGACCGATATATGTGCTAATGATGAGAATATGGCTAAAAGTAGCTGCCTTTTCCAAAATACATCACATAAGAAAGTTCTTTTGCATTACAAGTAAGGAATATTATTTAATTTATATTTTTAATTTTAAAAAAGAGTTCAATATTAAAATGAAGTCAAATGAAACATCTATTGTAATACATTTACTAGTATAGAAAAAACGAATTATTTATTTACTAATCTAATTCAATTTTCATGTGATATTATAGATTGAAATTTCTTCTTTGTATTTGTAAATGTTTATTGAATTTTCAAGGAAATGTAGATATATAATTACTATGGCATTTGATTAGTCTTTTTTATTCTAAAATGGTTGTTAAAATAAAAATCAATGAAAAGTAAATTTAAATGTATGAAATTTAATTACAATTTGAATGATTAATTTTTGCACTAAAATATTTTTTTTTCAAATTTTCTCTAATGGGTTTTAAAGATTGCCAATCTCATTTCAATTTCCTAACATATTTAGAAATAATTGATAAAGTACCAAAATTATCAATCAAATAAAATATTTTATAGTCTACTGCATTATGAAATTTTTGAATGAGAAAACTTAAAAATGTGTTTAATAATCTATATAAATAAAATACTTATTGTTTATTAATTAAAATTTTGTCAGGGCTGAATTGAAAACATTTGTTCTGGGTATGGAGTGAAACTTATATTATGAAAGTTTCTAATTAATTTAAAATAAAAAACTTGTTATTTAAAGTTTCCATAGTATTTCTTTTTGCATTGAAGCATAATTCATGCAGATTTAAACTTCTTGTTAAGCATCATACACCAGAATATAAATAATTTATGTGATATATCATTCTGTTCTGGACACACTTGTAATTTTAAAAAGAAGTATGTGTTTTAATTTCCCTCTTTTTAAAATTATCATGATTTGTATTGATAAAAATTTGATAATAAAAATCATAATCTTTTCCTACTCTGATGGTAGAGAAAAAGTATTTACAGCAATGATACCCTCTTCCTTTATTTTCATTGGGTATTTAAAAAAAAAAAAAATAATAATAATCAATATTTTTCAATTTAAAAAAAAGTATTTATTTTTACTTTCTTCAACAATTATAATTTTCATCTTTCTTTAATGTGATACTGTTTAGAAATGATTGGGTGTGAGTAGTGTCTGAACTGCAATACTTATTACTTTGCAACTAAAAAAAGTTTTCAAATTATTAAATTATTACAAATTCTATTTTTTCACATTTAAATTGAAATTTTAGTTAGAATTGTCATTATGCACTTCTATTAAGTTCTATTTATTTTGTTGTTTTTTTGGGGGCATTTACAAAAGTACCTCATGAATACTCTTCTGTTTTCATTTCATGACTCTGTCTTTCTCTCATAATTGGACATGATTCTTAAAGTGTAGATGCACATTTTCCTTATAAAATCTCAATTAAGTAAGTGGGTGGTAAGTTGGGTGTAAACTATATATTCATTAAGCAAAGCTGTAAAATAAATTAACTGGAAAATAGCAAAGCAAATGTATATAGCTAGTATTTTACTTATACTAGTGTAGCTACAACTAGTTAAAAAAAATTTCTGAAATCCATATTAAAGAAATGATTTACAAGTTTGATTCTTAATATTTAATGCCAAAGAAATGTGACTAAATAAGTTGTAATGTTTAATCCTATGAGTACATTCTATTATAGATTTTATATAAAAATGATAAACTTTTGTTCCATTAATTTTGTATTATAATAATTTATACGATATTAATTTGCAATATTTTTTATATATAATTTCTGAATATATTAAAAAGACACATTTTAAATCTTTTTTGATCATACTTTACAACTTTTTTAAGGCTTGCCCATTAAAAAATTTCATAAAGTGCATTCTATTTTATAAATTAGAAAATATTTAATTGTCATGTACTGTGCATTTTAGTTATATATATTTTTAATTTCTAGTTTTCCACGTATTGGGGACATTTTTACCATGTCTCATTTTCGTACTATTATACATGCTAATTTTATTGCAAATATAAATAAGTATGTTGGAAATGATGTTATAAAAATGAATATTTCACCTGAATGGGATTTTCAATCTGGTAAGAAAAGTCTTTTTAAAATTAGTTTTTGTATAGCTAATTTAAAATATAAATAGTTTAAATAAACATGCTCACAATGAAACACTATATAGTTGGTTATCAAAATGAACAAAGAGCCTATGTTTACAAGAAATAAATGGCATGTAATATTATTTGGATTTGCCTGGAAATCAAATTATGCAAGTTATAAAGAGGACTTAAAGAATATTGTACTGTTTTTCATTGAAGTAATGTGTTATTTTTAAGGAGATGTGATACTATAGAAGTTTATCGATTGTAGATTGGACAATCTAAAATAATTCAAGATCGTTCTGTTATGTTGAGTTCAGAGGATTGTGATTGTCTGGATGAATTTTTCACTTCAAACCTATATATAACAAATAATGACTAGATAAGTTCTGTGTGAATAAAAGCATTGTCATCCTGGAAATTCCACTTTTGTCAAAAAGATAAATTTGCATCATAGGGTGGACCTTAGTTAGCTATAACTTCTCCATACTTTCTTTCAGATTTACAATTGTGATTTTAACAAACTTTGATACAGTTGCCCATTTTAATGTAAATCCATCTTAAAGCATAATAGATGAAAGAATATAATTTTGCTCAAATGTGCACATAAAAGTGCCCCCTAAATATTTACCTTTGTAGGGAGAAGTGTGAAAATTTATCTGCCATTTATCAATTCATCTGTTTTGTAATTTTAGCATCAATATAAATCATATTTGGCATTAGTGTTTGCCACAAGTGGTTCAAGTTTCACTGTTTTACCAAAAATGTTCTATTCCTAAAAGTGTATGTTAGTTACAATTATCAACTGTGAAGAATCCAAATGCTGATAGAGCTCTGAAATAATTTTGCCACTAAGCTGCAATTTCTTTCTTTTTAGACATTACAATCCATTGTTCTCTTTCAGTTAGTTTTCCATTTTGTTGATTGTTTCACGTTGCCTAGCATCTTTTGCCACACTGTACGAGGGTTGCTATTTATATTTCTGGCCTTGGCAACAGTAAGTGTTGTTAGGCGACCGAAGACGATTTTAATCAAAAGTTTGATATTTTTAAACATAAATTCAGCAGACGATTTACCATTATAGCTTTATTTGTGTTGTTGACAGTAAATTGAAAAGTTCTTCTCTGTCAAAAAATGAAATTGAATCGTGAACATTTTCGTGCCATTATTTTTCATAACTTTAGACGTGGATTGTCAAGACAAGAGTGCTTTGATGAACTTAATTCTTTATACAGCGATAAAGCGCCATCCTACAGCACTGTAAGAAATTGGTATAACGACTTTAATCGGGGTCGATGTTCGATCCAGGACGAATCCCGTGCAGGTCGCCCAAAATCCGTTGTTGTGCCAGAAAAAGATCAATGCTGTGCGTGAACTGATAAAGCAAGATCGTCATGTGACATACCGTGAGATAGAGGCGTCTTTGGACATTAGTATGACTAGCATCAATAAAATATTGCATGAACATTTGAGCGTAAAAATTTGTTCGCGTTGGATCCCGCATAATCTGACAAACGCTCAAAAAAGGCTCGTGTCGATTGGTGCAAGGAAATGTTGGAAAAATACATTCAAAGGTACATCAAAGGCTGTGTATAACATCTACACAGGTGACGAATCATGGATCTATGCATATGAGCCGGAAACAAAACAGCAATCAACTGTATGGGTCTTCCAAGACGAGGCAAAACCAACAAAAGTTGTTCGAGGAAGAAGCACATCGAAACAAATGATTGCCTGTTTCTTCGGCATTAACGGTCATGTGGCAACAGTGGCGTTAGAGCAACGCAGGACGGTCAATTCTGAATGGTACACGACCACTTGTTTGCCAGAAGTCATCGGAGAAATTCGAAAAATACAGAAGAACAGGCGAATCATTCTTCATCATGACAATGCGAGCTCTCACACATCGACTCAAACAAAGGCATTTCTGACGGAGCGAAAGATCGAACTGATGGGTCATCCGCCGTACAGGCCTGATTTGGCACCCAATGACTTCTTCTTATTCCCACACATCAAAAATAAATTACGTGGACAACGATTTTCGACCCCCGAAGAAGCGGTTGATGCATTCAAAACGCATGTTTTGGAGTTAACTCAATCGAACTGGAAAAAGTACTTTGAAAATTGGTTCAAACGCATGCAAAAGTGTATTGATCATCATGGAGAATATTTTGAAAAACAATAAAACCAATTTCGATCCTACATATTTGTTTTTTCATTATTAGGCCAGAAATATAAATAGCAACCCTCGTATGGTATCATGGCTTTAGACATTGTATTTCTGAGACTGCCTAAAAGCTGGGATATTTCTGTTGTTACTTTTGTTTGTTGATCTCTTATAATTATTTCTTTCAGAATCTGAGGTTTGGCAGTCTGCATTTTTGACAGAATTCCAAAACTTACACGAATTCTATAAATTTATTTCATATTATCATGATAGATATTTTTCACTTTAAACACTTGTAAAAAAAAAGTTATATTTTAATACTTACAAATTGCTTTCTTAAATGTCACTTTTATTCACATGTGTATTTTCATCATTTTAATAAAAATCTATATTTTATAATTTTAAGTCTTTTATAACTTGTGAAAATAGTGTTTTGTTTATCTTGTTTGTCAATTTCTTTACAAATTGAAATCTTTGAATAAGAACATTTAACAAAATCAGTTGAGATGATAAAAAATATGTGCATTAAAATGCAGCAAATTTTATAAGAAAAAATCATAACATTTTTCTACAAACTTTTATTATTGTTTATTAAATAATGATGCTTAAATGTGCTGTGATTTCATATGTTGTTAATTTATATGTATTCGATTAGATTCATTAATTTTTTTCTGTAATTACTTGATGTTATGCTCTGTATATTATTTTTATCTGTAAATATATTGATTTGGATTCATCAAAGATTAAGGATAAAGATTATCCTTTAATTATATAATTTTTTTTTAAATCTTCAATATTTATGGTAAGTAATTTTTGCACATACAATATTTGTTTTCCATATAATCCACTTTGGCATATTATCCAAAAGATCTATTTTGAGTCAAAGAAAAAAAAAGCATTGCATAATCAGCTGCAATTTTTATGGTGAATAGTTAAAAATATATATTGCAGATTGTGTGTTGTGATATATATGAAAAAAAAGTATGCTAAAAATTTAATAAATTGAGCAGAGGAAACATTTATTATGAAAAACATTTGTTTGGGTCTACCACATCACAAAGTATGATAAACAGATGAAAGCACCAGAATTGATCATAATGAGCGATTATTTTGAGAAGATTTTCGTAAAACTTATCAATTTTTAGTTTTTAATAACTTTTAAAATGAGGTTAGACATATCCTAAAAATAAAATACATTTTTTTTTGTTATTAATTAAATGAAAGAAATAGATTGTTTTCAAACGACACATTAGATATATTTCTCCTTTTGTACTGTGCATCACTTTACATTAACATATCTGTTGCAGTTTTTTATTTTCGTTCTTCATAACTTTTAGTTTAAAATCTGCTGTGCAACTTATATATGCTTTTACTTCCACATGACAATTTACAAACTTGAAGATTTTCAGAATGAAACAGCTCATGTCAGGTCAAAATGTGTAATAACTATAGTCAACAGCATCTGTAATCTCTGAGGAACCAAATTCATTCTTGAACATAATTGGACAAAATTGATTCTTATTGAATAAGTTAGTTGAGTTGTAGTGCCATCTGTTATTTATTTCATAAAATATAAGCAGTATTTCTTTTGAAACTGTATTGTAATGGTGAATGTTCCTTATCAAATTATTCACAGTAGCATTTAATACCCAGGACAAAATTTGAAAATTTTAACACATACTCTGCAGATTATATACAGGAAAATATAATAATTAATTGGATGACATTAATAAATTTATTTAAAATTCTATACTTTTATTGATAAGAAAACCAACAGCTTAATATATTTTGAAATTGGGTTTAATTAATTTGGTTAAGATGTATATATATATTATTTCATAGCTTTTGTCACATAATAACAGACTATAAAATAAGAAAATTTTTGATTAATGCATGCTTCATTAATCAATAAATGTTTTGTTATTTTTAGTTCTCCTTTAGTATAAATTTGACAATTACTATTTAAATTTAAAGTTAATTAAATTATAAGGTATTGTATTTATCATCACATGCGTGTTAAAACATTTCCTTAGTTACCATTAATAAAAAAATTCAATTTTCTTATTAATGGATAGAAATTACTTAATATTTTCTTAAATGTAATGCTATTGATTCTTTTGATATATAATTCTGTTTAAAATTTCAAATCATTAGAAACAATATTGATCAAGAACTTTCCATGACCTTGTGGTAAGACACCATTCTTTAGAGTAGAAAGTAACAGGTTTGTCAGTGTCTTTTAAACATTTGGAGACAAGTACTGTGCCTATCTGTTTCCTGCAGATATCTGTCAGGATAAGTTCTTAAGAATTTTCCTTGTTTCTTCCCTTGCAGCTTGTAAATGGAATTATTACATAGCATGGGATTTTAATATCCACTATATAATTAATTGGATATTAAAATCCCTTGCTATGTTTTTAGGCTGTTTATTATCCAGCATAAAAATTAATATTGATCAATAAATAAAACTTGATTTTTTCTCATTTACTGTTTTTAATTTATTTTTAAGCTTTAATGAAACACAAGTAGAAATTGAAAAAGGAATTCTGAAATGTTTTTTTCTTTTTTCCCAACATTTAAAAATTTGTTTATTGTAAACAAAATCTTGATTAGATTTTCCTAAAATTTTTCCAATTTATTGTGTGTAATGTGCTTGTCTTCTACTTAGTACTTCAAAGACAAATTTTTACAGTTGTATTTAGAATAAGAAAATCTAGTTAATTTTAATTGCTTAAATCATTATGTAACCTTTAATTTACAGAGTATAAATGCCTCACTTTTATTGTTTTTCTTCTTGCTTATTTTCAGTATTCATCTATTACTCCACCTTATAATTGCAAGGAATAGGCTTTATGTCTATTTTTTGTTACTTTATTCATTTTATCATATCAGTTAAAATTTTTCTCATTGCTCGTTTTTTAACTATTCCAAGTGGCTATGAAAGTACAAAACAAATGTATTCTCTTATGTTATTAAGTGATTTGTATCAAAAATTTTATTTTAATAATAATTGTATTTTATTTCTTATTTCCATCTTTAAATTGTGTGCATATTTTTTTCTTTACAGCATTACTTCTCACACAATATAAGATTTTAAGCCAAGATGATGATGGGTTACCTAAAAATCCTTCTCATTATTTGTTAGAAGTATGAAATTATAAAATTGTTAAAATATCTTATCTTTCATATCTGCTAAAAATAA
Source organism: Latrodectus elegans (assembly GCA_030067965.1). Lineage (NCBI taxonomy): Eukaryota > Metazoa > Arthropoda > Arachnida > Araneae > Theridiidae > Latrodectus > Latrodectus elegans. The sequence goes on from CM057819.1 coordinate 118,834,259, forward strand.
TAATTTCTCACTCAATATTTGTTTTTAGATTTTTAAAACTGCAGCCATTCAGTATGAAAATGATATTGATTTTAGATTAAAGGTAGATATGTGCTTTGAAAGTTTGAAAAGTGGTGAGTATAATTGCATTTTATCAAACTACTATATTTTTTTCAAATAAGTCCTGTAGTTCTTAGAAGTTTTTATATGTATGTAATAAGAAGCTTAATGACAGATGAATTAAATACTTCATTTATATTTAATACCTAAAAATCCTTTATTTCATAATTTGAAAAGATTATTTCAGTTACTTTCTAATCTCCAAAAATCATTAGGGGACAATATGATTGGGGTCCTTTTAAACATAGACTTTCTTTTTTTCATATTAAAAGGACCGCTTTTAAGTGCTCATAAATTAGCATGAATGCAAAGTGAGAAAAGATACATATTCTTATTATCTGTAACAAGAAATTAAATTATCTTGTAACGAGTCTCCTTTGATTTGTCCTCAACATTTAATTAAAAACAGAATACATTCTTCATAAGTAGTACATTCTGTAATCTAAATTGATTGCAGTTGGATGGAATTAAAAAAAAAATCTGGGTGCTTTTTTTATATTTACTAGTTTCTATTTTACTATAAAATTTAAAATTTTGTAATGTTTTTTTTTTTTTTTTTTTACCCATTAAATTTTTACTTGTGATCTAGGTGATGAAAAAGTTTCCTCTGATTGGCATAATTTGAAAAACTTATGTCAAACAATGAATAAATGTCGATATAAAGTAAGTACAACAACATATTTTATGTATTTAATGAATTATTTTTTGTTTTTAATAATTGTTTTATGTCAAATTATCTTGCTATAACAAAACATTTTTATACTTCTTATTCATGAAATATTTTTATTATTTTTCTATATAAATATGTTATTTTTATATAGATAAAGAAGCAATATATTTATTTATAAGATTTTTACCATTACCTGTGTTATATTTTATTTGTGTTAAATTGTAAGTCTACTATCTGTGAATTTTACATATTAACTCTAGATATGTTACTGTACTTTCAGTTATTGTGATGAAGCAGTAAGCATTGTATTTTATTATTTATAACTTTGAATTTTACCCTTGTCAAACTTTTAGAGAGAAAGCCTAATTAAAGACTTTGCCCAGTTAGAACATTTATGGTTGCAACTCTAATGAGTTATCTGTTTCTAAGCTAATGAATCAAGACAATACTACATATTGCCTATAATAGAAAATAAATTCTGAAAAACAGTTAATAAATCAAGTGTCAAATATTGCATATCGTAGAACTAAATTGGAAAAACACAATAAACAAAACAAAAAGCTGAATGATTGGGAACACAATTGTAATCATATAAATAATAACTCAAATAACACCAACAATGCCCTACTTCAATGAGTGCAACTAAAGTAAAATTGCGTGAACAATGCATCTATGATAAAATTACAATTCTTTTTTAGTCCATTTTTACTTATTTAGTGATGAAACATGGCTACACTGTTGATTACAACCGATGTTGTTGCTGCTAATCTTAGGATTATATACAGAACTAGACAATTTTCACACACATGAATCTGAAATAATCCAAAAAAGATGAGGGTCCCACATAACCTCATCTTTACTAAAATTTAGATATACCAAAATATGAGCAAATGAAGCCATATTGGCTATGCGCCAATGACACTCCTGTTATATTTTTTGATTTTGCTTAAAAATAAGGGCTATTGTGTGACCACTCAAGGAATGTGAAGAAATCTTTGGAGGGATCTTGGTCTAAGTTGGAAAGATCCCTTTGGATGTTTTACAAAATACCAAGAGTGGCTGTTAGGGGTTTTTGAAAGCTTATTCAATTTTATTTTAGCCAGGGAAGAATTCTCACTAAAGGTGAGCTTCCCACAATGCCTGACATCCTCCTCAGCAGTGGATATGGCCAAGGAATCTGCTTTTTCATTACCTTCAGCTCCAAAATGTGAAGGAATCCACTGAAAATGTATAGTATTACTGGATAGAAGTCTGTGAAGTAGATTAAAATATCCAGGCTAGAGGGGTTCACATACCTCTAACAGCACCCCAATTACAGAGGTTCTGCACAGATGCATGACTGTCAGTCAAGATTCAAATGTCTTGGAAATGATCTTCCTGATCCACATATTGCAAGTCTTTTCTGATAGTTATAAGCTTTGGTCTAAAAACTGAGCAATGATTAGTGTTTTTGATCTTGAATTCCACACTGCCAGTGCAAGAAGGCAGCATATTGCCATAATAACATAGTCTAATTAATCATTATTCACATTGTTTCTTTGAACAAGTAATGTGCTTTTCTATAAAACACCTTTAAAATCTAGGATATAATCATATAATTGGGAATTATTCTGTAATTTTATTTTGTAATGTGCTATTTTTTTTATTGATAGATATGCAAATTAAAGACAAATTTAAGAATAGCCTTCATTGTTACTATATTTTGTTTTCATCATTTTGTATTTTAATCTTTAAATTAAAAAAAATTTTTTTGTCATGTTTTTAGAATATTATATGTATATTTTGGAAAAATAAATGTTTTTAAAAAATAAAAATAGTTATTTTATACATTCAAACTCTCCATTTTACTTCAAAGTGATTTTAAAATTTAAATTCAACTTTATTATGATGTCATATTGTCATGAAATTAATTTTTAGTTGAGTTCTGTGAATAATAAATAATTTTTTTAAACATATTTATGTTGACAGAATTTTGTTATTAAGATCAATACTATGTTTAACACCAGAAAAATGGATTAAAATTGATTTATTAGTACTAAAGTTGCTTAGAAAAGTTTTTCCTTAGTTTAAAAATTACTGCAGTTATGTATGTTGACAGAATTTTGTTATTAAGATCAATACTATGTTTAACACCAGAAAAATAGATTAAAATTGATTTATTAGTACTAAAGTTGCTTAGAAAAGTTTTTCCTTAGTTTAAAAATTACTGCAGTATAAATAATTAAATAAATTAAAAATACAATATTGTCAAATTAATGAATGAACCATAAAAAGAAAGCCATAATACTTTTAATTACTGAATGTGTAATTAATGAGGAAAGGGCTATAGAATAGCCTGGTTGGGAAAAACATTGTTCTCATTACCTTTTAGTAATGAGACACTGCAAAGACAAATGAAATTGGTTATGCCTTTTATGTAAAATTAAACCTCTGAGGGTAGCAAGTTAACAGTGGGAGGGGGTTTCTACTTAGTTCCTACTTTTAAATTAAGAAGACCCAACCTCCTTCAGGGCGACAGTGGCTAACTCACTGTGTAAATTGCCATCAGTTCAACTCTTTGGTGTGCTGAAGATTCTTGGATTGAGGAGGATGAAATTTAATAATTGGCTGTGCATTGCAGAGGGAGAAGAAAAAAACAATGAGGACATGAACAAAGTTTACTGTGTTTAAATAAAATTTTAACCCCAATTAAAAATATTTTTGTAACAAAAAGTTTTCAACATTTTCTGAACTTTTTTTTAATTTCTTCCTTTAGCAATTAAATTTGTTCATAAAATTAGATTTTACTGTTTTGTGCAATGAATAATTATGACAGTTCAGGAACAACCCTAAAATTGTAATTTTAAATTTATACTGAAGGAATCTTGCAATCTTGCATATTCATTTTAAGTCAAATAAAAAATATTATTCAACACGTTTTCATGTTGAAATTCAATATTATAATTGCAAACATTAGAAAATTTATATTCTTAACAAATATAAAAAATCCAAATAACCTTAATAAAAGGAAATTAATAATTTCTCATACTGTGAAGCATTCAGGGATAACAAAGTTTTTTTTTTATTTTTTATTACATCCTTATGTTGTCTCTTTCGAGCATAATAAGTCTTGTAGTCCAATAAAGAAAAGAAGTATCTCCAGGAGTGGAGAGCGTCTTGAAATGTGAAGAAGAGCAGGCATAACATTTCCAAAGATGCTCGCCATCCATGTCAACATGTTCCCTACATAAAATACAGTTGGGTGAATCCACAAGCCCTATGTGATATAGATGTTTCTGGAGAAAATCATGCCCAGTATGTAACCTGAAGTAGGGGACCCCTATAGATCTAGGTAGATCTCTGGGGATACATGAGGTCAGCAGGGTCCTCCAAGAGGCATCAACTGCATTCTCTTTGTAATAAATGTTTCGCTGGTGATGCATAACCCATTTTAGAAGGAATTTGACATTTCTCAGGCCAGTAGGAGTATCTGGAGGGTTTAAAAACGAAGCCTTTTTCGCGAGATTGTCTGCTTTTTCATTACCAGCCAAGCTGCAATGGCTAGGGATCCATTGTAAAGTAATTTCCTTTCCCGCAGACAGTAAAGTGTTAATGATGGTCTTACAGTTAAATTCTATAGATGTAGGTAGGAGAGTATAATTTGCCACTGTATGAATGGCAGCCTGACAGTCAACAAGAAGGACGAATTTTTCCCAAAGGCTCTTTGAGATGGAAAAATTTGGAAAAAGCTCTCCCAGTACTTCTCTCAGCTGATCCGTCAGTATAAATGTGCAGCCAATTGTTGAGTGGTTATCTCTCATTAATAGTAGCAAGAGCAGCAGCCCTGAGTTTTGCCTGAAGTGAGACTCCCTTCTGGACAGGAAGGACAAGGTCAAAGACAGGGGTGGCATATTTCAGCATACCTGGGAAGACAAGGGGTCTGGCTCTATTACTTGGAGTGCCAAGTAAGCTGGAAATTCTCTGGAATTCTGATAAAAATGTTCGTTATGTTTTTAGTCTCAGAGTGCTTGGTCAATAGTCCAAAACCCTCCCTACATAGTCACCTTTCACCAAGAACCAAAGTAGCAAAAACTCTCCTATCGTGCAAACAGTCAAGGCCAGTCTGAAGTTCCAAAGCTGGTATTGGAGTTGAGAAGGCTTCCCCAGTGATAAGCCTAAGAGCACTGTTCTGAGCAACATTAAGTTTCGATAAAATAGTATCTGAGGCAGTGATTAAAATTTCCACTCCATAATCGAAGATCGGTCAAATGAAAGAGTTAAAAGTCATGACCAAAACATCCTGAGTGGCACCCCTCTTAACACCTCCTAGTCTTTTTAATGAATTAAGTCGGCCTGAGACATTTTCAGTGATTTTTGAGGCCTGTTTGTTCCAGGTGAGTCTTGGGTCTAAAAGAATACCAAGGTATTTAGCACCATCAGTTCTCTGATGCTGTTTAGTACTCAAAGTAAAAAGCTCAAAATTGGTCTTGTCAATGTTGACAGAGAACTCATTGTCATTAGTCCATTTCAATGAAAAGTCCAGGGGGTGTAGTGTTGTTACACTTCCTCGTGGTGCACCCTGGGTAACACTAAATCTGTTGCAGCCTTCATCTTTCTCTTGCAGTGATAACAAAGTAGAATGGATGATAAATATTGCCTTATTTACATATAAAACCAAAATTTTTTATTGATCTTGCTTATAACAAGTGTGACAATTTTCACAGTTCAACAGATATCACAATGAGTCCTCACAATATTTGCCAGTTGATCATTGATGTAATAGTAATCTTAAGATTGACATATGATGGACCCTTAAAGGTTGACCAAAGAAGCAATTGATAGACAATAGCTTCTCATCAATTCTCTCACATATGCCCCTTAAGAGTGATCTGATAAATTTACTATCTATATCACTTGTTAATATATCCTTCATATGATTGTTGACAAGTATATATTGAATGAAAGTTATTCCCACAAGCATACCAAAATATCAATATAACTGATTTCTTAAATTATGTGATATGCATACCCATGGGAATATAAAATGCTTGTATCATCTAGTTTAATTATTATTAAAAATGAAGAATATTTTTATGTAAGTTTAAATTTAAAAGAAATATTTCTTTAGCTGAAAATATGGGTACAAATCAGTTTGATTCTCATTGTTTTACTTAAGAGAATACTGCTCAGTTATCCTTTGTTCTAGATTGGTATGTAATTGTATAACAAATGGGTAGCCTTTTGAAGCTAGCTGGAAATAGTCTAATAATTCACTATAGGTGATAAGTTTTTTTTTTTAAAGACTTTTATGTATGGATGATATTATACCAGGAATTTTGCTTAAATTTTGTGACTCTACCATTATTTTTTGTATACAAGGTCTAATATTTTCTTGCAGAATTTATCATTTTATGTGTAATTTAGATTACTGAAATATTTATGGCTGTTCATTACTGTCAGAAGTAAGTAAGTTTCAGTCATTAACTCAAACCTTTTGAATTGAAGGCTAGAATAGTAATGGTTTAGTTCTAGTATAAGATTTCTTCTTATGTAACAGTAAGTTTCTTAGAACTGACATTCTTCTATAATACTGTACTATTAAAGTACGTAACAATTTTCTGGAGATGTAGTTTTGTGTGACCACTTTAAACAGTTCCAGGTGTCGAATTTATTGTTGCTCTAGTAAATTTCTGTGTATTTAACCACAAATTGAATTCTACCAGTTACATAAAAGCAGCCAAGTGGGAGTCTGTAATTGAATTGCAGGAAAAAAGCAGAAGACTCCCAATACTTGATCTCCTAATCTTAGAGACAAATTTGTTGTTATAATCAGAAGACAATTACTTCCAAATCTCATTTCCTAGTCAGGCTGTGGCTTTTTTACCCTAATTCTTCATTTAAATTATTTTGTCTACCCACATTATACTTCCATTATTTATAATTTATCAGAAAATTCTTTCTGTTTTTTTTTTTTTTTTTTTTTTTTTTTTTATCTGCTTTGAAAATAATAAACATTTTGATTAATTTTTAATGTACTATAGTTGGGAAATAGTTTTATCAATCATATTTATTAAAAAAATTTTTTTTCATCTATTAGAAGATTATTATCTTCAAAATTTATGTTATATATCTAAATGCTAAATTTTCAGTAGCATTTTTTAATATGACCCTTTGTATTGAAATTTTCACAATTTTTATATGTTTAATAAAGAATAAAATATTAGTATATTTAATTATTTAGAAATTGGGTTTAAATATTGATGATGTCGTCTACACATCTTGTAATAATCAAAATGTTCAGGAAATTTTTGAAAGTCTAATAGAAAATAATGCATTTTCTCTCCAACAGTAAGTCATTATAATATTAACTTTTTTCTAATTTAAATTACAACATTTGATTTTCTATAAATATATTATTTTCTAGAGATAACAAAGTGAAAATATCTTTGCAAGAAGAATTAAATACATCGTTGTGCTTTGGAAGAACAGGTTTTTTTATTAACCAACTTTGTTGGTAAGATTTGATTTTAAAATGTAATGTTATTTAATGATACAATGGCATATTTTATTTAATTTCAATTTTGCATGCATGAATTTATGTAGACATGTGAATTTATGTATGAAATAAATGTAGACAATTTTTTTATTTCTTGAAACATACAATAAAGTTTTATTTTACTATAAATACTAGTGTATCTTACAAATATTTATCATATATTAGTTTTAAATTATTTATATTAATTTTCAATATTTAGTTTTAATTTTGTTATTACATTTACAGCAGTATAAAGTAATTACAGTTTGATCCATTATTTGTAAAACAATAATGTAATGTTATTTATAAACATTTTTCACTATTTAAAGATAATATTTTAAGTTTTTATAGGAAATTAAGAAGTGCTAAAAATAATATTTTAAATATTGGTTTTTGGAGGAAGGCTTATGCATGTATACAAATTATACAATAATTTTTAATACAAAAAGAATAATTTTTCAATTGTTTTTATTTTAATAATTTTTTAATAAATTCTTATTTATTTATGTGTTATAAAAACTAATTTTCTATATTGTTTTGTAAGTAAAATTATCTGATTATTACTTTTAAAAATATATTTATATTCATTAATTTTGAATTCTCTTACATCTTTTGCTTGTAAAAGACAAATGCCTGCTTACATAAAAAACTCATTTTATAATTTCTTTTCTGTTAGCTTTATTATTTTTCTATTCAGTTAATTAAATTAATAAATGTTAACAGACTCTGCTAATTTCTATAAATAGATAAATAAATGAAAACTGAAATTTCTTTTATATATAGAATTTAAATTCTGAACTTTGTTTTTGTTATTTTATATTTCACTCAAAAATTATTGTTTTCACACCCACATGTTATAAATAATTTCTCAGAGTTTGTAATCATTTTAATCGGTTACATAATCATTATTTAAATAATTTTTAATCTAAAGGGAAAAACCTTTTTATTTTTAAAAGGCCTTAGAATATTGGTTTCTATTTTTTACATTAAAAGTACTAAAGCATTTTTATTAAATTTTGTTTGTAATAAATAGATACAATCTTTTATTAAAACTAATTTTTATATTTGGATTTTAAAAGTTTGTTTTCCTCAATATAGTTTATTCATAAAAGATTATTAGTAAATTATTTGAGTTACTAACTTTTTAATTAATTATTAGGTTATTGGTATATTAAAATATTCAATATGCAATATAATATTGAAAAAGAGATAACAGAAAATTGATTTGGTTTCTATTATCCAAAAAGTATTGGTATATATCGCTGAATTTTTTACAAGAATGATGCAATGGAATTTTTATATTCATAATTGAAAATATTTTGTTTATTTAAATTTTACCTATGCTTGAATATTTTTATTTTAATATTATGTATACTTTCTGTGTGATCAATTTTGTATGGCACATTGTAAAATTAACTATTCATTTTATTTAAATTTAGTTATATTTATTCAACTAAACAAGCAGAAGCAAAGCATAAATTTGATACATTCTATTATATTGTAAGTATAAATCACTAATATATTTTCATAAAAATAAATGATATTTCAAGTACATATTATTATATCTCAATCTGTTTTTGTTATTTACTTAAGTAAAAAATATATTAGAAATTTCAAAGTATATATTCCCAAAGTATACAAATATTCAAATATGTCAAATTGTGCATAATTCATTATGTAGACAAATTAGATTATGATCTGTACTGTAACTGACGCAAGCGTTCAGATTATATTGAAAAAGATTGCTAGTTTCATTAAACTCAACTAATTTTATTCTAAAGTTCATTCTAGGAAAATAAGTGGTTAAAATTTTTCATTGAATTATATTTCTCTACTACTTTTGCTTGTTTGCTTCAGATATTTACAAAAGTAATATTTTCAACTATAATATTTCAATATGAACTATTACCTGTCATTTACTTTGTGGAGAATATAAACTAATTGTTTCAATGAAACTAAAATCAAATAAACACTTTTAATATTAGATTTGTAATTTAAATTCTATTTTGAAGAATCTTTAAAAATAAAACTGAATTCACATTAAATTGACAGTAGATTTTGAATGTATGTGATCTCATTTTTTATTTTATAACGTTTGAAATTCTTATAAAAATTTATGTGTTTTATTGCTTATTTTAAAAAAAAAATTATGAAAAAACTTTTATTTATGTTGAATATAAATTTTTTTTATCTAAATGAATAGAAATTTGAAAAAGAAAAAAAAGGAATTGTATATTAAAATAAATTTGCATTTGATGTAATTTTATATTTATATTTTCCTTTGACTTCTTTTTTATTTAAAAAACGTATTATTAAAGCTACTTTTTTGTACCTGAAAAATGTTATTAAATTTTTCTTAATTTTACCTTATTTAAAATATTTATCACTCTTTATTATTATGCTATTATCCTACTCTATGTAAATATTGGTAAATAATTATGGATTCTTTATTCATATTTATGAGTCAGGTATTGTGTTGTTAAATTATTTAACTTTCAAGAAGATATTAATATTTAAAAAACAACTGCAGCTGTATTGGATTTGAATTATTTACATTCACTATCTAAAATTCAAGTATGTGAAATGAGAGAGCAAATAGATTAGTCCGTGAGATCAAATATTATTCAAGACAGTATTCAAAATTCCTTTTGCAGGATATTTAACTAATTCAAGTATTACACTTAAGACTTAAAGGAAACTTTAGAACTATATTCATATTTATACAATAAATTCCTCAGTATGCAGCCAAGAAAGAGTTAACATTTACTCCGCACTAGATGGACAAGACCTTACTCATCGAAGATTTCTTTCTTTTCTACTTTCTCAAGTTTCTCTATTAGGAAGAAAATACAAGTGGCTTAATATCACCACCTATGACCATAAAATTCATACAAAGTACGCTTTTAACTTATGTAAAATGATGTTACTGCATCAAATATTTTATGTGAACTAATAATTTATTCATTTAGAAATATAAATAATGAAATGATAATAGTTTGTACTGGACTTATTGACATTGCAGTTGAAAAGTCATCTTCTGTAGAATTTCTATTTTATCCTAGAGCAATTTTTCCCAACCTTTTTTTTGTGCCATGCCTCACCTAAGCCTTTCTAAAATTCTTATGCTTCCCTCCCCCTTTGTGACTTAACATAAATTTTACTGTTATCCACTTAATAAACTTAAAGGATAGGTTTTAAGTAAGAAATCTCTAGGAAATCGTTAAGGAAACACAGTAAGTAAAATTTTGAAACATGTAATGAAAAACTGTTATTCAAAATCGAAATAATTTTAATAAAGGTGTTCCCTTAAAAATTTAATTTCGTAATTTTGTGTGATCCTTGAGGTTGATGCGTGCTTCACGGAGATTTTATGTTAGGTTCCAATTTGGTTAGCTTCAATCTCAAGTCTCTGCTGTGTTATATGCAGAGATGATTTATTTATTTTGCCAGTACATCATTTACAGCAATAAATCTATTTCAGGTTCTTGTGATTTAAATTATATCATTTATTGGCCGCTATTATTTAAGAATTTGCTTTTTTCTTTCAATTTCGGCACTGAATTCTGGCATTGCATTTAAATGGCCATAGGAGCAAAAGGGTTAAACTCAAGTTGTGTCCATTTTCGAATTACCTTCCTTAATAATTCAAATTGCCCCCTCCCCCTGTGGGGCTTGGGTTCCATGTTGGAAAACACTGTTCTAGATTGTATTGGACTGCTCAACATAGACTAATGGTTAAAAAATACCCATGTCTGGTGTAGGATAAAAATTTTTAAAAAATAATAATAGTTAAAGAAGTAGTTAGATAAAGACTCCATTGTGATATTTGCCTTTTTTATGAGTTAGAAAAAATGTCTATTTTTAAAATATAAATAATATATTTTGAGAATAAATATTAATAAGATGTATTTTATAAAGCTTTCTTCTATGTTTATATCAAATGGAAAGCAATTTTTCTTGCACTTCTGATGTTAGAATTTATTAAACTTTATGCTTTTATTCTAAATCACATAAATCATCCATTAGCATGTAAAATTACATATTCTTAATATTTCTTACTTTTCTATTTAGGATTCATCATCTCAAAATATGTTTTTCTCGATTCTGATTACCCTTATAAAAAAATTAGGATTTGAATGGTCAGAGTGGGTAAATGTTTATAACCTCATTTACTTATCATGTGCACAGCTTTTGTTATTACTTCACAAATTTGTAGTTAATTGTCATTTTTTAATTTTATAGCAAATTACATTTCATTGAACTTTGCAAAATTTTTGATTTTAAAAAGAGAAAGAATTTGTCTGCTGAAGACATTTTAAAAGAAGCAAAGCATTTAATGTTGGATAAACTGAAGAAAGAATTATGTAAGTTTTTTAAGTTACATTTTTCCTCATAAATCCATAATATTATTCAAATGTCTGTCTTTAGTGTAAAATATTATTAGATTTATTTAGAATAGAAGTGATGAATTTGCTTTGTATTTTAATATTGTAATTTTTCATGTGGTCTTAAAAGTCAGTCTCAAAAAATTTATCATTGAAGTTTATGAAAAAATTAAGCAATGAAATAAAACACATTGTTTTCTATATTACAGATTATCCTGATTTATAAAAATATTTTAATTGCTTACTATTTTTATCTTGTTACTTTTTTCATTCAAAATGTCGAAATACTTTTTTTGTGTGATGCAATTAATCATGATTATTAAAAGACATCAAAAAGCTTAATAATATTGCTGAGTAATTTTGATATTTACATGTCTTTAAAATTGCATATTTAATTTTAAATTCTTTATCACTGATTGAATTTCTAATATTTTCCCTTAGTACGACATTGTTTATTTCTTAATTGTCTAATATTTATAGTTTTGCCAATTTAAGCGAACAAATCAGTATTAAAGATTGAACATTAAAATCACAAAATATCAATACTATTTTATTGAACCATGTATTTAATTGTTTCATTTAATTGTGATATAAAAAAGGACCATAATTATTTACAAATAATCTTTTTAGATTGTGTCCATTATTTTTAAGATATATTAAGCTTGAACACCTTCTGTTTGTGGTACTCAAATGCATCTTTATGATTAATTGTTTCAAAAAAATTCAACATATATTTTGTAGATATTGAATCTGATGAAAATTTAGAAGATTTAGCAGAATCTTTAAGTTATGCTTCTGTCCTTATGTTCGATATGCAGCATAAAAGAAAATTAGATTATTCTTTTAATTGGAAAGAAATATTACATTTTGGGAGAAATAGTGGGGCATCTTTTCAGTTGTGTCATGCAGGATTAAAAGGGTGAGTTTTAAATATTAATTTAAAAATTAGTTATTTTTAAAAAATAAAGTTGTAATTAAAGCAATATTTTCTTTTGCTCTAGACTGCAAGAAGACACTGAATTTAAATTCAATGTTGATATTGACACGTCTCCTCTTTCAGAATTTGAAGCTCAGAAATTAATTATTCATTTATCCAGGTAAAATATCTTAAATATTTTTAATTTGTATTGTTAAACATAATGTACATTTACTATAGTTCTTAATAATTCAATTATATGTTTAATAATAACTATAACATTTATTTTTGGTAAAATTAGAGATATATTTTATATTTTCCAAATAGCAAAAATTTAGAAATTAAATTTACAAAAAAAAAAAAAAAAAAAAAAAAAAGAAAAGAAAAGAATAATCAGTCTGAAATTTTATTACCTGAAATTAAAACATGTATTTTATAAAATATTTATTTGTTCTGATTTTTAACCATTTGTTATTCGGGGCTATGTACTGAAGACTGCACATTTTTCCATATGATAGTGATATCTATTGTTAAAAACCTTAAATAGTTTCTTGCTATTGTTGAAATCTTATTCTAAGGAATAATTATTTTATTATTTATACCAAAAAAGGTACTCATTTCTTGTACTAAAATATTTATCAATTTTTACATTTTCTCCATTTTTAAGCTTTTAAAATTACTTTAGTATTTCTTATTAACAAGTTAGATGTATGATAATTGACTCTCTCTAAGTTTGTAAGCAACTTATTTGCTACAATGTTTTAATCTATTTTATTAAAAGTTTGTTATCTTAAAAACTTGTTAATGTGAAGAAATAAATGAGGTGTCTTTTAGAAATTTAAAAACATAATTGTTTGTAATTTTTTATTACTTTATATTTCATGTAATGATTATTTTTTTAAGATTTTCTAATGATATGTTGTCAAACAATTAAGAACAAAGAACTGTTCGATAATTATCATAACATAAGATTGATATTTTTTTTTTCTTTTAAAAAGCATAATTTTTCAAACAATGTTATTCTGATTGTGTTAAGTGAGTTATAAAGAAATTGTGTATAACTCATTCAACTAGTCTCACACACTCACTCAACACAGAATACAGTTCCATGCTTACTATAATGTAATAATTGTTTTTGAATAACGCTGAAGACATTTTATAAGGATGAACAACTCTGATAAATATCAGAAAACTTTAAAAAGAACTGTCATTTATAAAACTTAATGAAATAAGCAATATCTGTTATGAATTAAAATAATTCCGAATTACTTAAAAAGTGTCAATGGAATATAAATGTGATATTCACCTATGACATCAATGCTATGAATGTTTGTTACACTTGATTGTATGGTAAATAATCATTTTGAATATAGTAGCTAAACATATCAGATAAAACAGTAGTTTGTCAATTAATAAGTCTGGACATACATCTATATATAATGATGATAATGTGATCATTTGGTATTAAGTCTTGAAACATTAAAACATTAAGCTTTTCAAAGAGAAGAATTACTTTGATGCGTGAAGACGTTATTAACATGATATTAATACCTAAATTGAAATTAATTGTAAAATAAAATTCTTTGCTGTGTTATTTAAAATATCAGTATTTTGTCTATTGATAACTCCTTACTATACAAATACATGGTTTATATATATATATATATATGCATCCAAATAGATAGGTCTTTAAATTCCAAAAGAATATGATTGTAGAAAAATGTTTAAGTATATAATGTACATATTTAGTGTAAAATGACTTCAACTAAATGCTATTCTGAAATTCTCCAATTAATGATCAAGAAAGTATAAAATATGCATTGTTTTTCTTGAATTCGTGTACTGAATGATTAGCATATAGCTACTGTTGTTAACAAGGTCAAGATCATTCATGCAATTTAGTTATTTGCATGCCATTTCGTTATTATCAAAATGCTTTATTTTCTATTACAATAGTTATTTGAAATGCTTTTATGAGTTTAAAAAGCATTTCAAATAACTATTGTATTCTGGCAGTCCATCAATGATTACCCATGAGTAATTTTATTAGAGACTGATTAATGTGCTGTTTTTAAAATGAGAGAAACAAAATTACAATGAGAAAAGTTCTCATGGCATGTGAAATAGACTGTTGATTGCTCTCACATAAAAGACATTTCTTAAGTGATTTATTAATATGTCAACTATTTCAATATGTATCATGTATTTCAATATTGTATCTGTATGTTAAAAATGTCGGATTTTTTATTGTGAGGAACACAAGAACCAATTGCAACTGGAGTTGATTATTCTTTTGTGCATAAGAACAAAAATCTACTAAAATGCAATTTTGCATCTTATTTGTTTGGTGAGATGGTATGTTGAGAATGTGGAATCTTCCATTCTAAATCATCAAAGGCAATCATTTTAAATTTGACGGAACTCTTGCTTAGGACATTATTGGGCTTGATTGCCAAATTATCTTCCTCATCAAAAGAAAATATTTTACCTGCTACTGTGTCTATTCTGAAGCAGCTCTAATTTTATTTTCATTGATGATAATGTTGTTATCTCATTATAGTGTGAAAGAGCTGCAATATATGTATTGGCTTTTATCCGAATAGACTCATATTAACTATCTTAGATATCTTTTATCTGCACATCATCTGACATCATAAATGAATCCTTTAATTTAATTAATGCTATAAAAGATATTTACCTATAGAACTCTCTGGCAATCACTACATGGGTAACTATAAATTTTGAAATGTATCCAACAATGTTGACATCCCCTTCTAAAAAAGTGCATGCTTGGTATACTTCTTCCAAATGATTCTTTTCTTTTCAGTTACATCTCTCATTTCAGTAAAGTCCTTTTGTCTCTTTAAATTATTGTTGGTATCTAATTTTTTTCTCCCAATATGTGTGTGTTTGTTTGGGTATCTCAGTGTACAAGGATTTTGTTGTTTCTATTATAATAATTTCTGAAGCTTAAATGAGGGATATTGAAGAGTAGATTCAACATAACTAAGCAAAATTCACATGTAGTAAGAATTCACTTACAATCACTGAGAATGCACTTAAATTGGAAATCTATTCCCTGGTATATAATTCATTTTTCATTTAGTTTTCAGTCAATTAAGTATTTCTTCACAACTGATGTCATTAGAGGAATTGCTAATTTATAGAAGTATTTTTGAAATTTTATCGAAATTGTTATTGAATTGTGTGTAAATTCTATATTAATTAAAATTCATATTATTTATAATGACAATGAAAATATACAATATATATATACATGAAATAGTTTAAAAAATGCACTTATCACATTTTTTCTTTCTTTTCTTAGATTTGATGAAATAATATACAAGACATATGAAACCTTGGAACCATATCATCTGTATCAGTATCTGTCTTCTCTTTGGTATGTTCATTTTTAATATGTACTTGCTACCCATTCAATATCTTAAATTTCGATTTTATTATATTTATATATTTGATTTAATAAGGGAAAAATTATCAAAATTTCACATGCTGTGAATATTTTACCATTAATTTACATTATAATAAATGTAAATTTGAAATGCTCTCATTAACAAAATTTTTTAACTTCACTTAAATTTTATTTGCTTGCATTATATGTTTTCTCTTGTAAAAGAAAAATTTTTTGATTACTATTAAACTTTAAAAAAATATTAATTATCTAATTTGATTAAAAAAACTAATTAAATGTGTAATTGTGAAATAATATGCAACAGTGATTAGTAAAGAAAAATTTTTTAAAATTGAAAAGAAAAAAAATTGTAGTTTGTATGCACACTGAGTTACTAATTAGTACATGAAGAAAGTATAAGTAAACTTATTATCAATATGGAAATTTTTTTTCCAAAAGAGAAGAAAAAAAAATTGATATTAGTACCTATGTTGATTTCAATTAATGTTTTTGCAGAAACTACTCTTTTTTGCTGTTACACACACACACACATATATATATATACAGGGTGATTCTAAATTGTTTTTACAAATTAAGAGTGGTGATAGGATGATAGTACCCATCCTTCAGACAAGCAATAATTTCATAGGGACATAGGGTTGCATTAGGCAGAAAAGAGGAATTCCCACCTGAACAGTGCTTTCTGAACACTTACAACAGTGTTGGGTAAGCCAATGAATAATACCAAAATTTCACAATCATATTTATTGTTTAGTGAAAACCTCATAGCAAATGCTCAAAATATTGTCCTTGTGTGTCATTGCACAGTTGACACTGGCTAAGGAACAACTGGTGTACCCTTTCAAAGATTCATGGTGCCCTATTAGTTTTGTCCCCAGCAATAATGATTCTAGCTATGAGATCTTCAGTTGAGTTCACTGGCGTCTTGTACACTAAAGATTTCATGTGCCCCCAGGAGACAAAATCCAGTGAGTTGAAGTCAGCTATGTCCAATCCTACATGTGGGATATGTGACATTCAAAAAGTTACTGACCGTGATGCACCGGTATGCAGGAAAGTATACTGGTGCTCCATTCTGCATAAACCAGATTTTATTCAGGATATGGAATGGAATAACCTGCAATAAACTGGGAAAGAGCATGTTCTCAGAAGATATGGCATGGTGCACCTCTCAAACAGTCTGGCATGATGTAAGGGCCTATCAAGTAATCACCAAGGATATCTGCCTAGATGTTCACGAAAAATTTCTGCTGGTGTTTAGAAGGAGTTAGATTAGATTAGATTTAAGATAGGGTGGTTCCAAAAGAACTTAGTACCACAACCATAAGTCTATTGTACTATACCCCTCAGAAAGCCCTATTTGAAGAGACCAGTGGCTGAAGCAAAATTCAAACATTTTACAAGAATTTCCTGCAACATCCAAGGTTCAATCAAGTGCTGACCCAGGTGTTCAAATCTATGAGCAGAAAAGGTTTCACATTCACATAAGATGTGTATAGAAGTTTCTTCCATATAGTGACAACCTCTATAAGTGGGATCATCTGAAACTCCCATTATAGTGAGGTATCTTTTAAGGTGGCAGTGTCCTGTAAGTAGTCCCACTGCTTTCCTTAGATTGCTTCTATTGAGCTTTAATAATTCTTTTTGCCTTTTACTAGGGCACATTCTATTTAATAGCCTTACTTGTCTTTGATCATTAGCATTGTACCAATTCATAAAGTTTTGTTTTCTGAAGAGATCAAAGACATTCTTTCTGATCAACTCTTAAGAAATACCTAGCACTGGTTCAGGACCAAAAAAGTCGGTTGTTGATTCAGTCCTTGCCAGCTCATCAGCTAATTCATTGCCAGGAACACCAGAGTGTCCAGGCACCCACATTAAAGTGATGGGGTTATTATTAGCTAATTTACACAGAGTGAGATAACATTCATTGACAAGAACAGAAGTTACAGTAGACTTCTGTAGAGCTAGTAATGTAGCTTGATTGTCAGAAGCGATAATTATTCTTTTACAAGAATAGTTTCTGTCCAAACATATTCTACTGCACATGAGAATGGCAAAGACTTCTGCTTGGAATACAGTTGTATATTTACCCTAGGGGAATGATAGCTTTGTGCCATCAGCAGGACAACAAATACCAGCCCCAGTGTTGGAATTCATTTTTGAGCCATCAGTATACCAGTAAATATAGCTTTCACTAATGGCAACATTATTCCAGTCTTCTCTCAAGGGAAATTTGATTATATAAGGTTTATCAAAAGCAAACTTAACAATCGTGTAATCAGTAGGCATACTTATAAAAGGATGACTAGTTACGTTAGCATTGAGGTTTCCCCTGGATAAAAACCTAGAGTAGTCCTTCCACTGACCTGTATTTTTAAGCCTCTTCATGCTAAGTATTGCTTCTGCTTCAATACGCATATCAAGGGGATGCATACCAAGCAGAAGCTCCAGTGTAGATGTGGGAGTTGTTCGTACACACCCAGAGATAGCTACACAAAGCATCCTTTGTAATTTTGTTAATTCTGCTTTAGCAGTTTCATTTTTGATTCTAGGCCACCAGACCACTGAGCCATAGGTAATAATGGGACAAATGATCATAGTGTAAACCCAATGAATAACTTTGGGATTTAAGCCCCAAGTTCTTCCAAATGCATTTCTACATGACCAGAAAGCTTTTTTTGCTCTCTCAATGCAAAAGTTAAAGTGCTTGTTCCAACTTAAGTTCATGTCAAAAAAAATTCTCCTAAGAATTTGACTCTTGGAGCAAGTTAACTCTTGACCAAAAAAAGTTATCTTTCTCAGATTAAGATTCTTTTTCTTTGTGAAGACTGCCATAATGGTTTTTTGAAGGTGTTGGACATGATTGTTTCACCAAACTTACCTTTGATGATTATAACTAAATCATCTGCATATCCAATGGTGGTTTTCCCTGTTTTTTTTTAACACCTCTAAAAGGGAATCTACAACACAGCACCATAAGATGGGTGAAAGAACCCCACCCTGTGGACAACCAACTTTGGCTTGGATCATCATGTTTTCACCTAAAAATGAGGCACTGATAAATCTATTATTGAGCAGATTTTCTATATCCAAGAACAGATTGTGTCATTAACTCCCTTTCTAGCAAGGGATTGTAAAATAGTTTCAATGGGTACCTTATCAAAGACACCTTCAATATCTAAGAAAACAGCTAAAGCAAGTTCCTTAGCCTTAAAGTTCTTCTCCAAAATGAATGATAGGTTGTAGATGCGACTGTCAGTGGATCTACCAGGTTGATATGCATATTGAGAGCCAGAAAGTGGTTTTTCCACTAAATGGACTTCTCTAATATATCTGTCTATCAGCTTTTCAATTGCCTTAGAAATGATGTTAAGCTGATAGGTCTAAAAGATTTAGTATCATAGTAATTATCTTTCCCTGTTTTAGGAATAAAAATTACTTTTGTATACCTCCAAGCAATAGGTATATGCCCAAAGGCTATACTTGCCCTAAAAATTCTACAGAGAATTGGAAGCAATGCACTGGACTCCCTCAATAAGCAGAGCTGGTACAATTCTATTCATTCCTGGTGATTTAAAAGGTTTAAAGGACATTATTGCCCATTTTGTTCGATCATAAGTTATGATTTTTTTTGGCAACATCCCATTTACTTCTACCACAATTTGATATAGAGAGTGTAAAATTAGGAGTTCCATTTATTTCATTGGAGCCTGGAAAGTGAACTCTGAACAGTACAGCCAGTGTCTCTCTCCCAGATTCTGAAAACTTACCATTTGGCAATTTAAGAGTGTTTAGACAGCAGTTCCTGTCTTTAGACATTATTTTAACAAGTCTTGCTGTAGCAGACACAGTTTTAAAGTCAGTGCAGTAATTTTGTCAAGAATTCCTTTTAGAATTCCTGATAGCTTAATTATAAGTGGTAAGTGCCAGTGTGTATATTTCTGCCACTCACCATTCTTTTTGGCTCTATTAAAGCGCTTTCTACATTGTCTTTGCAATTTACTTAACTCTTTATACCACCAAGGAACTAACCTTAGAGAGCAAGTATTGCTGGCATCACAATTTTGATAGTATGCTTGGAGAATGGCATGCTGCATGTGATCAACAGCCAACTCCAAATCTGCTACCAAAGATAACTTACTGAAATCACCTTCCTTGAGGAGATCTTCTATATCTTTTTTGTAGGAACACCAGTTGGTATTTTTTGGGTTCCTACCTACCACCTCTAGTCTGTTTGCTCCTAAAACAGAAAAGCAAATGTATTGGTGGTCAGATAAGCTTATTTCATCAGACACTTTCCAATCTTTAATAAAGTCAGCACACTTACTGTTACATAAAGTTATGTCAATGACTTCTATTTATAGTAATAAAGGTGGATTCATTACCTCTATTAAGAATAAATAGATTATAATACAAAATGTATTCTAAAAGATCCTCACCACGTCTGTTACAATCACTACTTCTCCACACAGTGTGGTAAGCATTTGAATCATATCCTATGATGAGTTTCTTACTCAAATTGTTATAATGTAGAAGACTGACAATTTGCACATTAAATGTGTCTTTATCTTCGAATGGAAGATATGAAGACATAAAGATGATTTCATCTTTGATTCCTTGCAATAAACAGGATATTTTTACAGCAACATTATCCCCATTTATGTAATTAATCAGAATGAGGGCATTTAATTTGTTGCTTATAGCAATACATCCTCTTGGTCTCAAACAACATTTATCATAAAATATGTTAAAACTCTGAACATGTAAGCCCAAAACAGAACCATTGCAAGTCCATGACTCTTGAATTAAAACAATGTCAACCTCCCCTCTGGTCATCTTCTTGTTAAGAATAGCTGAAGCTGATCGACTGTGATGAAGGTTGATCTGTGCTACTTTGATGATACTTACCATTGTGGCACCCAAAGAAGCTAAGAAGAAGCAGTGCTTCCCAAGTCTTTGTAAGTAGGGGACTTACTTACTTGAGTTTCCTTCAAAACCTTTTCTATCTCACTCTCAGATAGAGGAGAGCTAGGTTGCAGGGTTATATCAGAACCAAAATCTAAATCCAGTTCTTCAATGTTAAGTAATTCACTTTCTTTACTAGAATGTTAAGTAATGTTAAGTAATTCACTTTCTTTACTAGAGGATTTACTTACTTGAGAGGAAGTTGCACCTTGTACAACTTCCATCTCTTCAATGCTCTGTACATCCTTCTGGTTTGGGTCCAGGAGAATTTTGAAGGTTCCCCAATGCAAACCAGTATAGGCACCATAATTTGCCTTTTTAATGGCTTCCATATCAACCTCGAAGATGCATCTTATAGAATGTGTCTACAGATTTCTGCAGAGTATGCCATTCTAAAGACTTCAACTCCGGGTTGAGTCTATTTAGCTGTTTCAGAAAGACTGCAGGTTCCTTGGTTTGGGTGTCCCTTGTCTTAAAGGCCACCTTTACCAGTGTAAGTAGATCACTGGGATCCAGAACACTGAGCCCCTCACCACCAAACAGTTTCTTGTTACCATTTTTTGAAGGATTTTTTAATCCATTCCACAGTTTCAAGGTCATCACATAGGAGAATTAGTGCCCCAGACGCTAAGCTGAAGCCTCGAATCCTAGGCAGATGATTTCCTATGGGGACAACCTCATCTGTCCTGATCAGAATCTCCAGCTCTATGGAGTCAACATCCTCCTTGTTGAGTTTGATGGTTGGGAAACCATCCTTCACAATAGCTTCTTTATGGCTTTTAACAGCCTCAGCAAAATTCCCAGGTTGATTATCATCCCTGAGCTTTTTGGAGGCTGTGTTACTGGGAGAAGGGGTAGATACCTCAGACATAAGTCTTTTGGTGCCACCCACTTTCTGAGCAGTCTCCACCTGCTCCCTTGCTTTATTGCGACGCCTTAGATTGCGTCTTTGTGATTTTGTGAGAACCCCTGGTTCTCCAACTGTGGTGTCTGTGTGTTGCCTTGTGGTAACTCCACTTCCTCCAGCAGCCAGATTGCCAGTGCTCTTCTTTTTGCCGAGACTCTGTTCCTTAGGAACCATTTTGCTGGCTGATTGGATAACACCAGAAGATTTATCCAATCCTTTTTTATCATTTTTATTTTTTTGTTTTTGTCATCCATAATTGATCTAGGAACTGGGAGGAAATATAAGGTCACCACCTGCATAGCCTCCCTTTACAGGTGGAAGGCAAACATACAGCGAGGTTTTGCCTGGTTCCTCAAGGGGCCCATTAGCGACACCATAATCCTGGTGACATTCATCCATCAGCACGAAGCCTAACACCTTGGATTGGGTTACCTTTCTGTATTAGCACAGCCTTCTCACCATGGGTGACCCTACAAGGAACCTAAACCAATTTTACGTTCCAAACGTACATCACCTGTGCTACCTGTGTACACTCTCACACCACTTTCAGGTTACAGAATAGGATTTTGTGAGAATTACAAGGAGTTACACAGGGGCATTATTGTGAGGCCAAATGTGTTGATTGCGTTTTTAAAGGATAATGTCTACTCTGATTGGCTTTCTCTGGTAATCAATAAGACCAAAATGCTCCTTTTTCTAATTGGGAATTTGTATACGGTAAATCCACGATAGATTCTTGATGCGTTTCTACTTTCACCTTTTCTGCCTCTCAAAGTGGAATATGACCCAATGTTTCTATTTATTTCTTGCTTGTATGGATGGGTACTATCACCACTTTTAATTTGTAAAAACAATTTAGAATTACCATTTATATGAAAACCGATTCTGACAATTGTTATGTTAATTACTTAGGTGTCAACATTTAAGCATCATAATAACTTTAATTTAATATATGTATTCTTAATTCATTTACTAATATTTATTATTTCAGGTTTTATATAGATGCATCAACAAATGTTTTGAAACTTGATATAAAAAGTGATCGATTGATAGTTATTAAGGTAATCTTGATTATTTCTCTTTGAATTTTGTTTTGTTTGATATAGACTAATTTTACCTGAAATGCTTATAAAAAATATTTTAAAGTAATAGCTTATATCCATTATTTGTTTTATCTGTTTACTTATAATTTGTTTAATTAATATGATTTCAGCCATTAATGGTTTTTATTTATCAATCTTTAAAACTTAAAATAAAGTTTTGCAGTTTATTTATATTATAAACAATCCATTTCATTTATGAATTTTATTCCAAATTGTTGAGAACTAAAATAGGCATCTATATTTTAATTCATTAGCAAAAGGCAAATTATAATTTGATTAAGTTTATTATATTCATTTATAAGATTAATGGAGTTTGTGAAATAAAAAGCTTAGTTGAAAATTGAATGAAATATTGAAATTCTATTGTGCTATCAAAAATTAAATGCTATTGTTGTAAATGTTTCTAAAATATTTAATTCAGTTATGTTTTGAAATTACATTTTTATGCCCTCTTTTTTCCCATGAATATTAAACTACTGATATGAATTTTTTGTTAATGATACTTTTCATTGATATGCATATTAAGATACTAATAGGACTTATTTTATACAGACATTTTGGTTTCGATAGGTCTGTTAAGACATGAATTTAATTTATAGAAATCTTTATAACAATACTCTTTTGATTAATTGCATTTTTATAAATTTTAAAATTCTAAAACAATGTCTGTCATACTTTTACTTATTATACAAAATGTTGTTTAAAATATATAAATCTGTACATTTCATCATTTTTAATTTATAACATATTTGTAAATATTTTGAAATATTTTTTGTATTGATTATTTTCTAATTGGTCATACAATAATACACTCTATTGTCTTTTCTGTTTTATATCTTATGGTCAATACATTTAATTAAATTTTCCTTTTCTTTATAGGCTCGCTTGCTTCTTCTGTCTGCTACATTAAAAATTTTACAAAAAAGTTTGACTTTATTAGGCCTTAAACCTTATGAAAACAAATATGTTCAACCAAGCTTGTAAATGTTTAATGTAATTGTTGTCAATAAATTATGTTTTTATATTACTTACCATTAATTGCTTAAAGAAAAGCTTTTTTTATATCATTTATCAAATCTATCATTTACTTGTTTAAAAGAAATCCGTAAGTTTTTAAATGAAACTCTTTTTAAAATAAGCTGTCTCACTTACTCAAATTGACATATCAAGGATGTTTTCATATTTTTATATTAAATAAATTAAGTATGTAAATATAATTTGTTTCTGTGTAGCCTGAAAATATCATCCATATATAAAGATAAGTTTATGATAAAAATACATAAAGATATGATAATATACATAAAGATAAGTTTATGATAAAAAAAAATAATAATTTAAAAATATAGCATATATGTCATTTAGAACAAATTCTTTATAAAAAAGACTTTCAAATAAAAAAAAAAGAAAAAAAAACTTGAAGTTGATAAGCATAATATTTAAAAAGGCAGTTTAAAATATTAAAAAAGTAAGAATTTGAAGTATTGTTTATTGTAAAATATGTTTTTGATAAATAGTTAAAAAGTTTACATATTTATAGAAATTTGAGTAGCATATAATTAAAAATATATTGAAATAAGATTTGTAAATTTTTTATTATTTATTCTAGAAAATCAGTTTTCTCATGCTGTCATGAGCATTACTGATCATATATTTATCATGTCATAATCTGATAAATTTTTCTTTGTTCAGAAATAGTTAAAATTTTATTAACAAGATTTTTTTTGTTAATTTTTGTTAAAAAAATTTTTTTAGGTAACTGTTTATTTTTTATATATGGTACATACAATTTTGCAGTTAAATTGTGGAAATAAAATCAAAATTTTTTAATGAAAAATATTAGAGATGAAACTATTTATAGAAACTTATAATTTGAAGTGTAATTTTAAAATTTTCTCACTAGTGGTTATTTAGTAAAAGATTTGCTTATCCTCATCAACCTGCTTGAGTGTTTTCAACTGTTATTTATAATCAAACACAATGTTATTCTTGAGTTAATAGCCTTCTATATATAATTTTGTGAGTTTTTAGGAAAAATATGATAATAGCTAAAGCGGGAATGGGAAGAAATATCATTGGTTTTGTTTTTGTATACTTATGAAAATTCATAAATTATGAATTTTTAAACGATGTGATGTTAGCTATAGAATTGAAAAAATAACTATCCTATTTTTATTAATACTATGATAAAAAAAAAAGAGAGAGAGAGAGAGCAAGAGAGTTACACTCTTTTTGATTTTTAAGCTCAAAATTAAGTAGAACTGTTATTGAGCTATGTGGAACTGTTATGGTCATTCTTATGTTTAAGCATGATCTACAACTCTGGTATAAATTTGATATTATTTTATATACTATGTTTAGAGGATGAGATGAAAATTTTGAAAGAATAAAATTATCTTTTTTGTCACAAACTCATTTTATTTCATTTTAAATGTAAAATAAAAGTTTGAAAGAATAAGCAATTATTTTATGCTGATAACGCAAAATACATCATTATAACTGAAGGAATGCTATGAAATTTAATCTTCAACAAATTTCAGTGCGAATGGTTGAAATGTTTGTAATTAGCATTTATTTTTCTATTTCTTTTCATATTACTTTTAAGTTTTTGTTTTGTTATGCTATTAATATGTTGTTGCATGTC
Source organism: Latrodectus elegans (assembly GCA_030067965.1). NCBI lineage: Eukaryota > Metazoa > Arthropoda > Arachnida > Araneae > Theridiidae > Latrodectus > Latrodectus elegans. Next base: position 118,859,895 of record CM057819.1, read on the forward strand.
TATACCTAAATTGAAAGTAACAAACATGTTTTTGTAAATGAAGTAAAATAGAGGAATTTAATATATGAGCTATGTTTAAAGTGACTGCAACGATTTTATTCTCGTTTTCTTTATATCTATTATGCACCTGTTTTATCATTCAAAATTTTATCATTGCTATTCTTGTAGGGTTGGGAAATTACTTACACTGAATAACCTATTTAGTAATGTCACAAAAAATTACCTATTTAGTAATACTTATTATATAGGGTAAAAATATAATATCAAACTTTATTTTTAAAATAAAATAATTATAGAAATGAGAGAAAAAATAGTTTTTCTTTATTCAAGCATTGTAAGATATTTAATGTAATTGGCATTTTAAATTATTAATGGAAAACATTTGAATAAAAATATGAGAAAAAATTTAAATAGCATTATAATAAAAGAAGAAAAGAAAGAATTGCTCTCAAATAAATAATGAAATGATATCTTCTATGCTATAGAGAAACCTGGAAGTCTTTTTCTGAATTTCTGTGCTATTACAACCATGGATATGTAACAAGAAAAAATCTAATTCATTTTACTTATATTGCTGACACACAAATATTAATCTCATTAATTAAGATAGTGAAAAATCTTTTGAACCTAAGTTTTATTTAAAATTAATTTCACATAAATAACATAGGCAGCTAAATGTAGACAGAAATATTCCAATAACAAGAGAAAAAAATCTTAAGCTGGGGAAGAGAAAATTAGAATAATAGTAATACAATTAGCTTATATATATGTCATTCAATGCTGCCTAATAATCCATTATTTTATTTTGATGACTGTTAAATTGATCGAATATGCATAAAGATTTACACTACTGGTCATTATAGTCCTTGCACCAGAAAGAAATGTGAATAAAATGATGTAATTCTCGTATAGAGCCATACATGTAGCTTTAATACGATGCCAAACTGACTGGCGTATAATAACCAGACAGTTGTTTATCAACTAGCGATTTTTATTAGGATAGAAGTCTAGAGAATGTATATTAGTCAGGAAAGAAATCGAATATTTCCTTTATCTCAAAGGCTGCTTCTTCAATACCCAATAACGTGGTCGTACTTGATATTAATGAATCAGCATGCCCGTAGGCTCGAATAAAGAATAGAACTGGGGCCTTTAACAACAGAAATTAATGGTCACTATTTAAAGTGTCAACGGTACTAGCAAGAAGAGATTGAAAATGTGTTTATAATGGGCATTTTCAGCAATTATGGATGCGACCATCATTCTACTGTAAACAAAACTGAAAATTCTCTTAAAATACGATGTCGCGTTTTTCTGCCTCAAGTTAGGCATTGATCACAGTATTGAAGGTTTCTGAGGTAACATCATTGAGCTGACTTCCTTCTGTTGTTGGCGGTGTGTCCTCTCGGTGCCTCCGGCTAGGCGTAAGAGGTATATTTAACTCGGTGATAAGAGAATATTACCTGAAAACCAAACGGTATAGTACAGATTCCCTTTGCCTGTTCATTCTGTGGCAAACTTCATCGAAGGTTTGCAGATGTTTGCCTTGAAACAACCCAATTTTTTACTTAGGCTTGGCTTTAGCTGTACGATTCTTTATGACCATGTTTGGCTGCTAGTGATAGCAGGTTGCTGAGACTCGTCATCTAGTTTCTTATAACCATCATGAACACATCAAATCCATATTCTGCCAACAATTACTGGATCTCGATTGATGCGGACAGTAATATGACGAAACGATATTACACGAGGCATCATAAAATGTTCTCAGGGAACAGCGTTCAAGAGAATGAAACCGAAATCCATGTTCTTAACGAATTTCACCGTTTGTATGGCAACAAAAACAATGTTTTTTTTTACGAACTGTATAACAAAAGTACACATATAATTGTATAACAAAAAAGACAGAATTGTCACAAGGAGTGCATTTAGGATGAAATAGTAAAGGTTATTACGCTTTGCGCGTCTATCGTCCATTTGGCGAGAAAGGGGTACCCAAACCACAGATTAACCCCAACTAGTGTTTACTTTTTCAATTGTGTTTATGTTTGGACATTGTTTATTATGTATCATAATGTTAATAAAAATGTTGGAAAATTTTTAAGGCACTTATAAGTTTACTTGTTTTACCTTACAAGTTCTGTGTATACTAATAATTATAGAGTAATATTTTTAAAATTTTTGTGGATATTTAATTTCTTTATAAACTGGACATGATTGTGTGTTTGCGAGACCATCTCTATAGGATTGGAGTGGTGGATTCCCCAGACTGTGTTTTGTGTAACTCTGGTTAACTAATGACTTTTGAACATTTAAATAGTTGTGTGGTTCTTTCCCAGTACGAGGATATTCGTGAAAAGTATTGGAGAGCCCGTGAACTAATGGCTTAGGCTCTAATGTGCGGCATTTGTAAATAATAATTTCTTTATAAATTAAAGAGAATAATCAAAAATTTATCATTATACTTGCTTTAGCATACAAATTGTATCATTCTAAATAAAAATAATTTTTAATTATTATCAAGTTTTAAAATCAATATCTAAGTATATGTATCAAATTGTATAGAATTATAGGTATATAAAACTTTAAAAGATTTATTTCAAATAGTTGTTCGGAGAACTTTAGAACCGAAATTATTACTATCAATATTCTCTATAAATTTTTCCATAATATTAATTCTGTGATTATTATTGAATTCAATCTAATGATATGTCTTTTAAGAAAGCGTTCGCTAAATAATAGAGAAGCATACATTGGGTAAAATGCGCCAAGAATGCGATAAAGTGCGCCTGACTGGTTTACCGGTTCGGATTTCGTAGGTATGACGTGCTTTTCGTTTTACATGCGCGTTTTGTATGTAACCCTTGAAACTATTACAGAATAATCTTAAAGCATTGAGTTTCGATATGCGATTTTTGGAGTTTTTGTGTTACTTGCGAAAATTAATAAGTGTGGATGAGGATATATTGACTTTACATTTTCGCGGAGTACGTATGGAGAAAGAATCATCAGGAAAACATGATAGATGATTTTTTAGAAGCGATAAAAACGATATATTCGCTGAAAAATAACGATTCGGAGATCGATGAAGATTAGGTGAATTATTTTGTTTTTCATTACAATTTTATATTCATATTTAGAAATTAAAGTTCTTATAAAAATCAATGTTTCCATAAGTAAATGAATGCTTAAGTGTGTATTGCGTTTTTCATGTTAGTGTTAGAATGTGCCAAGTACTTAAATTTTTTTTAATGTGGGCGTAACTGCTCGTTATATTAAAATTCGACTTTAAACAAAAAATGAAATTAGTTAACATTTGAAGTTTAGCTTTATTGCTCAGTTGCCCCTGTGGTAGGTAGCGCAGCACTGATGTTTTTTCTAAGGTGGGCGCCATTGCTCGATATATTAAAAATTTTGTTTCTTATAAGAATTTTAAAACTTCTACAGTATAATCAGTCAGTCAGTTAAAAGGAAATATTCAAATTTTTAATATTTGGAATTCGGAAAAACGCGCGATTTCAAAGCTGAGGTTCGAACGCGATCGTTATTGGTTGACGGCTATCGCGCGTAGTGAAGTAATTTATGTTGGTGACAGAGCTCTAGAGTGCTTGGCGTGAAAATTTGAAATCGCGCCAATCCCGTACGGGTCTGTCGTCATTTATCCAAAACAGGAATGTTTCTTCAAAATAATAAGCTTGCATTGTATATAATTTTCTATTTTTTACAAAACCTTGTAATTAGTGTCATTTATCCCCTGGTTGCCAGAATTTTGCGCAAATACCATTTTTTTGTTACATTTAGGAAATTATAGTTCAAAGCTATTCATTTGTTCCACTTCTAGGTTTCCTTATTTCAAATATGGTAAATAGAAATCAGAAATAAATGTTAAAGGATAAAAGTTCTTATAATGTTGAATTTCTATTTGAAATAGAAATTTTCTACTAATATCTCATGTTATATGGTAGTCTTGTGTTGTTATATTTGTATTTGAAATTAAAAAAACTTTGTGATTCACAAAAAGATATAGCTAATATAAAAGTATTGTAAAACAGGGTTTTCCTTATTATTAAATTATCTTCTGCCATTAAAGCATTAAAAATGTTTACGTAAAGGCTTACAAATATTATCATTCTTAAAATTAAGTTTTCACTGGTCTAATGAAAACTCAAGTTATAAATTTTGGCACACTTTACTAAATTTAGTTAATTCTAAAATCTTGGTGATTTTTTAAATAGTTTTACTACGTTAAAAGGAATAGTCTAGTTTTGAAATAAATATTTTTATGGATTAAAACTTTTATTTTCTAATTACATTTTCCGAGTAATTTGCTTTTTCTATTATATGTGTACAATGTTAATATCACACCTTTTGTTTACATATTTTTACTTTGTAATATTGGAGGTCGATACATGTGTGAAGTAATAAATTGAATTAAGACATTAACAAAATTATTATTTAAATTTGATGTCAAATCCTCTCTAATGATGTTGGTTAGAATTGAAAAACATTTTTTGTAATTATTACTTAATTTTCAATACTTGTTAGCGTATTTTGTGAAACAGGTCACATTTTTAAGAATAAACATCAACATTTTAAAAGCATCATTTGTTACCAGAATAAAAAAAATCAATTCTTACAGTTTTAAAAACAAAAGTGTGTATACATTTGGAAATATTTGTAATTTAAATATATAAAATTAATACTAAATCAGTATATAAAAAATATGTATATTGTTTAGTATTAATTTTTAATCTTAAAGTTTTTAAGAAATTTTGTTTTTAATTCATTGGATGTGTATCTTATTTTTGCAATATAAATGTCTATTGCACTTAAAACAAATATAATTTACTTTTTGGCTAATAAAATGCAAATGTTTGTTTATGTTCTTAACAATGTATTTGTTGACAGATTGATGGGCAATATTAAATTTTGTTTTTCTTTACTTTATCAATCTAAAAATAAATTTCGGTTTAATAGTTACATTATGTTTAAATTTTTTTAATGTTGATAGATTTAGATAAAATTATATTCATCTGATAGATTTAGATAAATTTTGATGTTTACTATTTATGACTTTTTATGCAACTAATTATTGGCCTGTATTTTATTACATGAAAAAATTTCAAATAATTTAACCTCTGTTAAGGTTGGCAATATTAACAACTTTGAAACAGTTGTTTTGTGAAGACTGCAAGATTGTGTTCTGTTTATAAAAGTTACCATATTTTTTTTCTTATTTCAACTGTCAAAAATATATTTTGAATGTTAATTACGGTTTAATTTTCAAGTGTCCTATAAATAAATGATTATTGTAGATTTTTATCAAGTGACGACATTGTATATTTTTTGTTAAGCACTCTTATTAAAAAATTCAAATGCAAAATATAATTAATCTTTATTCATATTAATATTTCATTATTTTTTCTTTTGTTGTGCTGAGTTAGTGTTGAGACATCAGAGAAGTGGGAAGTTTAGTTGTCATGGAAAGCACATCTTAGCAATCACTTTGTTAATGTTTTCATTATGATTAAATAAAAATAAATTTTTTCAATAAACATAGCTTTCGGATATTTGATTATCTTATTTACTCTCATGATATATACTTTTTATTATTAAAATGTAGATTTTTGTCATTTTTATGTTCAAAGTTTAAAATAATTTATATACAAAGTGCATTAAATTTTGCATATTCAAAGATTTAATATTTCTTTATTACAGTAGTTTTTATTACTTTTGGAAAATGTATCAAATTAAAAGAAATAAATTTAAACTGGAATATTTTTGTAAAAAAGTCATTCGCAATCACTATTAGATCTTAAAATAAATATTGTGATGGTTTTTATTGATTGACTCTATTTATGGAAAAATATATGAATTAATCAATTACATGGTTAAAATACATTAATTTCATTTTTAAATTGGTTTTTTAACATTATTATTTATATAAATCGGATTAATTTTTAATTATAAATTTAAAAAATATGCGAATTTAGCTGCTCTTTTATTTAGAAATAAATAATGAAAGTGCTGTAAATGCATAATGTTCCAATAAAGAATTTATTTCACATAATACAAATTTATTCTCTTTTAAAAAGTTCTTTAAGTTTTCTTTAGGGGCGTGTGTGTTTATTATTGAATATGAAAAATAAGTATACTGTATAATTTTCAAAATCATTTTACTGTTTAATTATTTTCTAAAATTTTTATTTTAAAAACTAATATTTTCAATATTTAATTTTATTTCTAAAGAACAGAAGTTATTGAAACTGAGATTAAAATGCAAAATATTTGTTTTCATTTTATCTACATTAAATATAAAAGAAGTATCTTCAAAATCAGTAGTTTTGTTAAAATTTAAGAATGCTCATAAGGAAATTAATTCTGATATCTTGACTCCATACATTTTGTTTTTATGTTAAAAGCTGTGATGCAATTGTAAAAAATATTTTTTAAAGAAATTACTTCCACTTTTTTTCAATCTTCAGAAATCTATCATTAACAAAAATCCTTCAATAATTCATACAGAATTTAATTTTGATATATTTCAGTTGCTCTTAAAAGTTCAATAAAAATTTTTTTATATGATTTTATTTTTAATAATTTGAAAACTTAAAAGTAGCATTGAATTTTGAATTCATTTATAAATTCTTAAAATTATGCCACATTGTGTTTATACTTTTAATATTAGAGAAGTTATATGTTACAAAACATTTCTAATTTTTTTTTTTTTTTTTTTCCCTTTTGAAATTAGTCAATAAAACAATAAATGAACCCACAAAAATGCTTGCAACTGTAATAAATTATTTCAAAATACTATTTCAATTGATATTTTCTAAAAGTTATGGGAAAAATATTAACATTAATTATGAAAATTTCATTAGAAATGCATTTTAGTTTTTAATAATTCTGGAACATATATATATATATTTTTTAAGAAATAACTAAGATATTAAGATGTCTAAAGCATATCTAATAAGATTCGATCTGGATTTCCCTTGGATATCGTATTTTATTTATATAGATATCTCATGGATATTAGAACATCCCACAGATAAATAGAAAACATCCGAAGGATATCCAAAATATATCTAAGAGATATCCATCAGATGTCATCATATCCAAATATCCACAGGAAATCCATTTGTACTCCGACCCTTTGGATAATTGGTGGACATAACGACGATATTCGGATATCTTGTAGATATTTAAGAGATAAAGCAATGTCCAGATAAATGTCCGAGAGATATCTTTTGGATATCGTGAGGATTTTCGTGGCTGTTTGGGAAAAATGATTCATTCGTTTTTTTAATTAGAGCACCATGAATGTGCAATTGCGGATTCGCTCTAAGATTCCTCCGATAGGTGGCAACATTAGAAGATTCACTCCCTCAATTTTGATCTGGAGGGGGAGGAAATTTACTTCAGACCATTTCACCCATGGTAACTGCTCAACGACCGATTACAGGATTTTCGATTCTACAGATTTAACGAGAGAACGTATAATCGAGCTCATTGCATTCTGATAATGGATACGATATCCTCAACCATCTAGGCCATCTCAGTACTGTACCAATTGTAAAATTAAGATGTTTATTAATATGTTATTGAAGTGTCAACCTGCAATCAACAGATGAACTCCTGGATCTCTCTGCAGACATCTGTGCTTATGATGAGGTTCATGATAGCTTGTTGGGAAAAAGTTTCGCTCGTGTCATCAAGAATTATTAAATTCGATAGCTTGATCTAGCCGAAGACCATGTTGTTGAGCAGATTTATCCATGTCAAATTTTCTATAAAATCTAGCTGCCGATCTCTGCTGTAGAGGGTGCCATCTCAAATGTAATTGGAAAATAGTTCAAAATAAAGAGGCCATGACCACACCCACTGTTGGTCAACACCTCTAGGGGGTGTTGCAATGCCTCTTTATTTTGAAACCATTAGTGGCTTTAGTTGGCAGAAATAAGCTCCTATAAACATGAAAATAACCTTTTCTAACCAAATATTTGTTAAACATTTTCAATGCGTTTAAATCAGCCCGAAGTATAGACTTTACGAAGGAAACTAATTTACATATCTGACAGCTTTGAAGTTTTCATAAGAAAAAAAATCTAAAGATGGCGAATCTTAAGATTAGTCATCAGTATCCTTAGATATAAGGCGATTGCCTTAGATCAAAGGATACTGATGACTATCATGAAATGGTGTCAGGTGATGCGAACTGCTGCTTGTTTTCCTCAAAAATAAATAACGTTGGTAGTAATGCCAAAAGCGATAAAAACAACTTTGCTTTCGAAATCAGGTGAATCATGGGAACATTTCTTCGAAGTGTTGTTTGGAGTTCATTCGTGAATGTTTTTTTTATGGTTTTGTGGGGATGAAAAGCAGTGATGCATGTTGAAGTATGACTAAGATTTCATTTTTCCTCTTACTCTTCTTTAACAATTTCAGTATTATTTTGTGATGGTGTGATTCAATATACTTCATTGGTATAGTTTTTACAAATGACTCAATGTACTTTTGAATATTCTGCTTTATAAGTTGAGATATTATCCTAGTAAAATATTGTATTTTTCACATCCAAGATCACCACAATCATCTTTTAACTGATAAGAAAGAATCCATTATTATGTGAGAAATTTTGAATTTAAATTCCTCATAGTGTTCAAATTCCTCAAGCATGTTATCTTTTTTGTTATTGCTTTATAAGTCGTTTCTTGCATAGGAATGCTAATTTTACTGCGATATACAGTTGAAAATGGATTTCTCACAACTACCATGTTCATGTTTGAGACTGGACTACATCTAACTAACTGTTTAACGGGAGGCCAGAATACTAGAAAGCAAGTACTAGTGTCGCTTATGTTTCTTAATATAGTACCTCTGTTAATTGCATCTTTGGATTCACTTTTAAAATTGTTTTCCAACCGTTTTAGTAAAGAAGTTGTGCTTCATAAAAAGGCTTTCGATTATGTATTTCCGAATAATTCATAATTAGTAGAAATGAGAAGAGAATATGAAACACTGTTAAAGAAGCCATACATGAATGAAAATTAAATAATTGAAATACTCATAAGAAAGAAAATTGTTACCGTGACGGAAATCACTACTTAAAAACTTGTTACTTAAGACACTTAGATGAACCAAGCTCATTTTTGCCATCAGCTACGAAGTTTAGACAAAAAGGCGCGTCTTTCATTTAATCAGAGCACAACGAAGGTGAAAGTACGCTTTTACTCTAGGAGTCTTGTGATAGATGGCACCACCGGTGGATCCACGTCCTTATGTTTGACTTTGATTTGGGGGGAAGAGGAAATTTTCCCCTGGTTATTACACTCATGGTAACAGATCAGCGACCGATCACAAGACTTTCGATTCCACAAATTTAATGAACACGTATATCACATGTACTCGGTGAGTTTTTGAAAATCAAACCCAACCTTTCCGGATGGAAGACCGATGCCCTAACCACTAAGCTACCAGGGCCACTTAAAAAATTTGATTGGGTCATGTAGAATTGGTCGCGGTCCACCATGTACTGGTGGGATGACTTGTGAAAAAAAAATCCAGTTAAGGCGTCCACTTCTACATCTGACCGCAGTTCAAAATTATGTGATTTATATATATATATATATTATATATATATATATATATATATATATATATATATATATATATATATATATATATATATATAAAAGTTAGAATCAATAGATCTATTTTATTCTGAGAAAAAATCATTTTTTACAAATGTTTGCTCATTGTTTTAACTATTAATATTTCTCTTCATTTTGTTATATTCTTACAAGTGTGTTTTAACGTGAATCAAATCATTCTTTATATTTTTCATTTGAATATCTTTATTCAAAATAAAGAAAAAAACAACAGATTTCCGAGAATGCAGGAACGCGCACAATTTCACTAATAATAAATATCTCTATGATTTTTTGACATAAACTATGTAAATTTAAGACGATTTGTTGCTCATATGCTAAATTTTTCGCAATAAAAATATTTTATAATTCATTTTTTCAACGTACGTAAAAATTATTTTTACAAATGTTGTGGTGAATTCTCTGTGAACTCTGATGAAATTTTTAAACATTTAAATTCGTCCTTGCCAATTTAAGATAACCATGAAAAACGATGTTTTGTCTTTTCCATTTTGCTTTTTCTGCTGTTCTATTGTCCACGTCTTAATAGCTTGACTCAAATGAAAACCACTTGTTAATCAATTGCTTAGGTTCTTATATAAGAAATCGCTTATTAAAAAAATGAATTTCGATAGAATTCTCAGATATTCGATGGTGAACTTCGCCTTGTTTGCTGCCGCTCGAAGAATGTGTTTGAAGGCAGGCAGAAAATTCGTTGACAATTCGGATTTACAACGCCATTTCAACACGATGCGACGTGAATGAAATGTTATCTGACGTTATGGATATTTTAAACCAATGAGAATGGTAATAAGATGGCGTACTCAGGTTCTCAACTGTAACGAAAGAGCTAATTTATGGTTAAAAAAAAGTGACCATAAGGTGATGAAAAACCAAGGTTTGATTTTTTATCGCCCTACGGTCATTCCCTTTTCTTCACTGTATTTCGAGAAGTATAAAGAAGAGAGTGCTTATTCAGAGTTGTTAAGCGGCTTCAATCAGCAAAAGTAAACAGCCGAACTATGTCAGAAAAAATTAACTCCAAATCAAAATCAGAATTTTAACAATGATATTAATATTTTTGTCATTCATCTAAGGAGAGTGCCAGCACAGCTATCAACCTCGTTATTTGACCTACATGGCGTTTGGCTATGTTCAAACGACTTTCTGGCAGCAGAAATGGGCACCTGGAAACCTACTGCAAACAAACAAACAAGATTTTCTTCATCTTATAGTACTTCAGAAACTAAATATGTTTAAACTAAAATCATTTGTAAATACAAGAGAATAATCCAAATATATGTTTTAATATTATTCCAAAATTATGTTTAGGAAAATAGTTATTTTGGTTTTGCCATTAATTAAACATGGCGAAATTCCAACCTGAAATGAAGTATTTATAAAATGCTTGGCTTTCCGAGAAATGCAACTAGCAAATTTATCAGTATTAAAACAGAACAGTGTCTACCAAGCATAACAATAATGTGTTAAGTAAATATTCTTCAATGCGTACATTTTGTAATAGTTTGATGGCTGAATGTAATTAGTTCTTTATCACTTTCTTTAATTATTTGATTTAAAGACACAGATTGGCAAGTTCTAATCAACCGTAAAATTACCCTCTAATGGTATTTATTAATTCTTCATGTGTTTCCAGTTTTAGATTGCTTGTGTAGTAATTCTAATCTTAATCTTATAAACTAAGAAATAGATTTCAAGTGAAATCAAAGTTATTTCCTGATTGCATTTAGGCTTATGAAACACGTAAAATAAAAGGAGTTCCGCACGTACTTTGAAGATTTTGTCTTGCTTACAACTCAGCTCTTTTAAAACATCGTAAACGTAACAGCTTCGAAAAGTTTTTGCTTTTTTTTCCAGTTTCAAATATTGGTATTATAACAGTAAAACGTGAATAATCGATTTAATAATTTAAATTAAAGTAATATATTTGAATTAAACTTTTAATATTTATTAAATATATTACAATAAAAAAGTTAAAGAAAATAATGGTTGTTTATACTTCGCTTACAGCACTTTTGAGCGCGTTTAAGTCTCAAATAATTTTTTTTTTCGCTGTAGCAATTTCCGATTTCTGAGTAGCTAAGTTACAGATTAATAAAAGTGAAAATTTGCATCTGATAACAACACTCCGGCTGACGCTCCATCCACTTCGAAGCAGTTTCAAAACTGACAAATGTTCCACTACTGTTGGTCCACTGTCTGCTTTAACTTGGATATTACGGTCATCCTCTAAATCAACACTTTCAATAAGTTGAGCATCATTTGCAATTTGAAATCCAGTTCATGACTCACAAAATCCAATCTCCTATATCTTCAGCGCTAACTTCTGAACACCCAGGAATTTTCAAATGAATGCTTCTGAATTCCTCAAGGGACACGTCATTCTAATCTTTTTCCTTTTCTTGCGCCTTTTCCTTTTTCTCATTTTCCGTCGCTTAATCAATCTAATTTATTTTTCTGAAGTTCTTAAGCGGAGTACGGATAGATTTCTATTGTATGCTTCAACTGATGTAGCGCCATCTTGTTTTCTGTTATTATTGTTGATGTTTGCTGAAATACCTTAAGCAGTTAAACATAAGAGAAACACAATTTGAAAAAAACAATGAAACAGGATATTGTTTATAAAAGTATTGACTAAATATGACAAATTATGTTAGAAAAGAAATAGATTTGTCAGCGTTATTCTTTGGTTTCGCATTCTTCGTTTGAAATACCAAAATCTCAGTTACAATCATTTTGACTTGTAAACATTTAAAATACGTACTCAACAAAAATAAATTCCAAAATATCATAATTTATAACATAAAAGAATAAATAAGTTTTAGAACTAAACCTAATATTTATTAATCAATTTCGAGATCAAGGCAACGCGAACGCTGCGTCCTCTTAGTGTTTAAATTAAATCATATTTAACTTTAAATTAATTTGAAGAGTACATTGCGAAGAGGGTATTACTAACAACAATAAAAATTTAACAATACAAGTTGACAATAAAAAGAACTAAGTCCATTGTAAAACTTTCATTTGTGTGAAAACATTCTTATGCATGATTCGTCTTCTTTTCTAGAAAATGCTGGTCTGATAAAGATGATTTACACTGGAAAAAAATTGTTACTGTGTCCGGTGGTTGTGGGTTTAATCAAAATACGCCTTAAGTGTAACAATATTTTATTTATTCAAAGTTAAGTTACACACAATAACAAACAGAGACACTAAAATAAAAGGATGATTAAAATACATCTGAAGAGTTCGAAATCAAAAGCTTAACTAACTGTCTTTCCTTCTGCCCGCGAGGGGCGCTCTCGGAAAGGAAGAGAGAGGGAGTGAAGTGTCACAGGCTCCCCCTCTGGTTGCGAAGTCGTCTCGACGAGTAGCCAGAAGAAAAGTTTGACGATTGTTCACTTCTAGGCAAGTTGTTTGTTTGAGGTGTCTTAGGAGGTCGACCTCTTCGTTTGATAGGATTTGTTGGCACATTTGAGGATTTGTGGGCTTCTAGGCATGGACGTAGAGCAGATGTATGATAAGCTCCAAGAGAAATATTGGGTTGGTCCAGACTGGCAATTTCGTAGCTTGTTGGGGAACGTTGAGCAAGTATAATATACGGTCCATCTCGACGAGGTGCAAATTTGGCTGTTATCTTTTTGGCCTTGTTGCTATGAGGATGTAAGGTTACCCATACTTGATCTCCAGGTTTAAACTGGTGACCTTTTCTTCTATCCTGATCAGCATATTTCTTCCTTTGATCTTGTTTTTGTTCAACAATGTCTTTGATCTCTTTCGAAATATTTGCAAATTTTCTCAAATATGGAGTTATTTCCGCTACGAAGTTGTCATTGTAAATAACTGTGCGCAAATCATGTTGGATATCATCAGGGGTTCTAAGCTCCCTTCCGAATTGTAGAAATGCAGCCGTGTGTTCTGTCGAGTCACATACAGCTGTGTTCAATGCAAAACGTATTGTCGGAAGTTTTTGTACCCATTCAGTGTGTTTGCTTCCAACCAAAATTGCCAATCTTGGTTTGAGATCTCTATTCTTCCGCTCAACAGGATTAGCTTGTGGGCAATAAACTGGAGTAAGTATCTGTTTTTTGTCAAGAAGATGACAAACCTGTTGAAGCAATGCACTGACGAACTGTGAACCATTGTCACTTATCAGTCTTCTCGGAATTCCGAAACGCAGGAATACTTCTTCCATCAACACAGTAGCACACTCTCTCGCGGTAGCGTTCTTCAGTGCGAAAAGTTCTACCCATTTTGTTACAGTATCTTCCACAATGAAAATCCATTTTTTCCCTTCTGTGGACTCAGGCAAAGGACCAAACAAGTCGATGGCCAAAGTTTCAAAACGTTGTGAGTAGACTGGGGTTCTCAATAAGCCTGCAGGTTTTTGATTAGACGGTTTGAACCTATTACATTCAAGACAATTTTTAACATAGTTTGTAATATATTTTCGCATTCCTGGAAAATAATATTTTTTAGAAACTCTTTGATATGTACCTTTCATGTACACAGTTTGGGCGAGAAAGCATATCAGCGATGACGTTCGCTTTACCCGGAATGTATTCTATTTTAAGGTTGTAAGATTGTAATTGCAATGCCCATCTTGCAAGGCGACCTGTGGGAGATTTGATGCTTAAGAGCCATTTTAAAGGTTGGTGGTCAGATGCCACAGTAACTTCTGAACCTTCGATATATCCTCTAAACCTTTCAAGGGCCCAGATCACTGCAAGCGCTTCTCTTTCGGTTGTGGAATAATTACGTTCAGCGGAGGTCAGTAAACGGCTTGCATATTCTATCGGGTGCTCTTCAGGACCTTGTCCTTGTAGTAAAACAGCTCCTAAAGCATAATTTGATGCATCTGATCTTATTACAAAAGGTTTTGATTCATCTATTTGTTTTAAAATTGGTGGTGAAAACAAACACTTCTTAAGAAATTCAAATGCACTTTGCTCATTTTCACCCCACTTCGAAACAGTTCGCTTTTTAGTGAGATTGCTTAAGGGATAAGAAATCTCAGCAAATTGAGGAATGTAGCGTCCAGCTACATGTTTGCAAAAATGATTGCACCTGTTTTACATTCTTTGGGGAAGGAATACTAATAATTGCTTCCACTTTAGCTGGGTCTACCTCAATACCGGAGTTGGTTATATAATGACCAAGGTATTTAACTTTGGCACAAGAAAAATTGCATTTCTCACGATTAGCTCATAAGTTAAACTGTTGGAGTCTTTCAAATACTAAACGTAAGTCTTGGATGTGACTCTCGAAAGTGGGAGACAATACTATGAAATCATCTAAGTAAGCAAGCGTATTAACCTTTAGTCCATTTCGAAAAATGTCCATTAAACGCTGG
Source organism: Latrodectus elegans (assembly GCA_030067965.1). Classification (NCBI taxonomy): domain Eukaryota; kingdom Metazoa; phylum Arthropoda; class Arachnida; order Araneae; family Theridiidae; genus Latrodectus; species Latrodectus elegans. The sequence continues at coordinate 118,874,919 of CM057819.1, forward strand.
AATGTAGCTGGTGCTGTTTTAAGTCCGAAAGGCATTCTGTTGAACTTAAAGACACCAAGTTGGCATACAAAAGCAGTCTTTTCTTTGTCCTGCGGACGTACATTAATTTGATAATAACCAGATCGCAAATCTATAGTGGTCATAAAAGAGGTTTGTTTAGCATTATGTAAAAGTTCATCCAATAGTGGTAACGGATATGGATCTGATTTGGTGACCGCATTGAGCTTGCGGTAATCAATGCAAAGTCTGAATTCACCATTTGGTTTGGGTATGGACACTACTGGTGATGCGTAAGCTGAATCACATTCTTCTATTATCCCTGAGGCAAGAAGCTTTTCAATTTCCTTTCTTAAGATATTTTTTCTGGCTGGAGAGAGTCGATAAGGAAATGAAGCAATTGGAGCTGAATCCCCTGTATCGATTCGGTGTTCGATATAAGTAGTTGCTTCTACCCCTTGTTGGAAGATATTTTGATACTCCTTCAACAAAGCATTAAGTTGTTTCCTCTGATTTGAGTTTAGTTTTTCCCCTTCATCTGAACGAAGGAGCGTTGAGCTTTCATCACTCTTAGTCCCGATGAAATTAGAACATTGTTTTGAAAATTCTGTTTGAATTATAAAAGAATTTTCTGGAATAGTGGTATTTAAGTCAATAAAGGAATTGTCTTCTGACAGATCTTCCCACTGTTTTGTTGGGTTAGCAGTTTTTCCCATTTCAGAGAAATCATCTTGAGAATCTGGTAGGTGTAAATCACAATTCACTGGAACATCAAGTTTTGCAAATGCGAAAGTTTTATGTGGTCTGTCACTAAAGATCCATTAGTGTTCTTTAAGATTTAGAACAATCCCTGTTTTCTCTATAAAGTAAATTCCAAGTAGAGTATTATTTCTCTGTGCGTCTGGAATAGCAAAAATCGGAACTGAAAATCTTCTCTGTATCCAGATCTTAACGAAAGCTTTGTGTACTTCCTTTTTTGACTGGCTGCCATCTGCTAAAGTTATGTCATGGACTGACTTATGGAAATGGATTCCTTGTTTTCTAAGAAGGTGGTAGAGAGTTTCACCAGCTATAGTATGAGTTGCAGCCGCGTCGACATAGGCTGTACCCCACCTTCCATTGATGTTTATATTTAATATTGCCATCTGATTGGATGTTGACAGACTGTTCAACTTTACACTGTGAAAACGAGCGGAAGTCTTTTCCAATTTGGAGCAATTAGGACAGTTTGATTTAATAAAGCCAGGCGTATGACAATTATAGCAAAAAACTGGAGAGGGTTTGTCCTGCTTAAGCTGGTCGAATTTTCCGCCTTTAACTTTTTTTTTCAACAGAGTTGAATCTGGGATATTCTTCTCTAGTTTTTGGGAATTGTTTTTTATTGATGACGGATGGTCCTTCTTTATTAGCTTTGTGACGAAGATTGTCGTATGGATCGAGTTTTCCTACCAGATCAGTTAGAGAAGTGATGTTACCCCATTCATCCAAAAAGTATTCCTTAAATTCCGGTAGGCATTTTTTCTTGATTTGATCAGTTATCATTCAATTTTTCAAACTTATCTACTTTTCCTTCCTTTATCCAATTTTCAAAATAGCTTCGAATTTCAAAATAAAAGTCATTCCATGTACTATCAGGATTCTTTTTATGAGTCACAAGTAGGTGACGAAAACGTTCAGCGCTTAATTTGAATCTTTTTAACAAGATCTCTTTTATATAGTTGTAATTTTCAGCTTTTTCTTCAGGCTCACGAGCGATTATTTTTGCCACGTCACTTGGAAGAACTCTAACTAGGTAAGCAATCCATTGATTTTCAGGAACCTTAAGAAACTTTAACTCTCTCTCAAAAAAATTAAGAAATAAAGAGATGTCGTCTTCTTTTGCATTAAAGTTAGGAATTAACTTTTTTAACTCAAGTTTTGGTGGATCATTTGATTGAGTGGGTAATACTGGCGATAGCGAAGACAACTCTTGGACTTCAAGTTGTAGCTTGAGAACTTCAAGTTCATGGGCTCTTTATTTTTCTACTCTGGCTTCTTCTATTTGTATTTCTTGTTTTCGTTCACTTGCTCGTCTCTCCTGCTCTTCTTTTGATACTCTTTCTTCAATAATACTGGATAGTAAGTTTTTCGTTAGATCCTCATCATATTTGTCAGATTTGACGATTAAATCCTTTAGCTGGATTACTTTCATGTTGTTCCCAATTCCTCAGCCAACAATATCAAATCTTTCTTTCGACCTTTTGCGAGGTATGCCATCTTAATTCTATCGTAGAAAGGTTACCGATTTCGAAAGTCTTAAATGTCTATTAAAATTTGAGGATAAATGAAAGCATAATGGTTTATGTAAAGTTCTTAGAATTCCTAATAAAAATTTACACTCACTGTACTTAAATTGATTAAAATAATTTTACTTAGGTTATTTTCACTACAGAATCAAAATATAGTTCAAAATAATTTTAACATATTAATCATTGACACATTTTTTAAAATTGTAAAAGTTACTAGAAATGTTTAATGTAAAACTCATTAAAAGCAACTTTTGTGATAACAATTGTAAACAAAATAATTAATAAGTGAAAACCATATTTACAAGTTAAAATTCTTACACATAAATTATGAAAATTTACCCAGAATTCAAATTTCAGACATAAAATAATAACTATATAGTAAAACTCAATTGATTATTGAAAAAACAAAAATTAGTTATGAAAAATGTTACTTACGATAACATAATTTTATGTATATACGTATATTCAATAAACTTAGTAAACACTTTCGATTTCATTTTAAATTACAAAAACAATTTACCATAGTTTAAAATTCTTGTACCATTTATTCTGATTCAGTATATAGCAATCAATAAAATTTAACTTGAACTCAATTTATATAAGTATTTAAACAACAAATAGCACCCATGAGTATTGTTTTCTATAATCGAAAGTAACTTCAATTATTTTAAAATGAATCATGTAAAAATAACATTATATAGATTAATAATTTGATCAAAATCAAAATACGAAAACATTCTAAATGAAACATTAAAATATATTCAATATTCACAAGTTCAAGCAATATTTAATTTATCAGTTAAAAATTCACATACACTGAAAAAACGTTATTTTTCATGAAACAATCAATCAAACATACGTTATATATTTGTATTTCTTAAAACCTTTTTAATAATATGCATTAATATATATTTCAAACCTTGATGACAAAAAAAATTTATCCTTTCAAATGAAAAGAAAAAAATTCAAACAATTATTAATTCCATGTGAAGAAGAAAAAAAATACATATCTTAAGCTATTACTATTTTCAACATTTTTATTTATTTACGTATTTTAGACTGAACTAAAACACAGATGTAAATATTACCAAGGATTTGGTAAATACTGTTTAATATCAAATGGAATATTTGTTCTAATTCAAAACACACACCATAAATTAATAATTTCTGCTTTACCGTGAAGGCTTCTAAAATACAATTTCAACACAATAATATTAAAATGATTTATTTCAAATGCAATTCGATACGAAAAAAAAAGAAAAATAACATTTTAGAACATTATACTTTTAAGGTCACTGTTATTCAATCAGAAAACGATGAGTAAGCTATCTCTTTCTTTTAGTTATGTCGATAACTAACTTTAGAAAAGAAAGCGAATCTCAAACTAAACAAATGAAATTTAGTTTTATTTAATTAAACTGTGATCAACAATTTTAACAGTAGTTATGATTCCTTTTTAAAATTGATCACAAGTTAAATTATTTTAATAATAACACTTTCCAGAGACTTAGGAAAAAATATTAACATCACAGTACCTTTAAATGACTTTTCTTTTCGGGGTGTAAAGGAATTATACCTTGAAATCAGACTTTCCGGATGAAAATACTGTTCAAGTAAAACAGGAAATCCAGGTCTTACGATTCAATCATATACTCGCAGTAGTTTTGATTTGATTCGCCTGAAATTAAACATGAGCCAAGCCCTTGTTTTCGATAACTTAGGTCTCTGTTTGTAATAAAGGCTATAATTTTGAATAGCGGTTGGGCGCCAATGTGTCCGGTGGTTGTGGGTTTAATCAAAATACGCCTTAAGTGTAACAATAATTTATTTATTCAAAGTTAAGTTACACACAATAATAAAAAGAAACACTAAAATAAAAGGATGATTAAAATACATCTGAAGAGTTCGAAATCAAAAGCTTAACTAACTGTCTTTCCTTCTGCCCGCGAGGGGCGCTCTCGGAAAGGAAGAGAGAGGGAGTGAGAGTGAAGTGTCACATTACTAATATTTCATACAGGATCTGCTCTAATTTTAGAAGAAAGTTTATGTTTATTAACCTTTCAACAAGAGTTTTTATAATTTGGAAAGATATTCTCTGAACACATCTTATATATCTGTTCTATTAAATTCAAATCGAAAGATATTTCAACTAATCCATTTCAATTCAAAATTTCTTTCATTTTTTAAAAGTTTTCAGCAATTATCCAATATTTTATTCACTTTAAGTTTCTTAATGCACTTGAAATTTTACTTTTACATCTTAATTTTGAAAGGTTTCGTTTGTTTGATAGTTTCAATATCTCAAGTCGCTTTCAACAATCACTGGTTATAATCAATGATTCATTTAATGATATTCAGTGAATCATTAGCAGTTCTTGATATCGAAAGATTGGTTGACAAGTATCCATTAACCAATAAACTAACTTAATCACATACACAGTTATATATCGATTATTATTTAAATGTGAATTAGAAAGATAAAAGTAATCCACGAAAGATATATAATTCGTGTAACGATAGGAATTATTAAATCAATGATTGGTTTTCAGTATAGTTGTAGTTTTTTTTAATTCGGTACTATATTGTACATTCATCACATAACCACATTGTGATTAAAAATATAATATTGAAATTTAAAATAAATAATAAATATAAGAAACATTGGAGAACTATTGAAATTTTAAACTATCTTAATAGAAACTTTGAAGTGAGTTATCAGAGAAAACTTGTTCGATCAAAAATTTAATTAAGAATTTTATCAATAACTACGCATTTTCACTAAATATAATTAATTTTGTTAGGATCTTAATTATATATATATATATTATAAATATTCAAAAATTAAAATAAATGAATTATTATTTTAGCTATAAAAATTAAATATTTCGCTAATCACTTGAAAAAAACAATCTTTATTAGATTAACTATATGGTCTCCATAATCTTTTGTTTTCAGTTTTGTAAGCTCAAATTTTGTTTTGTTTGGTATTGAAAAATGAAAAAAAAAAAACTATACATTTTTATGAAAATTAACTTGCGCAAAGAGACCTATCAATAAGAAACGGACCATTATCAGTAAATCGATTTTTTTCTCTTTCTCTACTTTTAAGAATATCTATTCAGGGCAAACCAAAACACATATAAAACCTGGAGGCAGTATCAAAATTCGGTTGCATATATATAAATATGATTTCTTACAATATTCTAAGAACACTATTGTGTATTTCAAACCCTAATTTAGAACGATGAATCGAAGGATTTCTGTTGACTTCACCAGAGATATTGTGATTCATTCTATAAAGCTGAAGAGAAATTATTTGTGGAACTAAAAGCTTCCATAGAAAAATATAAATATAAATAAAATAAATATGACTTCAATATCGTTTTCAATAATATAGTGGGCAATTTATATATAATATCGTCAGCAATAAAGTCAATATAGAAAATGTCCATGAAGAGCGTTTAAGTGTTTAATTCCATGAAGAGCGTTAAAAAAATTCCATGAAGAACGTTTAAAAAAATATGGATTCAAGATTATATAGTCAAGCATATCGACATCATTTCGGAAAGAAAATTTTGAAAGATACTTTAATAACTAATAGAAATCAATACATATTTAACATTAATTTAGTACTTGCTGGAGATGAGTGTCAGATTTTTTTATATGAACCAGTAGATTACAGTGGTATCTATTTATGAGCTTACAAACTGCAGTAATCTATACATAAAGATCTTTTATCAACTGATGCATTGCAATGCATAATCCTGAAATTTAAAGAAACAGATTTTCTAATGTCAGGACAAACAATTACGAATGCTGAGAATGTTATTCTTGTGTATACACAAAATACCAGTGCTCCTGTTAGAAGAATGGTGTTAGGCAATACATACACTAATAGATTTGAATAGAAATTCAGTTGCCTCTCAAAAGAATGGGAAGTCTTATTGAAAATGTCCTGCTTCTTTTCATGCGAGATAAACTCAGTTATTGAACCAAACATCAGACACGGCATATAGGTTGAAACTATATGATTCTGTCTCTGGATCTTGTACAAGTTCATCCAATATGAATTCAACTCCACCACAGCCTTTGAGAATTTCAAAAATTCAAAGCCAAGGGTGACGCCATGGCTGCATTGTGGCATTATGGTGAACTGTTAAAACTATCTTCGTCCGCTTATATTCCTTATGTAATTTACAGTAAGAAATGGTTATAATATTTTACAGTTTTTGAAAAGGAAAATGTAATGGTTAATGATCACGTAGTAAATTATTTTTTCTCCTATAAATAGTACTGTCAATACTCGTTATTTTAGAATTTTGGTATCATATTAAAACTACACATAATTTCTTGAAGTATATTGTGTTCAATAAATCCATTGCATTGCCATAGTTTTGAGGAGAATTCATCATCGTACGATTGTGAAAATGGTTTTGACGTTGCATAATGCGTCTAATGGTAAAATAATGAGAATTTTTACACTCTTAAGAAGTAGATTTTTTTATTTTAATACAATACATTTTTATTATTAACTATGAAAATCAGCTTCTTAAGAGTGTCGGTAGAGAAAATTAGTTTACATAAAATTAACACTATAGCAACGATTAACACTCCAGCTGACTCCAGGGACTGGCAGTCAATAAGGCACAAAAGTTAAAATAAATGATAATCAATGTTCCAGGTTTGGTAAATTATAACAACTCCATGTTTTCCTCTTACAAGAATTTTCTAATTTACTATTTTTCGCCAGATTATCTTTACTTATAGTTTTACTGATTCCCAAATAAATTTCATTTGTGTTATTCTACACAATACCAGCTTGAATGGCATCATTTAAGAAATTAATCTATGCATCATCGGAATAAAATGGGAATAACTTGACAAATATTTTTATAATATTAATAAATCATTTCAAATAATTAAAAAAACGATAGTTAGCAACGTAAATGAACTTGTTTATAATAGCTGTTATTTTGTTCTTCTCCTTTGAAAATGTGTTGTTATTTGTGAATTCGATCTGATAAACGCTTTGTAATATATGTATGAAGTATTCGTATGATTTTCTTTTTGAATCTCGATATCTTTTTACAGTTTATCGAGATTCAAAAAGAAATGTTTTAATATGATACTATGTTTGTTATGTGCTGTTAAATTGCAATAAGGTTAGTAATTCAATCATTTTGATTAAATAAATCTCTTATATTTTGTCTTAATTTTTTTTAATTAAAATTGTTTTGCTATCAATAACCTTTTCTGAAAAAATAATGGAAACTATTATCCTACTATTAACAAAATTTAAAAAAAATTATATTAAAATGAATGATGAAATAACTTGAACTGAAATAACTTTTCTACACAATCTTCTAAATGAAACTAAACTTATTGGTCTCGTGGAATAATTATTCTACCAGCTTTTAAAGAGATATATTTATATGTTAGTTATGCTTCAATATTAACCGTTAATCAGTATTCCAGTGACATCTTTTCCATTAAGACATTCACCCATAAAGTTTCCATGTCTAAAATAAGATAAAAAAAAATAAATAAATAAAAAACATTTTAGCTTTTATCAAATTGTTGACAATAATTGAGATATGATAGCGAAAATTAAAATTAAATTGATATGCTTTCTTCAGAAATATCCTCCAATTATATCGTTTTCGTACTGCAAGATTAGAGAGATTCTTTCCTAACTTTGTTTCCTGGACTACAAATTAAATTAATTTAATTATATTCTCGAATTGGACCATGTCCTTGGATAGCATTTTGCATAAGTCACGCAATTTAAAAATTAAAAGGAAGTTGATTTAATTTTTTTTTCCAATTCCTCATGCTCCAAGAGATTTATTCATTTCTTAATCAAAGACCAGTATATGAACATTGATAAACAAACAATAAAATGAATAAAAGTAAAGAAAGGGCTTAAAAGTTTTGAAAGAAAATAGCTTTAGATTCGCTAGCGAGGAAAAAACAAAAAGCGATTAAACAACCTGCCGCTTCGAACCATTCTGCATACGAAAACATAAGAAAATTTCGAACGGTCCACTGAAATCAAGGTTAAGGTTCGTTTACTTTATTAGCTTGCACGAAAAAGCTTAGGAAGATGCACACAATAAAAAAGAAGTCCCAGTTTGCTGGAATCAACCATTTATGACGATATTCACTTAAGAATGGGAACGGAATCGCACATTGCGTTGCCATTCTTTTCGATGTAATTTCCTTAACGTGACTATATTTCGAGCAGACGACAGTTTTAAGTATGATAGAGAAAAATCGAATGATGTCAATGTCTACATCTTAGATAGAAATATTTAAAAGTGTTTGTAGTTGAGTCAGAGCAGCTCTCACGCATTTGGAGTGAAGCCGACATAAACGAAAGTTGTCTAATTCATGTTGTCTAATCCACGAGAGAGAGTTGATTAATCCACGACTTTGGAACATGAAGTGTTAAATTGAAGAATGTTCCATAAACTTGCTTTCATTAAGTTATTTGGGATTTTAATTTGCTACAATTGGATGGCAAAGTCTGAAATGCGTAAGTAATACGAAATTCCACTCCATTTTTTAATATATTCTTAGAATTATTAATTTTCAACACTTTTGAGATGATTGTATTCTAATATCTTAAAGTTTATTAAAGCTATTAATTATTTTAATTATAAAATTAGGGTTATTTGATTTTGATAAATTTGTATCATATTCCTTGATGGGCGAAAAAATATACTCAAAATTAGCTGTTACGATTTTAACTGTACATTCAAGTTAACTTTAACGAAATTATATTACTTTTCATTCAGTTTATTGAAAAGTAATTTAATTTCGTAACAGCTAATTTTATAATACTCAGGTATTTCTATTTTAGTCATTCTATTGTTTTAGAATTCGTTAAGAACATTTCAGAAGATGAAATTTCGGGGACAAATTGTAAATATTAAATTGAAAATTGCGCAGTTAAAATAAATCAATATTTTGGAAGATTAAAATTCTCCAGTATTTTGCAATAATTATAAAGTTAAAAAACTTTAAAAATTATACTGGTCTTCCCAATAAATTTAGAAAACTTTACTTAAATCATTCATTTAACATATTTTATTAATTTTTTTAGTGTTTTTATTTAATTTTTATAAAGTATGTCTTATTATAACTGAATTTCTTGATTAATTTTGACGGTCATTTGCTTTATAACCAGATTTTGTTTTGACTCAATTGTAAAGCTGAGCTGGCACACGAATGGTTAGCGCTCTTTCCTTCGGTTCAACAGTTCGTGGGTTCGAATCCCATTTTTAGCATGGATGTTTGTAGTGGTTCGGAATCCACTTTAAGCCGTAGTTCCCGGTCTAATTAGCCCTCGTGGGCAAAAAATGACCGTTGAGCGACCAACAAACCAAACCAAGACTCAATTGTATATCACCAGAGACATGCGAAGAGACACGCGTACGTCGTTCGATCATTTTTATATTTTGTGCACGAGTTTTAAATGTTTATTGAATACAATTTCAATCGTAATGTAATTTTTGAATAGTTTTTAAAATGGATGTCATCCTCTTAATAGTAACTTTTTGAAATCCTGAATCTGCGATTAAGACAGATACGTTTCCGGCTGCCTATTCCTGCCGACTGAAGACACAATCAAAAACTTCATAATTTTGAATCATTATCTATGACGAAGTCGACAGCTGAGATGGCGCTTTCTTTCTCATATTATATCTTACACTCTTTAAAAAAAAATCGAGTGGATTTCACTCGGAAGGAGTGAAATTTCCCAAAACTCAACAATTTTTAAGATAGAAATTCACTCTTTTGAAAGATGCGGGTAAACCACTCCTTTTAAGGAGAGAAACAACAAATCGCTTAAAGGAATAAATTAGACAGAAAAAAGAGTGAGTTTCAATCTTTTATAGAAGTATTACTGATTTTTTTTATATTGACAATATAGTGCAGAAATTAGGTTTTAAATTCTTTAAAATAAAGATTTATGTTTTACTTTTTTTTTAAAAAAAAAAATTACAATGTAAAGATATGATTGTTTTAAATTCAATAATATAATAGTACAATTGAATGACTTTTTAATAGATTTGGATAATTATAGTGGTTTCTAAATTACATACATTATCAAGCAAATAGTTCATCATCCATTTATTACATTATTTATATCAATTTAGTTTTATGTGTAAGTGTAGTACTCTCAAGAAAAAATCGTCACACTACTTATTTTTCAGTTAAGTTTACTATGGGCCCATTAAATACAAAATTAATTGTTGTACACTTCATTAGAACAGCAAATTGTACACAATTTAAAAAATACATAAATATTTTATATAAGTAAATATAATTTAATTTCATTTGAAAAATAAATTATTTATATTATATTAATTTTTGAATATTGATAATATGCATTTTTGAAGTTACAGGAGCATAAAGACAAATATTTAGATTATTCTGTTGAACAAAACTGACTTATATTTTTGCAAATAAATCTTGTTTTATGATATATATTTCCAAGTTTAAATTAAATTGAAAATAACTTCAATGAAACTAAGAATGAAATTAAAAATAAAATGCAAGATTATACAAAAAACATTTATTCAATTTTTAATACAGAAAAAAATTAAATAAAAATATGTATAAAGAAATTCTATTATGTCAAATTAATACTGGAGCTTGACAGTTTTATTGTCAGTTTAATAAAACAAAGTAATACTACTATTAAAATAAGAATAAAAAAGATAAAAAAACAAGCATTAAAATGCATATTGTGAAATTTAAATCTTGATCGATTATAGTAAAAATGTGTAGTTTAAATTAAAGTGTTAACTGAACCATTTTTCAATTTATAAATCATATAGTCCATGAGAGAATAAAATAGAGTAAGTTTAACATCGTACATTAAACACATGATTTTATTTGTTAAAAAAATGGAATTATCATTAATTAATTAAAAACTAGTAATTTAAGTTAGTAAATTAATGATTATCTAGTAGTTTTTGAAAATTTTTATAAGAATGTGGCAAAAATAATATATTGATATTCAATAAACAAATACAAAATAATTTTGGACTTTTTCTTTGTTATGAAATAGATATAGCCCTTATCATGATTTACAAAATGGATTTTTGAACATTAAATAAAAATATATACTTGCAGACATAAATTTATTTTAATATTAAAGCATTTTAAATCAATCAACTAGAGCTGAAAAACGGGTGAAACTAAATGAATCACTTTTTTTTTTCTTTTTACAAATTACAACTAATGTTGATATAAAAGTTTAGTACTTTCATGAATATTTCAAAATTCATCCTTAAATATGCAAAAAATACAGGTTTTATACTACCAACGTTTCAGTGAAAGAAGCCTCTTTTGGATAGTGACATAAATTCTGTTATAGAATAGAACAATAGATGGCATATTTTTCATCACAAAATGCTATTTTGTTTTAAACATTTTCTTCATAAGTTCAAATATTTTTTCTCAATGAATTCCATAAATCATTTCAAATTGTAATCATTTCATCTGAAAGGAATAATACCCACATCATATATATATATATATATATATGTTTACTCAAAAATGTCATACATGTAAAGACTAGTTTGGTCAAGTGAATTATAAATACTGGATATTTATTTTTAAGCAATTAAATTCAAATTAAAAACTCAGAAATTTTTTAATGAATTATAAATTTATAATGCAGATAATTAAAACTTGATTTTAGCTGTAAAAATAAATAAAACTTTATTTCAAAATAGATTTAAAAGCATTATTAAAATTTCTTAAGCTAATTACCAAATAATATTAATTTAATGAAAAATAATTACCTTTCCTTAATTTAAAACCAACTTTAAGAACCCAAAACTTTAATAAGAGATTTTAACTGAAAATATTGATTGGAATTTTCATGTCTTTATAATTATGTTACCACTTTCTTACATTAAACATAGAATATTACTTCAAACTTTTAAATACATTTTACAAGCAAAATGAAATTAATACTTGTAGTAATAATTTATAGTTAACATTTTCTCAGTCTCCATAAGACTTATTTTGATTACACATTATACAGAATATACCACATCAGCCATTTCATCACCTTCAAAATAGCACGTTTCAGATTTACTTACATAATAACTATCAATCAAAAATTGTCATTGAAATTTAAATAAATAAGTTACATATTGTCAGTGAAATTTTAACAAATAAAATACATGCTGTCAATTAATATTCTGTAGATTAATATTTGCATTATATTGTATTAACATTTAAATTAAAAGCTTCCAATTTTATTCATGAAAATATTTATTTTTATTCATTGGTAAAATGTTGTATTTGATTTAAATCGCGCTTTCAATTCAGTAAAATAAATTATATTAAATAAAGTTTTCATAATATACATTGGATATTTAAATCAACGAGAAAATTAATAGTCATATTCACGCAGTTTCGAAATTAAAAGAATTTAAATATGCATTCATTATAATTTACATTATAATAATGAATTAAATTTTGGCAAAAAGTAACATTTGAAATAAATAATAAAATTTCCAAACACATTTATATATATTATTAAACGTTATCAGTTAAGCAGAAATTTCAAATATTATAAATATTACATATGAATATAAATTCAATAGAATTCATTCATTCACACTTTCGAATAGGAAAGTTTATATCGTGGTGAAAAGTCACAAATATGAAGATTTGATTTAGTCATTCAATTAATTATAAGAAATAAAGACTTACTGTAATGTTTCTGCACTCCTTTGTTCAATTATACTTATATTTTAATTCAAATAGATCGCCTTTACAAAATGAAGTCATATTCCTCCATTTTTAACGAAACTAAACCGAAAGCATAAAGCCACGTGATGATTTAAACCAATCGGAGCACATTTGCCTTAATACCATAAACACGTCAAAAAAAAAAAGTGAAAATTGCTTTGAATCCAGGATGGAGTGGTTGAAAGAGCACTTCTCTACCCAATTAAGTAGAAAGGGATTCATTTTATATCTTTATGGAGTACAAAATATCCATCGCTCATCCAGTGGTGAAAAGCCACTCAATTTTTTTAAGAGTGTACTAGCCATTTTTTAGCAGTAAGTTTATCACCGTACTTAACACAGGATGACATTTATATAAAGTATTGAATGTTTTTTTAATCTTGAATATCCGACATCAATACATTTTTATTCCGCAGATAAAGATATTTCATATTCAGGTCTTGCTTTTGACCACAGCAAAGGAGGAGTAGTTGACTACTTTTGTGCGTCGTTCTTCTTCTACACATCTCTTCACCTAATTTAAAAAAAAAAAAAAAAAAAAAAAAAAAAAAAAAAATAAAATTTTTATAATATTTGTATTCTTGTTATATTCATTTTGTATCTTTATGGAGTACAAAATATCCATCGCTCATTGAGTGGTGAAAAACCACTCGATTTTTAAAGAGTGTACTAGTGGGGAACATTGGAATTTACATAGCTTTTAACGTGCATAGATTCTCCGATATAAGTCTGGATAAATTATATAGTCGTGTAGATGATTAGAGATTTCAGTACTTTCGGACTGTATCGAACTATTTATGTCTGAAGTAGAATCATTTGATTAAATGTGTACATTTGAAAAAAAAAGCAATTTAGAATTAATCTGGTTCAATATTTTAATGCAAAAACTAGAGATCGAGAGGAAAAATTTAAAAATTCTGGATTATAAAGAGAATTAAAACTCTCATATTAGCATAGAAAGAACTTATAATATAGAGAATAAACAATTTTTTATTATTAGTTTTACTTTTTTAAGGTATTTTTTAAAAGTTTTACAGTTAGAAATTAATATTACTTGAATTTTTTAAGAGTAACTCAGGAAAATTCTCAAGGCATGAATGTTTTTAATTTCCTTTTCGGTCGCTTAAGACAAAGCTGCAAGATTTTAGTTTCGAAAGACAATTAAATGACATGCGCAATTCTCACTCTCTTTAGAGATCCGTATAATTTACAAAACATTAACAAACATGTGTACCGAGACTATCACCCTCAAAGCACAAGAGAATAACCCACTTCTCTACCATGCTCTTTTAACCACAAAATTGCGTTAATGAGTTTTTCATTGATAATAAGATGTATTAGAAAATTGCATGATTATGTATTACATGATATTTTACCTTAGAAATGGGAGGATAAGTTGGAAATTTTCAAATAGAAACGACAGTCAATTTCTAATCCTCCCCCCCCCTGCTTTAATTTCAACCACTCGTCAAATAATGTCATGCATCCTAGTTCAAAACTTTATTAAGAGGTGCCTCGCTGGTTACCATAACTCAAATGAATTTAAAATGGAGAAACTATCATCCTATTTAGGTCTTTACTTATCGATATAAATGTTGAAATCCCCTTGCAAAAATATTAGAAACTACCTTAAAACTTTTTATTATTGAATCATGTATTGTATCCTTTACGTTATACATGATTCCATTTAGACGGGTGATGGTCATTATAAAGTATTTGAATGTTCATCACATAATTTGCCTCCGGAGGTCTTTTCCTAGGTAGTGGTGCATATTCATGTGTTGCAAGGAAGAAAACTCCCAAGCGCAGTCCATGACAGACAAGCATCTTTAAGGCAGAAGCTCAACATCCATCTTTTGTTTTCCAGCAGCGGCTGCTATTGAACCCGAGATCTTCTGTATTATCACTCGACTATAGGTAGCAAATAAGATTCCTTTTTGTCACTAAGTAGTTTGGGTATCTTAGCAGCCGAAGATCTCTGTAAAGCATTCATCACCTACCACGTAATCATCTTCCAGAAGGACATTTTATAGGTAGCCGACTGTACTTACGTATTGCAAGAGAGAAAACCATGAAAACTCTCAAGCACCCACTGCAATAAATGTGCATGTGCACTAAGCGCATGCGCATTTTATATTTCTAAATTATTGATCTCAATATATTTTACAATTTCAATTTACGCTAAAATGCATTATAGTTAAATGCTATTAACAATAGACACTAAAATCCTAGGTTCACATTAATTAAGGTTACTATAAAAGTTAGCTTAGATTAAAATAAATAACATGACCAAGTTTAATGCAAGGTTGGTCTCATTATTAACAATAATATTTCTACACACTTATAATTAAAACAAAAAAAAGTTTTCTTAAAATGGAACTAAAACTCCTTACAGTGCTTAAAAAAACTACACAACTAAAACTTCCACGTTACTTTAGAGGATATATGCAGATGCGCGTGCAACCCACGTGGAAGAGCAAGTAAGCTACAGTGCTGTACCGAGAACACTAATGATGTGTTTATCTGAATCCTCTTTCTCACAATGTCACTCATACCACTCATACGAGTTCTTCCCCTTCGTCTTTAGATTCTGGTAATTAGCATTACAGTCACAGCTTCTATGGAAAATATAATACATTCTGGCTCACACACTCACACCATGTCCTTTCACAGCTCTAAAAGATGGGCATACCTTTTTTTTTAAGAATTTTACTTTAATGCAAATTTGTAATCCCAAATTTAAACTAAAATAGGTAGTAGTTAATAGAATAAAATAGATAGTAGTTCTGCAGTGGGGTTAATAGTAATCTCAACCACCTTTTATACTTATTTAATCTCTTCTGCTTTAATTTACATTACTTAAGTTTTCATTTTTAATTTTCAACTTTTCCTCGCTTCTTATGTACCCAAATGTAATTTGTTCAAATGAACCTCTTTCTTTGACATGTGATACAGCTATAGGCTTGAAAGTCCAACATTGTATTCATTTTTAGTTTTCAACTAATTAGTCGAGATCTGGATTTCAGCGGGCGCCTGGCACTTTGTGCGAGGTGTTTATTCCTCTAGTTTGAAGAGGGGCTAGAACCTGATAACCGATAGGTACAGGCCAGGGCCTCTTCTTCTCGTTGTTGTTGTTGTACAGCTCATCGCCTGGGTTCTCCTTGGTAACTCAACGCATCCGGTCTTTGTCTTCTCTCCAACCCCCGATTCCTTTTCTCTCCCTTTTGGCTATCCAGTTATTTCACTTCATCATGTGCTCTCTCCGCACGAGAGCTTTGGCAGATGCATCAGCAATTTCATTACCCTCAGGGCCTGTGTGATTTGGGATCCAGCAGAACTTTATATCATATCTCTTCCCAGCAAGGGGATTTGATATTTGGAAAATCTTGGGCACAACCGGATGGCAGTAAAAATTTGAATTTCTTAACGCTTCTAATACACTTATACTGTTAGTATATATGCAGAATTTGAAAGAATTTACGATAATCACAAGCTAAAGGGCTTGACATATTGCCCCAGCTTCAGCGGTAAAAATGGAGCAGGACTTATGAAGGCTGTAACTATAAATCGTGTTATTAAAATTTATGCCACAAGCAATTTGTCCTGCAGTTTTGGAACATTCCATTAATACCGGCGTGTAAGAAGAATACTAACAGCGGTGTAATAAGAAAAGCTGCTGAAAAATAATTGGTGTTGTGTCCGATTTTCTATATTGATTGAAAGAATTGATTACAGCTCTCTCTCTGTGGATATAAATGTATGCCTGTTTTTTTTAAAATAGACATCACATAGATCTGTAAATAAAAGATGAGTTTTAGTTCGACTGAGAAAAGGTTAGAGCTTCGTATAATCATTTCATTGGAGGAGTAGTAGACAAGGAGCATAATAGATGGTGAGTATAAGACATAATTTTAGCGTAATCACGGAGAGACGGCTGTATTCATCTCATCTATAAAGGCAGTTGAAGACAAATTGCATGTAGATTCTGGATGGGTGATTAGCGGAATGCGCCTGAACATATTCTCAACGCAGAGTTATGCACTATATCGAGTCTGCATAAAACAGAAGACCTAGGAGATCCATATACAACACAACCGTAGTCAATAGGAGATAAAATAAGTAAAATACCTGATATACTCGAAGGAGTGACGTACGATCAGCACCCCAAGATGTATTTGACGTATTTGATTTTAAAACTATCCCCCTTCCTTTTAACTATGAAAAATTTTGCATTTATGTTTGTCGCTAATTGCTCCTTTGGGAGATTTGAATAATTAACATTCTCCATTAAAATAAATATAAAATTTCGGAACCTGACGCCACTACAGAGTCCAACAAGGGGATACAGAAGCTGCACCAATGCTAGCTAGGTCTTATGCGCTCACAGTATATGCCTGAGATGACATCCTCTCTTAAATTCGTCCAGTAAATGTACCAATCTCTTGATCCACAAAGCCGATTGATGTGCTGAGGACCAAACACATTTCTCGTTTACTTGAAGCAGAGGCCAAAATTAATGTGTTAGTCTTTGGGGGCCTCAATTACCAGGACCCTCTTTTCCAGGGACACAGGTCTCCACGCATGGCAAATATGTTGGTGATTTAGTCCCCAAGAAAATCTATTAGCAACAGAGTGGCGATAGCAACTCAAGGGGAGCCTCAACGTTTTGCGGGGCAACCACAACGAGGGAGAAGAGAAGAAAAAGTTTAAGAGTACAGGAGAGAAGAAAATAAAGAAGAGGATAGATCACTGGGGTACCTGGGGATTGTGACACTCGTGTTTACTAAAGAGAGTAAGCGACCTGAGGGGGACCGAAATGTTGAGAATCTCTGATCTAACCAAAGTCGTTCTTATTGAAAGGATTCATGCAATTTAAAAGTTCCATAAAATGGAATATGTCTCAGTTAATTTGGCTAGGAGAGGAGAAAGTAAGCTCAGGTGTCGATCCCCCCAGTTGAATGTACTTCAAAATGATAAAGCTGCTTTCTGTGTTTACCACCTTCAAGCGACTGAAACAATCAGCCGTAATTCAGGTGTAATTTAATCTGACTTATACCAGCATATTTTGCTACAACTACTGTTTGGGAATGTAGCCAAATGTACCTCTCCTGTTCTAATTCATAGTTTAGGATTAAAAAAAAAAATCTGAGTCTAAAAGAAAAAGATGCCAGTTTATTTTATTTGATCCAATCAGAAAATGTAACAAAATTTCTCCCTAGAGCCGTGGAAGCCTAGTGGTTAGGGTATCGGCCTTCAATTCAGAAGGGCTAAGTTTGATTCCCTATGCCGCCAAAGATCCACCGAATACACGCGATATACATGGTCATTAAATCTGTGGAATCGAAAGTCCTGTGGTTATTTCCATTTTTCTGATTTTAATTATTGGCGGTGATTTGGTCATAAATTTGCAAAAGATAAATTTAATAAAATAGGATATATATTTGCAAAATAACGTTTTATGATCATTTTTTGGCTCACAGGAAATATATTAATTTTGCTACTTAAAAACTGTTAGCACAAATAATTTTTTTCAATCTATTCTTTTTCATATTCTATTCTTAGAAAAAAAAATGAAAAAATTTTAAATAGAAAATTTCTCTAGATTCTTTTTAAAGTTCTGTTTCAAATTCAAGGAAGCTTAGATTCCGTCTTTCCTTTGTCAGGATGTTTTAAAACGAAATATATTCCTTGTGAATTATATCTTCACTTAAATCTTGAGCCATGAGCATATGCTTATAATAATATATCATTATTATTAAAAAGTATTCTCAAAATACAGAAACTCAAAAAGAATTCTATGAATTTGTGGTTTCATTTCCTGTCATTGAATGCGATTTTCTATATATATCTTACAAAAGATGAAATCAAGAATAAATTATTAACTGTGTGAAATTAGTTATCATGTAATAAAATAATTATTATAATATGTATAAAAAAACTGCATATCAAACACTTTGTTCTTATGAAAATTAAATTTCTTTTATGCGTGAACCTATTTCATGGCTGAAATAAGTCAATATTCATAACTCCTATATATTATTCATATCAAAATACTGTTAAACCATTGTAAAAATACAATAGTTCATGAATAAAATTACTATTTTTGAGAAATAATGTATGAATATCACCTTAAAAAGAAACACAATTATTTATATGAATAGTATTTAGAAAATACATTCAAGATATTTTGAAAAATTAATGAATTTTTTCAAAACCTGTAAAACTGATTATTCAATATTTTAAAAAGTAAGGCACATAATTTTTTTTTAAAATGTTAATATATTTAAGTAAATACTTTTACATTTCAATAATGTCGATTTAATTTTATAAAATTAAATCGACAAAAAGTTACAAAAGGAGTCTTAAAATCATAGTACAAATCGAATGAATACATTAGTATAATGCAACTAAACACTAAAAATTTTTTCGTTTTAAATTTCGAATTAGAAATTTCGAGATAGACTCAGATTCATCTGCCTCATACATTCGGGTGAGCCGGTTTACATCTTTAGTTAGACTCAGATTCGAAATTTAAATTTCCCAAAGTTTTCTTTTCCTTGACCATACAAAAGTTACAGAAAAAATCATATTTATTTGCAAATATGTATATTATATAACTAAAATTATCGTTACGAATATGATAGACTTCTGCTAATAGTTGCGATAAAAAATATATTCATTTGCAAAATGAGTGTTTACAAACAGCAACAGTTGCACATAATTTTCGGATAAAAGTTTGGATAATGGTTATTAAAATGACTGTTTTTCTTCTATTAACTAAAGCAGTAATTTTTCTAATTTCTGAATTGCGAATAAGTATTAAAAAACCGAAATAAAGTTTCAGAAAACGTAACAGAAAATCATTTATATCACTCTACCTCTGCGAATGATTTTCGAACCATATTCAAATAGGAAGTACATAAAATCTCTCACTACGGAGTTTTCTAATTGGATCAAAGATTATTAAACTGTATGTCAATTTATCGAGTCATACAAAGCCACGAATCAGGAATTGCCATTAATTGCAATATTGCAATTGCTTTGATCTAAAAATAAAGCTTTAACATGAGAATCAGTCTTGAAATAAAAATTGAAAGTACATGATTATTCTAATGTTTCAGAATTCTGAAATGCTATAAAAGCATAAGACCATAAAATTTATTCAATGCCCCATAATAATTTTACATTCTTTCGTATACTTTAATGGCATTCAAGAAAAATAAATGCCTTAAAAATATTGCAAATTTGCGTGATCAATAATTCTTGAACAAATGCTTTTGTCGTGCTTTTGCGATAATCGTGACAAAGTTATTCCATTTCTTTGTTCAGTGTTGCTACAAAAGCATTTAAATCTTTTTTCATATAATTAATTTACAGGAAAAATGTTCAGTATGGAAAGTATTCGTAGCAAATTGTTTTAAAAACTATTCAGTTGTATCAAATTTTAACTTTATTTTAGCTTTTATCTGTATAATTTTTTCTATTTTACAACGTTTTAATTTCACATAATATTTTCACATTCCCTAAAAATCTCTTTTATAAGAAAAATATAACTTCTGTTTGTACTAAATGATTTTATTACTTTCTTTAAAAATTTTGTAATTCATACTTGAATCATAACATAGTGACTGATTGTTATATTGACTAAAAAACTGATTTCCTTTTCTTATTATAAAAATAGATAAATTAAAAATATTTACGAAAATTTAAAATTATATAATATGCATTCATAAGTAGAATTATAGTTGAAAGCTTTAAAAAATGAATATGTATTCTTATAAAATCAATAATACCATGTGAATGTTATATATAATTATAATTTTATTAATCAAATACTCAACAATTATTGGAAAGCTTCGACAATTTTTTATATTTGTGAAACACAAATGATTAAGAAATAATTAAAAGAAACTTTTACTATTAAAAAAGAAATTATGTGTATTAATGAAAACTAGTTTTTATACTGTGTCTTATTTAAATTACAACAAAGGTAAAAGTATTCGCATAGTTACAAAAATATTGATTTTCACAATATCTTATTAATTAGCCAAAAATTAATAAAATATCTATAATTTTAAAGTTCCGAATTAAATTTCTTGAAAATATGATATAAAATAAGAAAATTTTCCATTGATAAAATAAAAAATAACACTAAATTACTAATGTAAATAGAAAGTTAACGACTAAATTTTTCCGCCGCATTTTCTTTTAGAATTCTAGCATGACTTAAAACTTTTTTGCAATGTATTCCCATTCAACTGAAAACACCTGTTTTTACCAATTAGGAATGCATGTGGTTGTATCATTACAACTATTTTCGTTGCTGTTTATTTTTTTTACATTGAACATATTTTTATTGCATTTAAATAATAAATTGTGAGCTTTTATGCAATTAATTTCTCAAAAAGCAATTCCAAACTATAGGAGTTTTGTAATATTTAAAACATGTTTGGTGCATTTCAAACGTTATAAAGATAAAAAAAGGATTCTATGTAGAATGCAAATGCAAAAGAAATTACTTGTAATAAGAACTTAAAGTGACAAATTTAGTTATTTGATTTATCGATGTCCAATGTATCTAAAACAGAATAATGAGAGATATAATGCCTTATGTACTTATGAATGTCTTATTTATTTAATGTGTGTTACAGCTAATGAAATTCCACATAGAATTATCGAAAAGTATTCTTTTATGACTCCAAGTGATAATGCAGGTAAGAAAATATTTATATTTATTGTTTCTTGCGAAGTAAATGATAAATTCTAAATTTTGATTTCGATTTTATATTTTACACATTAAATAAAATAAAAATATTCCTTTATTTACTTTCTTCCTTTTTAAGTGATTTAATTAATTGTATATAGATGAATATTTTTTTCCTATTGTTTAACAATTTATTTATTTTAATAATTATATAATAAAAAATTCAAGATTAATATTCAAGATTATAATATGAAATAAATAATTATTAAATAAAATATATATTTATTTTATTTATTATTTGAATTTTTACAGATTTCGATATGAGCCCCATGATTGATTTAATTTTTAATGATGAGCTAAAATCAGTAAAAATGAAAGTTAGACTATCGGCCACCGCTCTACGGATACCTAGTGGTAACTTAAGATTCACATATTAACATGATGTTGGTTCTCTTTTTGCATCGATGATAGCCTGCACAAGACTTTCCGTCACTTTTTTTCATAAAACCTTTGTCGAGCTGGCAACTGAATGGTTGGTTCTCTAACTTTCAATTCATCTGTTCGTGTGCATTTGATTCGCACTTGAAGAGTATATGTTCGCAGTTATGCAATGTCCACTGTAAATTCTTGGTCTAAGTAATTCTCGTGTTTAAAAAAGTGACTGTATTGGGTTAGCTAAGCATCAAATCGTTGCAGTTTTTTCATTATAGAGAAGTAGCTCTTATATTTTATTATCTTAATATTTTCCTCATGATTTCTTTGATTGTGTACAAACATTTTTTATATTAGTAAAATTTATTTTATGAAAATGATACGTTATTTTTATAGTTAGTGAAAAATAAAGTATTTTATAATACAATAAAATGTTTAAATAAATGTTATAAAATAATTATGTTTATTGCTAATACTGTAAATAATTAACAATTTATGCTAATTATGAAACTATTTTAATGTTTAAGTAATTAATAATAACTTAGTATTTGTGCGTGCAAAAGATTCAAGTCCTAATTAGTTATTTCAAAAATAGTAATGACATTTAAAATATAAAGAAATATCTTCACATGTAATGAAAATGTATCGGGGCATATTAGTTCTCATGAAAAAATATTCTTTAAAATGTATCAAGAGTTGAACAGCTCTAGACTTGAAATTTAAAAATAATTTTACATTATTTTAGCAATTACAAATATTTTTTTTAATAATGGTGGATGTTGGGTGATTAACCCTTCGACACAACACAAGGCCTGAAACTGCTACTCAGTGGACACCTGTAAACCAAGTCACGCAGGCGAATAGCATTACCCTCGCTATACCACCACAAACCCGTTTATACAGTGGTCCACATTCTTGCACCATCTCAGAAGAAAGATCCACAGGGAGAAAGTAACATCCATACCCGAACCGGAATACGAACCCGGCACCTATTGCCTAGGAGTCAGAAGCGCTAGCCACTCAGCCATCGGCAGGCAAACTAAGTTATTACAGTTATATATCTATATTAATACTAAGTTAAGTACAATTGTTAAAAACAATAAATTAAAAATAGAAAATTTAAATAGTGAATTTTGAAAGTGAAAAACAGGTATCTCAAAAAACTATCAAAATGTGCGTGTTTAACATAAGAAAAATTTGCTAATAAAAAACAATTGTATAATATTTTGACATAGAGATTTTGTATCATTAAAATACCAGCATTAAAACAATAAGTAAAAATTAGACACTCAAAAACAGTGAAAGGTTTACTATGTTTACTTAAGAAAACGCATCAAAGATTATTCATATTTATAAAAATATAGCTAAATGGAATGTTTTATTTTTGTTTATGTAATTTTGGAAGTTTTAATATTTTTGTTATTTTAAAATATTTTTTTTAAAAAATCAAGATTTGTTTGTATTTTACTTTTAAAAATTTTAGATGTTGTGTAAATATGCTATCAGGCAATAAGTTACTCAAATTTTTGAGTATGTTTATAGAAAAAAGTGTTGTGTGTGAATAAGCATTCGGTTCTGGTATATGGTTGTAAATGCTTGACCCATTAAAAAGTATAATTTTTTAAAATACTGAAAAAATGTTTTTGAATGAATTCAAAATTGTTGAGCAGGGAAAATTCGTTACAACTTTTGGAATATACAAGGTACTTAAACTCTCATATGTTTTCTAATTAATATGAGTTTTTAAGTGCCTTGAATTAAATTCATTGGTTGAACGACGTCTCAAGATGCGATAAATCTAACAAAGGGAATCTTTCGTAATACTTATGCGAAAAAAGATTTGAAAGAAAATCACCTGTCAGATGTGAGTAAGAGGAGAAAACAGATTTCGTTGAGGTGCGAGAAAACGCTGTTGGTTAAGAGGATGTTGAAACAGTTAAGGCCTACAGCGGGCTAAAGTTGCTGATGCAGAAGGTAAATAAAACACCAAGTTTCAACGAGATTTTAATGGTCGAACTGTACCTATCAATTGATATATAAAAAATTGTCTCAGTTGATTAAATAAGAAATATCTTTACCAGACATTGATTATATTTTCTAATGGAGTATTTACAACAAAGGTTAATAGAAGTGAATGATAAACGTAACGTTTTCTAATATGACAAAGAATTACTATGTTTTTGGTGAAATTAAAATTATTAAATACTAAGAAATACTATGTTTTTTGGTGAAATTAAAATTTTGCATGTTATTGAGCAAAAAATAATAATCTATTGTATAATATTTATAATCTAAAATATGCATATGTAGAGTAAGACTATTATCTCTCTGTCTCAATGTTAATATTTATATAATTTTCACCCCCTACCGATAGGCTTTAATTTAAAATATATGTTTTTTTATTTATTGATAGCACAAAAACATTTTGCCCAAAACACATTTATGAAGTTTTTAATCTGTGTAACAAATTGTGAATAAAATATAAGCAAACTGACCTTTAAAATCCATATAATACGGTTACAGAATGAAATATTCATTCTATATGTTGCATTTTATGATATATATATGTGCGTAATGTAAAATCCCCGGTGTCAACTAATATTGGATGATTTTAAATTGATTTACAGATTAGAAGGGGTGTTAGCATCCCTCCAGACAAGCAATAATTAATAAGGAACATGGGCAGAAAAAAAAAAGAAAAATTTTAGAGTTTCAGCCTAAACTCACAAGAGTGCTGAAAAAGTGGATGAGTGATATCAAAAATTGTTAATCAGATTTATTGTTTAGTGAAAACGCTCTGCAAGTCCTCAAAATGACGACCAAGCGTGTCGTTGTACAGTTGACACTGGCGAAGGAATGACTGGTGCAACATCACAAAAATTTCTGGTGTCATGTTAATTTTGTACTCTGCAACAATGGTTCTCGTCACAAGATCTTCAGTTAAGTCTATTGACAAATCGTGCACTTAAGGAGAAAGAGTTAAACGAAGTCTCAAGAGAACAAAGATCCCAAGCCACACACGTCCGTCTCGTCCGATACATCGCTTCAAGAAGTTACATACAGGGATGACAAGCTATTGTTGTTAGTCCAACGTGCTTCCCGGTAGATATTTCTTTTGAATTTCCATCTAACTGGTAGAGCCCATCTCTAGCCCTAGAAACAACAGAAGTAGATTTCACAACAAATATGACAGATGTGCTCATGATGACGAGGTTTTAAGTTGCAAGACCTAGTTAAGTTCAAGTTACATCTGATCCTACATTGTCAAAACTATAAAGATATACATATTAAGTGGTTCCCAGCAAACCTCGACAAAATCGAACTCTAACAACTCCTCAAACTATCCAAAATCCAATCTGGGGATCCTACAGAATGAACTCCAAATAGATTGCAAGCAGGATGCGTCTGACAACTCCTCTTCAGATTAACAACATCATAACTGCTTTGCACTATGTTGATTGTATATTTGTATATAACTGTAAATATATTCCACAGTTTTGTATGTATATATATTTTTTGTAATAAAGGCTTGTTAGCCTCCAAATTTTCCAGTCAGATCGAGTCACAATGAATCATCGCCTTTTGAGTTATTTTTGTCATCTGCTACCTTTCGAGTGTTTTTCTGTACTTCTGTACTTTGTATCTCCAGCTCACGTTTGGCACGTACTGTGCTCTTGACTGTTCGAGCTTTGTGATTCTGGATTACTATGGCACGTCCTCCACCGTATACCTACGGGTGAGTCTGTTTCTAAGGTTATACCCAGAGGTATCATTTCACACGGAGGACATTGCGACCACGACCTATTCAACGTGCCCCACCCACCTTTAGAAAACACTATGGCTTATCGATTAAATAGAGATTCGAACCCACTACCATCCGATAATCAGAACGATGCTTTCACCCTCCAAGCTACCACGCCTCTCCCTGAAACGACAAGTACAAAGAGCATTAAATCCAGGTAGCCAGAAAGGAATGAAACCAATCACCTTATAAACCGCACTCACGCAAACCTCGGCGAAAAGCGCGCTTAATCCCTCTTTATCGAGGCCCTTTTCCTTGCTTGACCCATTGTTCTATGGTAATTGTTGCTCTATTGGAAAAGTATTATCCCCCTTTTAATTTGTAAAAACATATTAGAATCACACATTCTCTATCATAAAGGGAGATTACATATTTTACATTGAAACCAAAAAATAAATACCTATAAAAATTCAATAATAAATTTATCTAACTTTAAATAAATGAAAGTAATGTATAACTCCTGAAACAAACAATGACATCTTACCCTACAAGATAATTTATGTTTTTCAATGCCATTGCAATACAATAGCTGTTGTAATTGACTTATGATGTCATATCTTTTATTAGAAGTGATGCCTAAGCCATTCGTCAAACGCAGTCAATCAAATCAAGATAGAACAAAGGAGGCGACATCTTTCAGCTACGTCAGTGACGTTTACGACCAGATCTCTCCTACCAGAGAGGCAACCACCCCTTTGTCGAGGGTGCATCGTCGAAGAGCAATCGATCCTAATCCGTCGACAGTAAATGCATCGACGTTGGCTACAGCGCTGTATGCTCCTCCAACCTACCAGAATGGCCGATACCACGGGTAAGATCCGAGTTTAAATGGCATCCCACAGATACTCTCTCCCAGCACATCTACAAGAATCGGAGACTTTATTCTTTGAAGGACGTATGTACAATATTTAAAAAAAAGTGCAATGATTTATGTCATTTTTAACTGTATAAAATGCTTCACGGTTCATTAAAAATAGATTTTTGTTCATAGTCAACATATTGTTCATATTTATGTGAGTAAAGAATTTAAAAATTAGTTTGTGGAATTTAAGTGACACAAACCAAAAACACTACGCATTTTATGGTGTGATGTTTTTTAAGTAAAAGTAAAGATATATTTTTGGGAGGACTTAACAGTTTCTTAGTCAGATTTGAAAAACAATACACCTTTGCTCAAACATTTTAACTCAAACAACTTAACGTCACACAAAAATAAATATTTAAATAAATTCTACTGTGAGCATTTATTGAAAGAAAAGATCGCTAGAAAGTTAACACTCAAGGATTGTGTTATATTTATTTGTTTCAATAATAAGAGCCATATCGATAAGCATAAAGAGCTGATTATGTGAAACAGTTTCATTTTCAAACAATATTAAAACAACTTTCTTCTATGAATTTTAAATGGTACTAATAATACATTTTATTTGAAATGTTTCTGAAATAATTACAAATCATCAGTTATCTTGAAACAATTAGCCAAAATATTATTTGTAATTTATATTTAATTACTTTTTTAATTATTTAATACTTAGAATTTTATGATGATGTAACATTTGAAAGCAAAATAAACATCACCTGCAGTTAAATTTCATGAGTATTTTCATACTAGTTCCAGATCAGGTAACTAGTATGAAAATACCAAAGTAATCATTCAATAATTGTTTCAAAGTTAAAATAATTTTGCTTTTTTTAAATGAAGAAAATTTGTATTTTTTAAAATATTTTATAAAATGAAATGGCACATATGCCGTATAATCCAGGATTCCAAATTCTGAATTTTTTGGCGATGAAGAAATGTTGACAAGATGACGCATTGTGACGTGCGCAATGACGTAAATACTAGGGTTGCCAGAAAAGAATTTTCTGAATAATTTGTATAAGTCTCCATATCTATGACTTTTAAAAGATCAAGTTGTCAGATATATAAGAAAATCCGGCAAAAAAAATCAAATCTTCCTAGATAATACGACACCTGTACCATTGAAATTTATGATAAAAATTAAATCTCAATCAATTTACATTATAAGTAAAATATTTCCGTGTTGGTACTCAATTTGAAATCAAACCTTTTTATAATAAATATCATGGAAAAACTATCAAAAATTGTAAATTTCCTATTTAGCCGTAGAAATCATCTGTATTTTGCTTATTATTCATCGAATGCATTTCTTTTATTCAAAAGAATACGCAAAGATGTAATATTTTTATCTAGGAATAATTTTAATGAAAGAAGCCTTCATTATCATAAAATTATATATATGTATATAGTATATCTATCTATCTATACACACACACACACACACACACACACACACACACACACACACACATTTGGCCTGCTTTCTTTTAAATTGATGAAGTTATTATCTTCAAAATTTTCATAGAGTTTGTATTGTAACTTGATTGGAAAAGCATTTAATCTAAAAGAAATTTTAGTATCATTGAAAAATAAAGAATCTATATGGTGAAACGTAAAATTCTTGAAAAAATGGGACAATGAGAGAATATTTAAAGTGTGATTTTCTAGAATTTTTTCATATATTATGGTTTGTTACAAATAGTATCATATTCGAAAATAAATATGTAATGCTGCGGTTTTTTATATTTGAAGTTAACTGAAATTTTGAAGCATATTTTTTAAGTTAATAAGGAATTCGGCACACAGTATATTTCTAAATATTTTTAAAATATAAAAGTGTGATTTTTTCTGTAATCCAAAGGTTTGATTATCGCACGCAACCTGATCATAAAGTTTAGTTTTATGACTAAAATAATAACTAGCCAAAAAATGCAAAATGGAAAATATAATATTTTTATAAAATAACTGCATTACGAAGAAAAGAAAAGATATTTATTGAAGAATATGAAGAGGAATTTGTTTCTATAACAAAAATATATTTAGCAGAAATGTTTATATTCTTGGTTCATTAAAAATGTATTTATTTAATCATTTTAAATTAATTAATATTTATCAATTTGTAAGTTTAAAAATGAATGCTGATAATAAATAACAAATATTTTTCATTGAAATTAAATTCAAAAATTTTCATAGAAAATACGGAGTGCTCAACGCGAAGATTATTTGACATTTTTAAGTATAAAAAATACTCAATAGCAATGTGAAATAAATTTTATCAAAGAAAATAGATTATATAATAGTACAGTATAAAAAATAAGATCAAATTTGAAGGGTTTGCTTATGTTGTACGTGTATGTTTTTGCTCCAATATTAGTTCCGTAAACTACCACAAAACACGCATTGGGTAAATTTTCTTGCAAAAATTTAAAGAGGTAATATAAGTAATATATATATAGACGTATGTATCTATACGATATATCACATAAATACATATATAAAAATAAATATTGCCATGAGTTACAAAAATTCATATATTGCCATGAGTTTTCAATGAAACAAAAACCATGATTGTTCTCCAACACCTATTATGCAGTTTCTTTGATTTTTATTTGATTAAAAATCCCAAGTGTGATAGATGTTTTCAAACAAATTTGAGCGAGAATTTATCATACTGAAAATCAACTTCAGTATGAATCGTGTTGCTTTTGTTTGTTTCAGGAAGCTCACACTCGTTTAATATATTATAGCTCATTATTATTTCTATCAATAATAACTATAGTCGTCATAGTTATTATTGACAGAAACTATCATGATAACGTTGCAGAAAGATAAATATGATGAATATAATTAATTTTTAAATATAAGCATATGTGTATATGATTTAGCCTCTATCTCTAAAACCAACAATGCGAGTTCTTTTACCTTCGGTTCACGTGTTCATGGATTCGAATCTCACCTAGGGTGTTTTTAGCGGCTCAATCCATTTTAAATTGTAGCTGTACCGTTCTAAATAGCCGTCGTGCGCAAAGCTTGACCGTTTAGCAACAAACCAAACCGAAATCCCCAAATTTCAAAAACTAAGTTCTTAGAATGTTAGCCTTAAAAAAGTATCACTTATCTTTAGATAATTCCTGCTAAGAAAATAGAACATTGATCCCCCCTTTTAAGGCATATAAATTCGGTTTCCGGCTGGAGCGTGATTGCTTATAATGTTTCAAATGAATTTTAGGCTGTAGATCCTAATTGAGTTAGCCTTTGCAAGCGAAAAGTTACCTTTGAGCAATATACCAAAAAGTCAAATATTTCTTTCTTCGAGTCATAAAGAACTCTTGTGAAAACAATTGGGACAGGAACTTATGTATATCAGTCTATTTTAGATGTCTCCTTCACCACAAGCATAAATTCTATTTAAAAAAAAATGAGCTATAAAAATTGAAAATAGGCAAAATTTTATTGCATGGCATTACATTTTATTTATGATTTAATTTTTCTAAAGTACTATGAATAGTTATTTTGAATAATTGGAAATAATTTTCCTTCATTTTTTTATTACTTTCATTTTCTGTAAAAACTGCAGATTTAGTTAGATGTGACGCATATTAAATTTTCATAAATGAAATACATATAATTAATGCACACTCACACACACACACATATATATATATACAATTACATATATGTTAATTATATCTAAACACATGTAATTAAATACCCATATGTGATTTCATTTTCTGTCAAAACGATCAATATATTGTGTTGTTGTAATTTCTGAATAAACACATTCTGTACCTCTAATTAAAAAACACATTAATTTAGTAGCTTAACTATGCCTATATGACAACTGTAAATTTATCCGAAACATTCAGAAACATTAAGTAATTCTCTAACACTCAAGTGCGTAATATTATAACACGATTATTCCCTCCAACATCGGTAAATTTGATACAGTTTTATGGAAAATTGAATGATGTTAAGATGATATTTAAAAATATATAAAAATCAGTAAAATTCTTGAAAGTGTATATTTCAGAATTTTTATCGTACTTAGATAATAATTGTTGAGCATAATTTATGTTTATTTTCTTACTAACGAGAATAAATATAGGCGCTCTAAGCGAAATAAATTATTATAAGGACATGTATATGTTCTAACGAGTAAAGCCATTTTTGAATTAAGTAGAACGTTTCTAATGGAATGTCACATTTTTACATTGAATTTTTGCATGTGACGAGGAAAAAGATTCTTCCCACAATTCCATTTGATTCTGAATACAAAAATAAATTCACACAACAAAAAAATTTCAAGGAAAGTATTTTACTTTTATAAGTGTGTTTAAGAAAAATACGGATTATTTGATATGTGCTATACATTTACGGGATAATTTTTTATTTCATTTGGATATTAAATGAAACAAGGTAAATATAAAATATTGTATACTTATAAATGGTTGTTATTTATTTGAGAGTATTTTTTTAGAAAATTTATTATTTTGGATTTATTCATTATTTGAATGTGTTATATATAAATGTTTGCAATACATATATTTATATTTCTACAAATAATCAAATAAAATATAGCAAAAAAATTTTTTTCTGAATATCTTATACCCTATTTCTAGCTCAAGTATTGAATAAAAGAAACTATCATGAAACATTTTTACTGTTGCTTCAAAGAAAACTTTTACATGCTTTTCCTTGCAAATTAGGGGGATAAAAGGATTAATTTAACATTCTAAATTAGTAGTGTGGTCCTCCGTCTCTGGAATCAATATCAAACTGAATCTTTTGTGTCCATGAAACCTGTTTCAGGATACAATAACTGCAGAGGATCGTTTTATAATTCTTTCGGTCCGAAGCAGAAAAAGTGTGCTGTAACTTGTTCCAGTTCACTCTGTAATATCAGATTTAAGAATATTCGGTAGAACGATGCGAAGGCGTCTTCAGTCTCTATGCAAGGCGACCAGTTGTGTATATCCCCCCCCGCATCGGATGGACCCGCTTATCCTGGGCAAGAGAACATCTTTCCTGGACTAGATAGACAGCGATGGATTTCTGATCTTTTACAGATGAGTCCAAATTCACACGGGTGAGCGATTCAAACTGATCTAGAGCGCACCAGATAACATTCATCCAATTCTGTGGAAAGACGTAGTTATCTCAGTCGGTAATTACACTGATGTGTATGAGTTCCAAGGGGGAATTGTGAGTGATGTGAGATATCGGGATGAGACCCCTGATTAACATGTCTGCCCATATGCCCCTCCAATAGAGAATGAATTCATCTTTATGGATGATAATGCATAACATCAAGCTGTAGTTGTTGAAGAATAACTTGAGAACCTTTGTTTGGAGCGAATGGAATAGCCACAGCTCGATCTCTAGACCTGAATCCCACAGAACATTTGTAGAACTATATTAGCAGACAAGTTGCTGCTTTAAGTCCTCTCCCATTTTGCTCGAGATTGCTTTTTTGTTATAAATCATTTATGCGATTTTTTTACGTAAACTTCTATATTGCTATAAATATGCAACTGTTTTGAATAATATCATCAGAATTTGGTATTTCTACACTCATTCATTTGCAAATTAAATGCAAAAAACCGGTTGCTCCTTAATTTTTGGAGGTATATGTATTTTGGACTATATGCATGCTCTTGCATATAAAAATAAGCAACTTAGTAGAATTTCATAGTGAAAATGATGACAATTTTAAATATATAAGCATTCCAATTAACCAACTAAATTTATTAATTACCAGCAAAATAATAACATTTCAAGTAAATTTTGAACATTTAATGGTTTAATATCCGATAATTGGCTTCTTATTATGTGACAAATAATCCCCATAGCAATAAAATTTTTTTATCAATCTTTGCACACTGAAAAATCAACAAATAATTTGATCTTGCATAAGAAATCCGGTTTATTAACATGATTTTAAAATATCGTTTAAAATTTAATTAAGGCAAATCATTCTTCCAATTTAAATACATATTCTCGTTAACGCTAAATGTTGTTAAATGAAGACTTAGGGAGTAGAATTTTGTGTCTTAAATTAAAACAATTTATGGTAATTGGACTGTCAGAATGATCGTTGTTCTACTATTGGACGTCAAACTTGCATTGAGAAAGCTTACGAGATTATCCTTTATTCAATAATATTTATATCAGTCTGAGAAGCTCTAATTTCTCATCTTAAAAATATTTATGATTCGTTCTGATGTGCAATAGACTATTGTCGTCGAACTAGAATACAAACCTAAGAATAAATCCAAAGACCACTTTTAGAAACGATAAGAAAAAGAAATGAAGTAAAGATTAACAGATTCCTTCCTTTTCTTTGATATTCCAAACTAATGAGATATAATAATAAGCAAAGAAATCAGGTCTAAATTATAACTAAGACAGTCATGTTATTGATTTTCATCACATATTTATATTTCGCTCAGTGGTAAACTGCCACCTTAGCTGATAAAAATGCCGCAAATATTTGCTTATTGAGTCTCATTTCACTTAAAAACATCCCAAAATAGAGCTAATGAAGAAATTAAACTGAAAATTTCTTTGAAATTATATATATATATATATATATATATATATATATATATATATATATATATATATATATATATATATATATATATATATATATATAACAAATAATACATTTTAAATCCATACATCGGTATGTGTGTCTTTATTTTCGTATTTTTCAATTAAAAAGGGGAAAATAAAAAAACAAAATATGATAGTTAAATTATTTACGATGGGAAATTAATAGGTTATGAACCGAAACTGACACAATGACCAAATATTATGACTATGCTCTATGGAGTAAAAAATACTGTCTTTGATTTTCCGCTACTGCTAAAGAATACCGCGTTTCAGTTTTCTGCGTGTACATTTATTGATGTGGATCTTCATGATTTTTCCGAGTTTCTTCTCACACAATACTTAAATAATCCCATTATCTATGAAACGTTCTTACGGAAAGGAATAATAAGCTATAAGGATGTTTAAAAAACTTTGCAGCTGTGCACCAGGTTTTGTTCTTGTAGTGAATTGTTTTACTGCCATTCCCATGCATCATTAAAGTTATTAATCAACAAGAAAATAGGTGAAAAAAACAAATTTCATGATTTTATCACAATAACCGTATTGTTATTGAATTAATCAAAAATTATTAAATTTTCTTAAAGTGAAAATCAATATAAATTTCTAAATAAAAGTAAAATACCTTAAAGTAAAATACCTTGGGTAACAAAACTCCTTTGTAAGACAGTAAAACATTAAAAATACAAATATTTATTTTGTTTAGAATTATTATATGATATGCTTCTTTTACATTGAAAAATATTTAAAAGAAAAATTTCATATAAATTGCACTGCAATACTATACAATAAATCCATTCAAAGAACTTCAAAAAAGAGGTTTAATAAATTGATACATTATAAGGGAAAAAAGAAATGTTAAGAAACTATGATACTAGTTCCAAAATCAGGACGATGCTTTTTTTTTTTTCTTTAGTATTTAAATTATAAATTCTACATTTCCGTAAAACATTCGCCTGGCTTCCCTTTTAAGATCAAAATTTTTCCCACCAAATAATGTGGCAATATTTTGAGTTTCGTATAGCTAATAAATGTTTTTGAATTCGAGACAGAAATAGATGATTGACTATCGTTTGAAAATTATCATCAAGTTCTGAATTTTATCACACTCAGCTCCTTCTAATAACTGTAATTAACTGGTATCACTTAAATTAATAAATATCAACGAAATATAGATCATCACAATTAGTCACTATCGAATATCAATCCCATTATTTCTTTCTCGTTTTCCCCTTGACTACAGAGCAGCGACAAGCTGCAAAAGATAACTGGGGAATATCTGTCTCATTTTATTTTAAGTGCTGCGCAGCCGCACAATTAATTGATGGAGTACGTGCTAAATTGTATCGAAATTGTGCTCATTTCCTTATCTTTGTTGGTAGTGTTCCAATGACAACCGTGGCCTCTAATTTTGTTCAATAGGCTAACTATTGTTGCAAGATTCCTTTCTCACTTATATGTTGTCTATTTTGAATGAAAAATAGGAGATGCGCGCTCATATTGCTTAGTTCGCGAACGGAGTTTTTCAATGTCTCCTCTAAGCTGCACCAGAAATAATTACAGCGGTAATGTCAAAATATTGAAGATTATTTTATTAAAATTTTATGGAGCAAAAATATATATTGATTAAATAATAAAGTAATTTTCATAAAATATGTCATAAAAGTTATTGACTATATTGGTCTGCGAGAAAAAAAATTATTTTTTTGCTCTTTTGGGATTTTTAGAACTGATTACATCAATATTTGGGGTTTTCAATGTTTTTCTTCATTAGAAACACTCTCTTGTCGATTTTTTGGGTTTTTTGAGCTCCGTTTTTTGGGAATTTTTAAAGATAAAAGACACAGACAGTAACCATTTGGGATGGTTAGAACTAAGTCTTTATATCAGGTCAAGGAAACATTTGGCTCAAAAAATAAATAATTCTATTTATTATGGATACGTTTTGAATGAGGGATCACAAATTCCAGGAAGAATAAATATAATCAAAAAGGGGGAAAAAAACCTATATATGAAAGTTTGTCTCAAATTTAAATACTTAAATTAAATTTCTTTTTAGAGATAATTGAATGGCCCGAATTCAATTTCAGTATTATTCCTTTTATAAAAAAAATGATACATGGATTTAAAGGATTTGGTACTCGTTTTTGTGCATTTTTACAGAACGACAATTTACCATTTAATCAATAAAATAAATAATATAATTAGCGATATTTATACTCAAAGATATTTTTTGTGATTCTTGGTGAGTGAACATTTTGTTTGCGAAAATCAGATTAAAAATTGAACTATGAATTAGGATTATGATGCAGTTGCTGTTATTTCCTATTGAACTTCCATTCTTCATTATCCAACCTCCTTCATCACTATCTGCTAGTAATAAAGAAGAATGGAAAGGGTGGGCAACTATACATGTTTTCATATTATACTAATTAGGACTAGCAACAACGCGATTTTTTGAGACATATATAACTACTTTAGACTGATCATGAGCCATCCTGTTGAGAACTTTTATGCACGGTAATTATTCACAAACAAAACCTACTTCAAATGGCATATTATGAATAGCAGAGTATCAGATGAGGTATTAACTGCGTTATTTGAAATTTCAAATTAGGAGATATTCGAGATTGGAGAGACTGACTATTTTTTGCCCTACAAGCTAATCTGGCTAATATAGCACGGTGTGGAAAGAAATTCACAGTACTAGAGATGATGGTGTCAATTGATTGTGGCTAAAAATACATGGTGAAAGAATTTGAGTCTTTGTTGTAGTCTTGTTTACGGAAAAATAATGAGTTAAGTAAAACCAAAAGTCCGGATTGCAAGCTTTATCTTGTTTAGAGCGTGAAAATTGTAAAACATGTCCAGTGGTGGTGAACTGTTGTTGTTACCTTGTCCATGGAAAAAGGAGCTAAGTGGAAGTAAAATTCTGAAGGACAAACGTTGAAAAGTTTGACGACTGTAAAGGGTATTCTATGGTGATAACTCGAATTCGTAAAGAGCAATGAATATAGTTGCTAGAGGCAGTTAAAAACATGCTCTGGAATTAGTTAGGTTTGCGAACAATTCTTACGTAAATGATAAGATCTGGAGTCCTTTTCTAAAGACATCTTCTGATACCAATTTAATTAATTATTCAATTAATAGATATGCATGTTACATACTTCAAAACTGCACATGACATTAACACTATGAAAGGAAGATTCCTCCTTAATGATTTATTAAAATGGGAATGGTATTAATTGTTTTCTATTGTATTTAATCATTTCTCGAGAAAAATTATGAGTACTAGAAATTACTAGTGTACGATATGATGTGTACTAGAAATTAAAAAGAAATCAGGGACAAAATTTTAAGCAAATACACAAATTTAGTGTTTCTTTTTTTTTATTTGAATATAGTCTCTTATAAGCTCAAATTATCTAGAGTATTTCAATTTCTGACGTTAAACGTCAGAAATTGAAATAGTCTAGATAATTTTTTAAATAATAAATTTTTATTAAAATTTAATAATCAGCTAAGTAAACAATTTAATAATAAAATTAATTTGTATAAAGTTTTTGTAATTTTTTTTAAATAAGTTTATTTGAAAGAACTACAATTATGATTGAAAAACTGATTTGTTAATGTGAATTTACAGTAATATGTTTCATTTGTAAAAAATTATGCGTATTAGAATGTAGAAATATTTTTTTTTTTAAAAAAATATTTATTTTTACATTCTAATTAGTAATTTTCACAATTTATATTTTATAATATAAAATAATTATTTTTAATTATAATTATTATTTATAATTTATAATAATATATATAATTATATATATACTAATTTTAAATATTAAAACATTTTCCTGTGAATTCACATCAATAAATCAGTTTCTCGTGAATAGTTTTCGTTATTTAATTTATTTTCTCTGTTGATTTCAGTAATTTGTATTTTACGCATTGATCATTTTCAATTTTCTTGGTATTGGCGAATAAAATACACGGTTCTTGTATAACGTTTCTGTGTCTAATATTTTCATTCATTTCAAATGAGAGTGTTTTATTTGAAATACATATAACAGGAAAATCAGAAAAAATAAGCTTTTTTAGCTTACATTGAAATAATGATATAAATATATCTTCTAATAATACATGTAGTAGACAATCGTTTTTATGATTTCGTAGGGGACCATTAAAATAGTCCATAATATCGAAAATTCGGAAAATAAAACAACAGGTGCTTGATTTTAAGGTGGAAATTTTTTCTACCAAATTGTTCTCTCTTTATAAATAAAATACTATAACAAAAATTATTTAGGATATTTTATATATATATAAAACGCATGGAAAATATTTATAAGCAATTATTTCTATTTTATTGAAGAAATATTGCAGTAATTTTACATTTTTATACCTCAAAATAGCATTCAAGAACTATATTTTTTCTTCCCGAGAAAGCGTTTTAATTTCTCAGGAAAGTATCGTCTGCATTTTCGCAAACGGTTTCACATTATGTCGTTTTCTTCTTCTTTGGTACCAGAAAGTTCATTCATTACGTTCCAAAACTCGCAATATATTTTTTCGCACATTGAAAACGAAATTTCAGCATGAAGTGTGTTTCTTTGTCGTGAATAACTCGTCTGGCACATGTTCCTTCAGTTGCAGATAACATAGACTTCATGCCCGGCGTATGTTTTTCTGCAATATCGTTCCAAAAACAGATGCATTGTGCTTAGAATGTCATTTTCAGAAGGCAGCTCCATATCATATCACTCCTTACAAAAATATTTCACCATATTTTAACTCTTGAAGCTTATTTTAATAATTCATGCTCAATAAATAATTCAATATTTAATAAATTCACGATATTTTAACTTTTGATTTATGATCAGATTACATGGGTTGTAAAACTAGAGTTAAATGAGTAGAAAGAAATCTCATGTATGAAATTCCTTAAAAAAAACTGGGATTCCAGCATCTGCAGTTTAGTCAGTTCTCCAAAATTCAAAGGAATTACGATTCTCCAATAAAAATGTTGATATGTCGTTGTTGTTATTTATGACACTTAAGCCAATCTCGCTATTCGATGCCTATGCGAAATTATGTCAGAAGGTTGCGTCTTTCGCAGCACCACGAAAATGAAAGTACGTCTTTGCCCTAAGACTCCTCCTGTAGATGGCATTACCAGAGGATCCACTCTCTCAGTTTTGACTTTGATTTGAAGGGGAAGGAAAACTGTCAATATAAATATCTTAAACACAAAAAAAGAAATTGAAAATTAGGGGGAAAGATTTGATGATAAAAAATAAAAGCAAATAAAATTTGCAAGAATTTCATAACGAAATTTTTTTTAAAAAATATCAGTTTTAATAGGAATTAAACTTGTCTCATTACATCTATAATAACACCCTAAAGAAAAACCACTATGTTCATAAAATTGTGAGCATTCGTAAAAACGAGCATCTTACTATATATTTTCAATTAAATGGGTTACAAATCAATAAATTATAGAAAATTCTTTTAAATTTTTCACACATTTTATGGTAAATATATTAACCAAACGTTAATCACTGTATTTTTATGAAAATCCTTATTGAAAATGTTATATTAAAATGCATTTATAGGATTTTTTTTTCAAAAAATAAAATGATTAAGAAGGGGAAAATCTCATTTTTGAAAGCATATTCACATTTTAGGATAAATATTTGTCCTCGAAAGCAATATCATTTCTTATTTTGTTTGTAATATAATCGTACAATTATATATATATATATATATATATATATATATATATATATGTCTTGTGCCAACTAGGCTGGTAATATGGGGTGCGCTGCTCCATTTTTCCAATTCAACCGTAATTTGGTGAGGAGTCCGACTTTTCCAGTACACACATGCCATAGGTACCCGTTTATAGGGTAGACAACCATTCACAACCCATTCATAGTAGGAAAAGACAAAGTAGAGAGAAAGTACATCCATGCTCGAACCGAGATTCGAACCCACGTCCTCCCTATCCGCAAAGAAGCATGCTGTAGACTCAAAATCCATTGATATATTAAAATATTTTTACTATAAACCGAATCGGTAGTTTTAGACTGATGAAATTTTGTTTGCACTGCCATTTTTAAAAATATTTGATTGTTGTACTTCTTATCCAATAAAGAACATCGGAAGACCACATGTCTTTCAAAGTGCCATAAGAATGTGCGCTTTAAAAACACTCGTCTGGGTTCACACCACGTTGTTGTGTTATATGTTTCATTTAAAATAAAAATAATAAGTTGTGAGATTATCATAACAAAATTATCCATCAGTATCTGAGCTATTGTCTTGAAACTGCTCTGACGCACTGATAACATCTGATATTGATCACAAATTCACTTTAGCTTCTTACAGTTTTGGGCACTCAGCCAAAAGATAGTTTGTGTCCTATTTTTCAACAGATATTATTCCTGGTCACAAAATCGTCTGTTTAACGATAAGTGACAGTTTTTCAGTAAAAATAAATGTCAACATATGACTTTACGTGAAAGAATTCTTTTTTAATAAAAAAAGATTTTTTCATGGTTACAAGTATTGGTATGTGTCATTTAACTTGTAAATACATAACTGACAATATTACAATTTTGTTAAAGCTAATAGAACTTTACAATTACAAAAACTATAATTTCGATTGTTTTTTTTTTTTATTTTTACCTTTTTCTTCAATACCAAATATCTATGCATTGTGGTTTGTAATGACTTATCCCTAAACTACTTTTATAATTTTTAAAATTTTTTATCCCCTTGGCTTATGGTTATACTAATAGTTGTAGCTATAAAAAGATGTCAAGGTATGAACTACCTCATAAAATTCCTTTCAACCTCCCTAGGGGGAAATTTTAATGAGTGGTACTCTCTCAAAAAAATAAACTAGGAAAGGGGAAAAAATCAATTACAAATTTATAGTGCATATATGTATAGTTTAATGCACATATGTATAGTCGCACTGGCGAGCCCGGACTACCTTGGGAATACTCACCCACCACAAGGAGCCTTGCCATTTTGAACAACGTTCAGGCTATGAGATTACATCTAAGTTGGAACCCTCCTCGCCACATCTACGCTACACAGCTCGGACACGTCCCCAACATGCGGAGCGCCATCAACTAAGGGAGGGAATGTGGTCACCTTTCCAATCACTGCCATAGGAAAATGATGCTTCATTTTGCTGATCTTAAGCAATTTAGTACCAAATGATTAGTGCACCACAATTTAAAGGAAAATATGAGTGGGTCTGATAAACTTGTGTGAGAATGCCCTGCATATTACATTCTGCGAGTCGAAAAGTGTTCGTTAGAATTTATTTTAGCTCATTATCCGAATACATATTCGTTTTTCAATATATTTGAAGTCCGAACTGTTCGTTTATGAATCATCCATTGTATTAAATTACTGATGCTCTACAACTTTGAAATGAACATTTTCCCCTATTTCGTTTTATTTTCAAGACATTATTACCCCTTTTACTAGTAGGATCGTTGTGGGTTGTCGCATTATAGAGCCCAATAGACACTTTCGTATAATTTGACATCTTCACGACCACAATTTCTCTCTTTTGGCACTTGTTAGTTTCCAGAACTAACAAGTGCCGAAAGAGAGAATTTTACTAAACACACATTGCTCTGTGAAGGCCATTAATTAAAATTAAAAGTATTACTTGCTGTTTATTTTTAAACGCTGAATCACATAAAAGATCAGGTAATCGCTTACGTGATTGGTTTGGTTGGTTGGTTGGGTTTTATGGCGCAAGGTCCAAAATTGGACATACTGCACCAAAATCGCTTACGTGAAGTGTAAATGATTCACATTACATGAGTGATTAGGTGAAAACTATTTATTTAAGTGATTTAATCAGAGCAATTAATTCATTTGAGTTTTGAGTCTTAGTTATAAATTAAAATTTCAATTTAATTCGCGAAAAGTGTGCTCTGGTGTTAGATATGAATTATACGCTTAGAGAAAAATTATACTTTTTAGTTTTGTAAAGTAGAAAACCTTATTATTGTGCTTCAGTTATTTTCCATGAGAACAGGTTTAAATTAGCTGAGCATAAAAATAGACATTTATTTCCAAAAATATATCTCAGTCTCTTGTAGGCTTGTATTCATATCATTCTTTTTATATGTTTCTTTTCGCACATTGGGTCAATTTTATTTACTATCTTAAATGACAAACAAATACAAAGCTAGCGAAAAATTTACATGGAAAAATTATCTAAAAACTGCGAATGATTTGAAATGTAAGAAAACAAGAAAATCAAAACTGATAAATGTTTGCAGATATGAATCTTTTTTTTCGCTCTCTTTGTTTTTAAAGCAATAGTTAAACCTTTTTTCAAACACAATGAATATTTTCAACGCCAATGAACTCAAAAATAGTTGTTATCTGATTCCGAGCAAATATTTTTCTGCGTAACGTTTTTCAAAAATTGATTAGAAAACGACTGATATAATTTAAACAAGCTCGTTATTACCTTATGACACGAGTTATGAATCATAAAGTAAGCATCGCATTCTCATAAGGAGGCAGGCTAACAATAATTAAAACGTTTAAAAACTGCTTAGGGAAAATGAAACAAATTAAGTACAAGAAATTATAGAGTTATAACTCAATATGTGGGATTAAAAAGAATGGAAAGTACATTCTAGAAACTGTTGAAACACTCAAAACAAAGCAAAACTTAAAAATGTAAATTTTGTATAAAATTTTATTCTGCTTTAATTTTAAATATATTTCACCATTAATTGAGAATTAAAACTAGAATTATATATCCCTCTTGAGTTTTTTTTATTTATATAGGGTTATATAACAGCTTTCAAATTCATATCTAATTCTTTAATCAGAAAATATATTTTTCGTATGGTGAGAAAGCTTTATTTATGCGTTCTCAATAGATCTCTTTATTTTTATTAGCAAATTGATTTCAAAATTGGAATGTTACGTAAATTTATTATAAAATTTCCTTTCAAAGATAATATTGGTGAAGTATGACAAAACGAAAAATATTTATGATTAATTTCAAAGATAATATTCGTGAACCATGGCATCTTTAGAACTATTTTATGCGTGTGTGTGTGACCACCTTGATTAAACTTCAAAAGAGTTCTAAATTTAAAAATGTTTTTTTCTTAGCAAATCAGTTTAAAACTTCAAATGTTGCGTAAATTTATTCTAAAATTTTTTTCGAAGATGATATTTTTGAATTGTGGCATAAAATATCTTCAGAAATTTTTTTTTTACTCCTTTCATCAACACATAAAGTGTTCTAAATGCAACAAGCTTTTGAATTTTTAATGAAATTTTTTTGCTAAAGGTCAATTTTCTTAAACGTTACTTTCAATATAAATATATCATGAAAAAATATTACATTAGCTTGGTTGCTTTGTCGCATTGAATACATGTTTTTTAAAATTATTTTTCTGTCTTTCAACTTTTACAGTGTTCAAATATCTTTCGGAAAATACAAGAATGACGTACTCCTCTGTTTTAAGACTTTTAAAGAACTTTTTTTCTGTTAATTATTTTTAATATAAATATATATCACGGAAAAGTATTACTTTAACTTGGATGATTTGTTGCATTACATTCAAAATTATATTAGAATATTCTTCAACTAATGTTTCTATGTCTTAAACTTTACAATATTTTCGATTTTTCTTTTATTTGGAAAAATCCAAACATATGCTTTTTGTTACAAATGCAAGAAATATTTCAATTGTTTTCCTGTTTTGCTTAAATATTAAGTAAAAAAATAATCAATAGAAAACAAAACAATAACGAATGTTTCGAGAAATATGCCACAAACTGTGGAATTGAACATCATTAACTTCATCAAGCTTTCTCTCTTAACAACAGACGAAAGTTTCCTGCGGGAATGTTGGCTATCCTCAACCGTAATCCTCATTCCGGAGCCGGTGGAGGTTTGCCAGAGGTCATCGCTGTAATAGTAGATCGAAAGGAGCCTGGAGCAGGGATGGTGGGCTAAATTTATCATCACTTATCTTTGTTCCCCGGCAACGAACATCCGCTCGCGACTGCTTACTCGACTCAATTTTGTATTCTTTTTTTTTTTTTTTCCTTGCCAAACAGGAGACAGATTCTCGAATTACAGTCTTTTTCTACACGTGCATGACAGCATTAAAACTGTGCTATGAAGTAATATTAATTGTCTGCGTGTGTAAAATGAATTCGCTATATTACAAACCCGGAAGGAGAAAGATTTTAACTGCTCAAGGTCGTTGCGAAGCTCTTTGTAACATGTATTTATGAAGTCGGAATTTTTTCCTGTACTATGCTAGACGTAAACTAGAAAATTATCATAAAAGATCATCATAACAGATATCCCAAAGTAAATTAGTCACCATTCCAAAGCTGCTATGGGATTTGATCCA
Source organism: Latrodectus elegans (assembly GCA_030067965.1). Taxonomy (NCBI): domain Eukaryota; kingdom Metazoa; phylum Arthropoda; class Arachnida; order Araneae; family Theridiidae; genus Latrodectus; species Latrodectus elegans. The sequence goes on from CM057819.1 coordinate 118,918,819, forward strand.
TCAACTTTCAAAAGATTGGTACCAATAAACAGCTGTAAATCTATATAAATCCATTATTGTATTTAAACACTATAGAAGGCACATGTATGATAAGGACATGAACTATTTTGATATTGCAAGCGCTTGCGATCCATTTGTCAAACCATATGACGGATTATTATTTTGTTAAAAACGGGTTATGTTCACGTATTTCAGTAAAGCAAAAACATTATAGCCATTTACAATTATTTGCGAATGATAAGATTATAGATTTACCTACTCTAATTACCTATGTGACGAAGCATAATTTTTACAGCAGTTAATGACAACATTATTAACTGCATTAAACATTGCAAATGACTTTTTGAATTGCCGATGGGGTATTTGTTCTCATTATGTTCGATACAATTACTTTGTAACATAATTGTAGTTGTCCCATCAAAACTAATGTCTATACAGTTAAAAATGTTTCATGCAAAGTAGTAATTATCACAAAATTAAAAGTGTTATATCTAATTAAATAGCTGTGAAAATAGTTATGCAGTTCGGATGTTTGAAATTTACCCGAATAATTGGATAATATGTATCGTATAGAATATATATTCTGTTATATAAATATATCTATTGTAATATTTATTACAAGAAGATCATTAGCAGAATAAAGGCCATGAAAAATCAAGTATCGTGTCAATGGAGGATTATGTAATAATCCTAAAAGGATTACTACCCCTTGTCCAACTTCATGTAAGGTATACTTAATATTTTCCTAATCTTTCATGTCTGTTAGTTGATTTTGGATGAAACAAAACTTCTTACAACTGCTTTTTAACACGACGATAATGTTTCGCAATTGGTTAGCCTAATAATTCCCGTGAAATTTGAGAACCCCAATTCTCTTTTTCTCAAACACAAACAAGTTATTCTTCTATTTTGGAATTACATGAGCAAAAAATTTGTGCATAGAATCTATAAATGAAAGTTCTGTGTTCGGTGGTCAAATTTAGTTTACATTTAACGGAGACACGTTACCATCATTTCTGATATGATGGAATCGTGTTATACTTTTAAGATAACAGATTTATTTCAAGTTAATCTAAAAATATAGCCATTAGATATTTTTCATTAAAATTAATAATCGTTTTCATTGAACTATATCCTGTTGTTGATGCAAAATCCTGTGCTTATTCTGTATCAAAATAATGCCATTCACACATTCGTCATTGTTTCAGAACTTCTTTACGATAATTAATAGCTTGTTTACCTGAAATGTAACTAAAACTTTCGCCCATGAATTTTGTAGGGGAAATGTTACAGCATTGTGGGAATAGAATTTCTCACATTATCCCAATTATCTTTAATACGAATCAGTAGCAATTGAAAATGATTTGAAGAAAGTTTGAAAGATAACATAAAATATTAGCATTTTCTTACAAATATCTGTTCCAGCACACTCGTTCTTAATACACAATTTTATAGTTAGAGGGAAAATATTACGTATTAATACATTTATTGTGAAATTGACTGAAGGGAATTTTCTGTTATTTTTCCTCGTTCGTCGCATGACTGCTAATCAATGCCTACAATTCCCTTAAAATGTACCAGTAATGTGCAGGAAACAAAAAGCCTTACAACGTTCTCGTATTGTTAATATAAGATTCTTGAAAATCATAAGATTTATATAAAATTAGATTTTTTTATAAGTGTAAAATCAAATATCATAAGTTTTCAGATGTGGCAACAGCTATAACATATTAATATTAGATGACATCTTAACATTCGCAAAAGTTTTGTCTATACCCTATCATTAAATTTATTTTAAGATAAAAATCTTGCATAAATTGATTTATTTTTTTAAAATAAATCCATTTATGTTTCCCCTTATATGAATATTACTAACGGGCCATAGCTTCTACTGGAAAATGTGAACTTAGATTTCGATGGAAAAACTACGATTCTAAATAACAATATTTGCTATTTGTTTAAGTATGATAAACATGGTCTTTTGCACTAGGAAAAGAAATCTCATGTCCAGATCAGCTAAAAAAAAAAAAAAATCAACGCTTGAGAATTTCCTTTAGTTACAAGTTATTAAATATTGAATTCGGTCATATATATATATATATATATATATATATATATATATATATATATATATATATATATTGTATTCCTAACTATTAATCATAGTTGACAATTTTTAAAAATGGGAAAGAATCAGAAGGCTTCATTCTTGAAGCGATGAGAGCACGGGATAGTGTTACATCCTTTAAATTAATTTACATCGCATCATAAGAAGCTTGAAAGTGAGCTAAAATCAGTTTGAAATAAAATTTAAATTAATTATAAATGCTGTGATTGAAATTTCGAAATAGAAAACGCAGCCCACGTTTTAACTTAGCTTGTTCGTAAACAAATTTACTAATATTCTAATATAAGTTTCAATTTACTTTGTGCATTTGATTTCAATTCAACGCAGAACAAATAATCAACGATCTATTAAAATGAGGATTTTATTTATTCTCTCTCTCTCTCTCTCTCTCTCTCTCTCACACACACACAGGTTAGAGTTATCATAAGCGAAAATTGAAAGATAAAAGATGGATATAAAATTGTGTGTGTGTGTGTGAAAAATACAAGAATAGATATAACACTTATGATTGTAACATTCAATGCAAAAGCAGCTAACATAGAATTACTAAAATATAATTAATAGTGGATTTTTATAAAATTAATAATCAAAAATTAGATGGCGAATATATATATATATATTTCTCTCAAAAAAGAAAAAACATTTTTATGCCAAAATCAAGAAATCTATCCTTTAATCTCTAGAGAATTGTTGTTTGTTGTTGTTTCGTATCCCAGATGGTGTAGCTAAGCTATAAACCATCTCCAAAAAAACAAAACTCATTAAAAAGTCCAAAAATAAAATAGGATTCTCCAAAACCATGTTTACAGTAAAATTCAGACATTCAAGAATATGACTCGGGGAGACCTGGTCAGCCATGCACCAGTGACACTCCAGAAAGACTTTCTGGCCTTGTTGAAAAGAAAGGGACCTCATGTGGTTACTCAAAAAATGTGAAAGAGCAGTCTGCTGAATCCTGGGGATACTGAGCTGGCGCCACCAACGTGGGCAGGCGGATCTCTCTAAAAAACAAATATTGTACCATCAGGTGGCTCAGTATGCACACCGCTCCCAGAAATGCTGCACTTGCTGCCATGAGTGTAAATTTTTAATGCTGAATGAGAAATGCTATTAACTTCTCAATCTCTAGAGAGTATACATGATTTAGAAATATTCGTATGAAACTGTAAGTTTACATTTTTATTTGTAAACTTACAGTTTGAATTATTAGTCAAAACAAATTATTAGTCAATCACTACAATTATATCTCTTAAATTTATGAATGCTACACATGATTCTGGAACAGTGCCTGCAACTATAACTATTTTTGGCCACAAAACAAAAAAAGAAAGGACTATTATCCAAAAATAAGCAGTCATGTCTTTTTAAATGCAAGAGTACAATATAGATATTTTTTTATTGTTTGCCACTGTAACTAAAGATTTTTTAATTTTGTGGAAAAAAGGAATTATTTCCTTATTGACAGCATAGTTTTTCAATTATGTGGATAATTCAGAACCATTATCTATATCTGACTAAATATTTTTTGTCAAAAAATTTCGTCTGGAAAATTCACCAATTTAGATAAACAAAAAAGATTATAAAACGTAATTAGTTGTCACTAACGTCTTTTGTTTAGTGACAAAAATAAAGGGTTTCCTTAAGGCAGAGTCAACTGTCGCTTTGTTTTAACTTATCTCTGTGACAAACATTGTATGCAACTTTAACAAGTATCAAGTTGCTGAATTTTTGCAGAATTTTTCAGCCTAAACGCGATTAACAATAATAGACAAGAGATTTCGTAAGGTATTTAATGATAACTATTAAACATTCAAATGACTAAATATATTTTAGTTTCTTTAAAGTATTGGCGAAATTCTTTTAAACTTTGAGTAATTTATGAAGTTAACCCTTTCAGTTGAACTATTCTTTTTGAGCTTGACGAGATAACAGCTGAATGTTTAACGTTCAGTGCTTCTATTCAAAAGAATTCCCAAGTTTCGTGCTTTTGTTCAAAACACCTAAATTCCCAATTGGATGTGAATGGCTCAGAATCAATTTTAAAGTGTTGATTTTAGTCGAACTAGATGTTGTTACTTATGACACTTGGACAAGCCAAACTCGCTAGCCAACGGCAAATGCGAAATTATGTCAGAAGAGAGCGTCTTTTGTTTAACCAGAGAACCACGAGAGTGGAAGTACGTCTTTGCTCTGAGTTTTCTCCGAAGGATGGCACCACCATAAAACAACTCCCTTTATTTTGACTTTGATCTGGAGGGGGAGCAAATTTTCTCCAAGCCATTACTACTATGGAAACTGCTCAACGACGGAACATAGAATTTTTGACTCCAAGATTTAACGAGCAGATATATCACATATACTCGGTGGGTCTTTGACAGAACCTAGCAATTCCGGACAGAAGGCGAATGCCTCAAATTAGTACTTAAGTGCAATAAGGGACCATTGAGTTATACCTAATTCAATTGCCAAGTTAGGAGTGAGTGTTTTTAGTAGCGCAGAATATTATTAAGGCTATATCTTCTTGTCGATTTAATTCTTATGTAAAAAATAGACCATTGAGTAAGTACTCAATTGAATTTATACATTGGGTCGGAGTAATAACTGAGAATCTACTTTAAACTGTCACTACTGGGTAAATTAATTCTTCAATTCTACTCTAAACTCGAATTTAATTGTATTCAATTCTCGATTAGTAGTGACTCAGAATCTACTTTATATAAGTTATAGATTCCAGTCAAATTAGATTTTATGTACTTAACCTTAAAAGAATACTAAATCATTACAGTTTTTTTTGAGATTTTGCACTAAATTAAAGAATTATCTACCGCTGTAATTTTACCAATCGCTAGAGGCAACGGTTTTCCACAGATCCTAAGAATTTTTAAACAGATTTTCGAAAACTAAAACGAATATAAAATTGAGAGCGATAATTAATCTTTTACTGAAAATTATCATTACTATTAACATTGTTATTTAAAAATTACTCTAAGTTATATATATATATATATCTATATCTATATCTATCTATCTATCTATATATATATATATATATATATATATATATATATATATATATATATAAAGTACATACATGTTTTTATTGACTAACTCAAAAAGGATAATAACGTTTTTTCGTATTCGAATTATAATTTGTAAAGAATGTTACTATGACGGTTCTTGAATACAGAACACATATCGCAAAATTTAATAATTTTTTGCATAGAAAATAAAGAGAAATATAAACAGCCTTGATACAAGTCGTGACAATTTTTGAATCACAGTGGCATGCGTGCCGATCAAACTTTTTTTTGAAATATTATTAAAGATTTTATACCATGCAGTGGACAGCCTGAAAAAGTAAGATGTTTAACAATTTATTCCTCTTGTAATGTATTTTATTATCGTTTTACATTTGTTGCTTTTTTAGATACTTTAAATTTACACTTGTTGCTCTCAGTAGATCTGACAAAAGTCAGGTCAACTCCAGAATGTTGTGTTGACCTCCAGAAAATCGATCCAGGAAGGTGATCTGGTGTAGTACTTGCCGTGGTTAGTCCGATGCAATTCAGCATGAGATTCGGTGAGGCTGGTTGGTCGCAGAAATTCCTACAAGTGGAGTAGACTCCTGTGCCTTGTTCGAATGATATACATTTTGGGTGTCCACTTTAGAGTTTTACCAAAGCAGTCTGGGTGCTTCGATCGCATTTGATTTTCAGAGAAGAGAGTGCCAGGGGAACTTCTAGTGTACCAATGGTGCGCGGGTGGAATTCACCAGATCAAAATTTGCTTAGATATTTTCTTTGGAGTAAAGTTCCTGATATGTAAGCAAGGAGCCAGTGAATGTTTGATATACGATGCAGCTTCATTCTCTCTAGTAAATAAATCCCCATGGAAGAGGGAATGTGAAGCTTCTGTTGGACTGAAGTCTGGAGCTCCCATGGATTGTCCAAGGAAAGAAGCCTGTTTTTTCTCTGAATTTTGCAGGCCTTAGCTGATCATAATGGAATGTCTTTCACACGTCTCTAGTGGCCCTACCAGGGGATTACTGTCCCGACGTACTTCACCCACTCTCTGCGCAGTACACCCCGTCGCCGGCTATGAGCCCTCTTTGAGGTGACCAGCAGGACTTGAGAGGGCTTGTTTTATAGGAAATAGATTGCATTCATATATCATTAGGGAGGAATCCAAAAACTTCCCAGTCTTCACCTGTCTTGTTGTACGTGTGACAAACAGGATGCAAAAATTATAAGCACAACAATATTTTCCCATTATTCAGCAGCAGATAGAATCAAATCTACAATCTTTAGTTCTGTGGAACACTGTCTTAGTCCACAGTAAGCCCTCACGGGACCAATTTGCCATATAATCTGATAGAATTTATTGTAGTAAAAACGTGCTGTTAAGTCATGATCTGAATATTCCTCCAGTGTTACTGTGTGGCTTGAGAAGAAAAGAGAAAACCTAGTCAAATAATCAATAAAAAAATAAAAATTGAAGCTTAATTGGCAATTATACAATTATCAAACTAATTTAACAGAATGCAATTAGTTGTTTTCTTACGTAGAGAATAGATGCAAATATTTTAACGCTGCTATTTTTAAAATTTCAAAAACGCACTTTAATTTTTAAATTTCTTTTTTCAAATTATATACCGATTCCTCAAAAGTAAAGCGTTTTCGTGGCACAGATTTTTCTAAAATTTAAGAGTTTACTTTTAAATTTACTATATAATGTACTTATAAATAACCGAATTTTTTATCCCAGCGTAAAATTTCAGTCCCTTTTATGATAATACCAATTATTCTATTTTCTTACAAATTATTTACTTTGAATAGTAAAAATCTGAAGTTGAATGTGAAAGTAATTCAAAGATCACTAAAATAATACACCAAAAAGGCGACATGCTACAGACGTGAAATTTATACGAAATGAAAAAGGTGCTGTGATATGCAAATGATTAGCTTTTCAGTGCATTCAGACAAAGCAGGCGCCAGTAACGACACCTACATTGTGTTTAAATGAGGTAATTGTTCAGCCGGTTCCTCATACACAAATTGCATTTGAACGTTGTTGCCTGGTAAAAAGTTGTTGTGATGCCTCGTGTAAGAAGGAGAAATGCGTACCAGCACGTTTCTAACTTTGATAAAGGTCGAATTGTAGCGTACCGGGATTGCGGTTTATCTTATCGCAGTATTGCTGCTCGCGTCGGTCGAAATCCAATGACTGTTAGCAGAATATAGAATCGATGGGTTCAGGACGGTAATACGGAACGCCATGCGGGATCTCAACGGCCACTTATCACTAGCAGCCGAGAAGACAGGCATATTTTCCGTATGGCCGTAATGGATTCGTGCAACCACGACACGAGCCGTGAGTCAAGAAACGGGGTCGTTTGGAAGACAACAAGTGTCTGCACGAACAGTTCGACGACGTTTGCAGCAGCATGGACTCTCAGCTTGGAGATCATGGCTGCGGCTTCCCTTGACGCTGCGTCATAGACAAGACCGCCTTCAACAGTGTAATCAACGACGAACCTGGGCGCACGAATGGCGAGACGTCATCTTTTCAGATGAATCCAGGTTCTGTGTACATCATCATGATGGTCGCATCCGGGTTTGGCGGCATCGTGGTGAACGCACACTGGCAGCGTGCATTCGTCATCGTCATATTGTCCCATCACCTGGCGTGATGGTATGGGGTGCCATTGGATACACGTCTCGGTCACCTCTTGTTCGCATTGACGGTGCTTTGAACAACGCACGTTACATTTCTGGTGTGTTACGACCCGTGGCTCTAACCTTTATTCGAGCCCTGCTAAACCCTACGTTTCAGCAGGATAATGCCCGACCGCATGTTGCCGGTATTGTACGGACCTTCCTCGATACGGAACATGTTCGGCTGTTGCCCTGGCCAGCACGTTCTCCAGATCTTTCACCAACAAAAAACGTCTGGTCAATGGTTGTCGAGCGACTGACTCGTCACCAAACGCCAGTCACTGCGGTTGATGAACTGTGGTATCGTGTTGAAGCTGCATTGGCATCTGTACTTGTACATGCAATCCAATCTCTGTTTGGCTCAATTCCCAGGCGTATAACTGCTGTTATTACTGCCAGAGGTGGTTGTTCTGGGTACTGATTTCTCAGGATCTATCCAGCCAAATTTTTGGAAAATTTAATCATTTAATCACATGTCATTTCTAGTAAAATATATTTGTCCAATAAATATCATTTTGTTATCTGCATTTCTTCCTGGTGTAGCAATTTTAATGGCCAGTAGTATGTATATATATATATATATATATATTGGTTAAAAAAAACTGGCTTAAATGGGAGATTTTTGGAGGAATATAATAATAAAAAAAAAATATTCACCAACACACACACACTCACACACATTTGGATATAAATTGCAATATCATTATCCATGCTTTCTTTTTTTATTTTTTATCATATTTGATCATTGTAGCTCAGGAAAATGAAACATAATTATGCCATAAGAGAAATGAATTGATTTCATATACATGTAATTATTTATTTTATTCTAATAACCATCATTATTATTATTACCTAAACTAAGATGATATCAGTAAGGTAGGGATCTTTACCCCAACAATATTATTTATCCTTTGTGGAAAGTCTTAAAAAAGAAAGAAAAAACAGTTGACAGTAGACATGCTATTTAATGCCCCGTAAATAAGAAATGAAAAGGTTTGATTAATATGCAAAAATATGCGTATTATTATTTCCTAATAAACTTATTAAGAAATTATAGATTCTTTTTTTAATTTAAATTTTTGGCTCGTCAGAACAAATAAATCCATTTCACACCCACACACCCACCCACACACACACATATCATCGTTTGACCAATATATATATCTTGTTACAAATTTATAAATAATAATTGTATATGTCTTAAAATATCGCAGAAAGACAGATCGGAAATATTCACATTTTGGGCTAATATTGCGGTATTTAGACGTGTTATACGTTAAAAGCGAGATTTCTAATGATTTAGTGACTTGGCGATGTTTTGGCGAGAAAAATTGGCGACATTTTTGGTGACTTGGCGAGAAATAGATACTTCTGGAAACATCCATTACCTATGCTCTAGGACCAATATTTAGCGAGATAGCCTAGAAGCTTCCCAGAACCTTGGCGAAATTAGTAGATTTCCCCGCCAAGTTAGGTATAAATACCGCAGCCCGACATAGTTAGGAGTTGAAGACAGTTAGTGAGTGAAGACGATTAGTCGTGACTGCTAGTTTAGAGAAGCTGTTCTCTGCCTGAGGTATTTGAGACCTGTGATTAGAAGCTGTTACTTATTGTATCTCACGAATTGGAGCTATATAATAGTGATCGTTGCAGCTGGTATATCTAGTGGAAATTTTTACGAATAAAAGTCTTTTGTTCATTGAGTGGTCACTTTCTTCAACTCTCAATCCACAAGAACCCCGAAGCTCGGAACAACTGGTGTTAGAAGTGGGGTTGAAGTGTTGATGCAGGGTGTCACAAGAAAAATGGATATGCATTTAATGAAAAGTCTTCTCGAAGTATTAACAAAGCAGATGGCTGTGATGAAAGCTGGGCAAGAAGAGATGAAATCTGGACAGGAAGAGCTTAAAAAGGAACTTAAGAAAAACATTGTAAGTGTTAAAGAAGAATTCTCTAACATCATTCAGGAGAAGATGGAAGTTAAGGTAACTTCAGTTAAAACTAAGGTTTTGGAGATCGAAGAAAACGTTGAAGAAGCATTAGACAATATGAATAAGGAGATTGAAATCTTGAAGAAACAAATGTCAAACAGACATGAGGAACGCAATGTGGCATTTATGACTTCCCTGGCCATGATTAAACTCTCAACATTCGATGGAAAATCATCCTGGCAGGTATACAAGACCCAGTTTATGATGGTAGCGGAAGCTAATGGATGGAATCCCCGGGCCCAAGCTTTTCACCTGGTTGCTTCTTTAAGATGAGACGCAGTCGATATTCTCGAGACGCTTCCGGAAGAGCAGAGGCACGATTTCCAAGCCCTATCGAGTGCTCTTGAGCTGCGGTTTGGAAAAAAGTGCAATAAAGGATATAGCAGATTACAGTTAACATACCACTATCAAAAAGCGGGTGAAAGTCTGCAAGAATTGGCTGCCAATATTCAGCGACTTTCCCATTTAGCATTTTCGTACTGCCCAGCTGAGACACGTCAAGATCTGGCTCTCCTTCACTTTATCGATAGTGTGCGGAATTCGGAGATACAGAAAGCACTTAGACTCGCTGATGTCAAAGATCTGCTGTAGTCTACGCACTTAAGATTGAGGCTGCCCAACAGGCCACGCGTAAAGACCGGCACTCAATCAGAGCCGTCTCTGCTACTGATACAGACAATGATCTAAGAAAACGAATTGAAGATCTGCAGCGAAAAGTCCGTAGCTTAGAACTGAGTAAAGGTGGTAGAAACAGGAAAAATTCAGTGTTGGACTTGCGGTGCAGTCGGACACGTCCGTAGAGACTGCACGAAACCAAAAGATGGTGGAAACACCACAACAGGGAAACTTATATGTGAGAATCTCTCGGGGCGGAGATGTCCAGAGATTCAGAAGCCCCATTTTAAATTGTTTCACATTTCTTCCGTAAGTGGCGGAGACAACGGACTTTTAGTTATGGGACATGTCTACGAAGTTCCCTGCAGAATGATAATCGATACTGGAGCCAACGTAACCATCATTAGGACAGATCTGGCTCGCAAACTTGGTGAGAAACTTTTCTGGACGCCGCCTGCATTACCCTCCAAACTGTGACTGGTGATAAGATTAAAGTGCATGGAAAAGTCAATCTAAACATTGCATCTGGTAATGTCGTGTGCCATCATATGGCATATGTCGCTGATATAAATGACGAATTTATTCTCGGATAAGATTTCCTCAAAGAAAACCATTTCAAGTTATATTTTAAAAATAATGAACTACACTCGTGTTCTGAAGACATAGCGATTTTTAAGCCGAAATATTCAGATATTAAAACAGTCCATCATTTAACTGCAAAGAGTGAAACAACATTACCACCAAGAACTGAGACGATAATTTCCGGAGCTCTTTCAGAAGATAATAATTTTCACTGTGGATTGATTAAATATCCAGATTCTGACAATAGCGTTAAAGAAGTACTAGTGGCTTCTTCACTCGTCGACCTTTCACGGAATGTAATCCCGGTAAGAGTTGCTAATCTAAGGGATAAGGCAAAACTAATAAAAGAGGGAGAAGTGCTGGCGACTTGTTCTCCAGTGACCTGTATTAACAGAAATTGTCAAGCCTCACTCTCTGAGCCTCCTGACACTCTAATTAATGAACTCCTTCAGAATGCAGAGTTAGATGATAAACAGAGGAATGCTGCAAGAAATCTGTTATTAGAATTCGGAGATCTCTCTTCCAAGAAATCAGATGATGTTGGGCGAACTAAAATAACGCCACACCGAATAGATACAGGAAATCATCCACTCATTAAACAGCATCCGAGAAGGCTACCATTCGCTAAGCAGGAAAAGGTGGATACTCTTCTGATGGAAATGCAGCAGAATGACATTATTGAGCCATCAGAGAGTCCTTGGGCTTCACCTATTGTTTTGGTTCGAAAGAAAGATGATTCTACCAAATTCTGCGTTCACTATCGTCGATTAAACAACATCACTAAAAAAGATAGTTACCCTCTTCCTAGGATTGACGATACACTTGATGCTTTATCCGGAAATCAATGGTTTTCGACTTTGGATCTCAAGAGTAATTACTGGCAAGTAGAGATACATCCTGATGATCGGGAAAAGACTGCGTTCACCACAGGAGAAGGACTTTGGCAGTTCAAGGTTATGCCATTTGGGCTTTGCAATGCACCTGCAACGTTTGAACGCCTGATGGAGATAGTATTAGGAGGACTTGCCTACGAAACCTGTTTGGTATATTTGGATGATATCATCATTGTTGGGCGCACATTCAAAGACCATCTAAGAAACATCCGAAAGGTGCTGGAAAAATTAAAAATAGCCAACCTGAAGCTGAATCCTTGCAAATGTAATTTATTTCGACGTGAAGTAAGCTATCTGGAACACTATCTCTGCTGAAGGTGTAAGAACAGATCCTGAAAAGATCTCTGCAATTAAGGACTGGAGTCGTCCAGAAGATGTCCACCGATTAAGAAGTTTTCTAGGACTATGAACGTATTACAGGAAATTTGTTAAGGGTTTTTCAAGTATTGCCAGACCCCTTAACAAGTTGACAGAAGTTAAAAAGAGATTTCTATGGACAGATTAATGTGAGAAAGCTTTTAAACAACTGAAGGAGGCGTTGACATCTTCGCCCGTTCTTGCATATCCCCAGCCCGGAAAATTATTCATTTTAGAAACAGATGCCAGCAACGAAAATATCGGAGCTGTTTTGTCACAGGAAATTGATTTTAAACAATATGTCATTACTTATTGGAATAAATGTTTGTCGAAATTGGAGCGAAATTATTGTACAACCAGGAAGGAATTGTTAGCAATCGTTAAAGCCATAGAACATTTCCCCATTATCTCTATGGAAGAAAGTTCTTGCATCGGACAGATCACGCATCTTAACCTGGCTTTTAAATTTTAAAAATCCAGAAGGACAGGTAGCCAGATGGATTCAACGAATCCAGGGGTTTGACTTTGAAATACGTCATCGCAAAGGCAATCTTCATGGAAATGCTGATTCTTTATCCACCATTATCTGTATGGAAGAAAGTTCTTGCTTCGGACAGATCACGCATCTTAACCTGGCTTTTAATTTTAAAAATCCAGAAGGACAGGTAGCCAGATGGATTCAACGAATCCAGGAGTTTGAAATACGTTATCGCAAAGGCACTCTTCATGGAAATGCTGATTCTTTATCAAGGAGACCGTGTAATGGAAGCTGCCGATATTGTTCTAGAGTAAAGAAGAACTATCAATTAGTAAATCCTTCGGTACGCCAAGTTACAGTTTCCCCGCCATCGAAACCAGACCCATGGAGAGATGAAGGACTTAGGGAAGCCCAAAAAGAAGACCCAGATATAAATCCAATTTTTGAATTAAAAGCATCTTCCAGTATGAGACCAAGTTGGCAGGACATTTCTACATACAGTCCTGCTACTAAACAATATTGGGCTCTTTGGGACTCACTTCATATTAGAAATGGCGTGTTATACAGGAAATGAAACTCCGATGATGGACATAATTTCAAATAGCAGCTTGTTCTTCCAAAATCAAGAATTTCAGATGTTTTGAAAGAATTGCACAGTAGCTCAACAGGAGGCCACTTCAGAGTAATGAAGACTCTACAGAAAGTTCAAGAACGCTTCTATTGGAGCAAAACTAGACAAGATGTAGAGAAATGGTGCCAATCTTGTGATGACTGTGCGGCACGTAAGGGACTAAAGAAACGTAGCCGAGGAAGTTTGCAGCGGTATAATGTAGGAGCTCCTTTTGAGCGGATAGCAATGGACATTTTGGGTCTTTTACAACAATTTTCAAATGCTAACAAATACATCCTAGTTGTCATGGACTACTTTACTAAGTGGCCTGAAGCATTTTCAATCCCTGATCAAGAAGCGACTACAGTAGCCGAGGTTCTAGTGCAGCAATGGGTTTCCAGATTCGGAGCACCCTTACAAATTCATTCAGATCAAGGGACAAATTTCACCTCTGCTGTGTTTAAAGGAATGTGTCAATTTCTCGGAGTAGACAAGACGCAGACCACGCCATTACACCCGCAATCGGACGGCATGGTAGAGAGGTTTAACCAAACCATCTTAAATAATCTCTCACTTATGGTTTCCAGAAATCAGCAAGATTGGGATTTGAAGCTACCGCTGTTTCTGATTGCATATCGCAGTGCTGTCCATGAGACTACCAGATATACTCCATCACAAATGCTCTTTGGTCGCGAACTTCGTCTCCCTTGGGATCTTCAGTTTGGTCGTCCACCGGATACATCTTCATCGCCAGAGGAATACCTTCGAGACCTTCAGGCATGTCTTGAAGATGTCCATAACTTTGCTTGAGACCGAATCAACCTGACGGCTGAAAGAATGAAGACAAGGTATGACACAAGAGCGACAGGACATAAATTTCAGGAAGGTGATAAAGTTTGGTTGTGGAACCCGATTCGACGTAAAGGACTTTCTTCAAAGTTGCAAGCCAACTGGGAAGGTCCCTACACAGTCCTAAAAAGACTGAATGACGTCGTGGTTCGTATAAGGAAATCATCTTCTTCAAAACCAAAGGTAGTACATTATGCTAAATTAGCTCCTTATCGTAATGTAAAGTGAAAACTAATATACCATAGTCTCTTTGTAAATAGTATAGATAATTTTAATATTTTCCATTTTTTTTTGTATTTGTATTTTTAATTGTTTGTGTATGTAATGTGTTCTGTATCCTCTTAAAACGTAAATTCTTTTATATTAAATTTGGCCTCCTATCAGGGGATTGTACTTTCCGGGACGTGCAGTCCTTGAGAGGGGGGCAATGCTACAAATTCATAAATAATTATTGTACATGTCTTAAAATATCTCAGACAGATCGGAAATATTCACATTTTGGGGGAAATTGCGGTATTTAGACGTGTTATACGTTTAAAAGCGGGTTTTCTAATAATTTGGTGACTTGGCGATGTTTTGGCGAGAAAACTTGGCGACATTTTTGGCAACTTGTCGAGAAATAGATACTTTTGGAAACATCCATCACCTAAGTTCTAGGACCAATATTTAGCGGGATAGCCTGGAAGCTTACGTTGGCGAAATTAGTAGATTTCCCTGCCAAGTCAGGTATAAATACCGCAGACCGACATAGTTAGGCGTTTTGGGAAGACAGTCAGTGAGTGAAGACGATTAGTCGTGACTGCTAGTTTAGAGAAAATGTTTTCTGCCTGAAGTATTTGAGACCTGTGATTAGAAGCTGTTACTTATTGTATCTCACTAATTGGAGCTGTTAAAATAGTGATTGTTGCAGCCGGTATATCTAGTGGAATATTTTTACGAATAAAAGTCTTTTGTTCATTGAGTGATAGCTTTCTTCAACTCTCAATCCACACGAACCCTGAAGCTCGGAACAATATATATATATTAGTCAACCGATGATTGGTTAACTAACAATTCGGATAGCGAACCTAGTCTTGTAACGACATTATGTTCGTTAACTGATCTCTCACTGTGCTTAATTATTTGCTTCTGCGTTCAGTTTTGCTTCATAAAAAATTTAATTTCTTCATTTTCTTAACAAGGACTGATCAAAATTTCTTTTAATTCTTTCACAAGGGAATGATTTCTGAAACTAGAAAGTTTTGCTCGCATATCTTACTTTTGCTGCTACCTAATCCTAATGGTCTGATTAGAAATGAAAATTTTCAAATTTAGAAACTAGTAGGATATATCCCTCAATTGTCGACCTTAGTGACGTTATTTTTTCCAAGCACTTTTAACGCTGTTGCCACTTAAAAAAATCGTATGTATGACATAAGAATGACGTAAAACACAAGAAAAACCAAACCTGTCAACAAAAAAACCATAAAAAAGACAAAAATTCAAATTGCAAACAGCCCAGCAAAAACTAGAAACACTATAATCAAAACAAAGGACGGCAGATTTGACGAGAAATCTTTTGGGGGGGATACATCATACTTATACCTAAATCTGGTAAGCTAAAAATTAAAAGATAATATAAACGATCTTATATTCTTATATAGTGACCTAGTGGTTGAATTCCACTCTTTGGAATAGATGATCATGGTCTTGATCAAAAGATATATAAGCTGAATTTCTATAACATGTATATGAGTGCTTGGGAGATTTCCGGTTTTCATTCTTACAAAAATATACTTTCTACGAAAAAATTTCTAGAGATCAAAACGTTACAAAAGTTCTTATATTTTTCAAATGTGGAGTTGTGATGTGAAATCACTTTCTTTGCAAGATAAAAAAGTGGGTAACTTATATTTAGAGGCTATTTACACCTTTCATTTTAAGGATGAGAAAGCAAAATATTTAACCTCTTAATATTTATATGATATGTTTTGCTAAGATGCTTTTCAAAAAATATATATTTCTTTAATAAATATAGAATTTTATGAGGAAATAAATATGATTTCGCATCTTATAACATTCATGAATCCTTGTCATGTTAAATTTCGAACCAGAAGAAATGTCGTCATTAAAAATCATGTATAATATATTACAAAACTTTAGTAATATAATTCTAGCCTTTCTCGCACGTACTAGCTTTCACACATTGTGTAATTACACATTTCATTCTAGCTTTAAAAAATTAACTAAATCGTTCAGTTTTGTCAATGCTTAAGTTTAAAATGAGTGTTATATTGCTGTAGAAACTGAATAAAAAGTTGTTGAATCATCGGTAAACCATTAATAAATAGCTGAAACCATTGAGTTGTGAGGAACTAAATATCGTTATCAGTTGCGGTCTTTTTGATATAGGAGTTTTAAGAGTGAATAAATAGAATATATGAATATTATGACTTTATTCATATAAGTATATTCATAAATACATGAATATATTTCTGAATTTATTTATATAAATACATAGAATACATTCAAGAGTGAATAAATGGTATTCATATTTCATTCCAATTATTTAAGAAGGATTCAGAATTAAATTATATTGGCAACATGATATCGCGAGCGGAATAAAAAAAAATGCGTTGGTATTGAAGTGCTGCACAGTAGGGAGATCTTTCCTGATTCAGACAGAGACCATCAAACTGAAGGAAAATGTTTAAGACCTGAAATCCATGTGATTTAAGTTCTTTGAATTTCATGTGTTGTACAAGTTGGAGGAAAAAACTGCTGCTCAAATGTTCACCTCATCACTTGATCGCAGTTAAAAATTGAAAGATGCTTCACCGTTATTATCAGCCCATTGTGCGAACCCACGGTGATGTAAATTTACAAGCACAAAATATATGGATTATTAAATGAGTACACACTCATGATAACATTTGCAATGACTTCATATGCTACTGTCGGACCTCATAATATTACTTTTTTACTTATCATTCTGTCCACAAGTTCTTGATAAGATTATTTTATCCCTGAAAGTGAAGCCCGGTGGCCGTGGTTCAATAATCGGGGTTAGAAGAGCGACTCAGTTTTTCATCCCTCCATTGAATCGATAAAATAGAATAACAAACATGTTTGGTAACTAAATACTGAGGGTTTCGAATTTGGCTGACCAACTTACCGCGACATTTGGTTCGCACAGCTGGGCCTCTGGGTTAGGAAAACAGACATGATGATTTAATAATGCAGTAGTCCTTGGCCGAAACGGGCTGTCATGCCACAGAGTTTAATTTAATTGAGTAATTAATAAAAAATATAAATTGTGAAGCATAACTTGCAAGTATATAATTATCAAACTAATTCAATTTTATACAATTAATTCTTTAATTATTTCCATTTACTTATGTTGAGTATTTATTCAAATGTTAACGCTACTGATTTTAAACTTTTTAAAACATAATTTAACGTTTAAATTTTATTTAAGGTCGGAAAACAGATATGAGTACTGTAAGTTTTGCCATAGTAGAAGCTTACTAGGCAATGAACTTAATTTTTCTTGAAAAGTAAAATTTTTTTTAATTCTTTTTATATAATTATTTTCAATTCTTAAAAAAAAAAAATTAAAATTTTAACCGCATTTATGAATATTTTTGTCTTATTTTCATTTTGTTTTATTTTACTTCATTATCAATTACCTAAAATTATGATTTAATAATATTTGGTATTCTGGAAACAAAAAGTATATTAATTTTTAATATTTGCATATCAGTAGCCGATCATTAATAAAATAAGTGAACGAACTTTACCAACCAGTAGCCAGATACTTCTCAAGTTTTAGGAATACAATATCGTAATAAACAATCTCAAAGGAAATAACAACATTATAGCTCTGACTCAATACCCTTATTTAAACGAATCGAAAACAAGAATCACTGATAGAGAGGTTGACACTTAAGAAGACATAGCTTTATTTTTTTAATATCCAAGCACACGCTGTAGGACGTTTATAATATAAATGGAGATTAATGAAAGATATATTTAAGAAGTATTATTCGTAATATCTTAAGAAAAAATATCTAGAAAAAATAATTGACAATATTCACATGTCGCAAAAGAAAGACCCGTAAAAGGTAGAAATGAACTCTCTAATCCACCCATGCTAGAAGACCAGGCAGCATAAAGAGAACAGTTCCATACGATGGGACTTTTACATCAATAGCCTGTGTGTAAGCGAGAAAGGGATCACACTATACGCGGATCATATTAGAGTGATGCCTTTGCCTTTACTCTAATGATTTCTAAATATGTATGATAAATATTAAGAAATTATACCTCCCTTCCATAAAACATCCTTTTTTTTACTTCATAAACGAAGGGGGAGACTATTAGATGGAGCTCGATACAAAATGCTGTTAGAAGAGGTGCCTTCACTGCCGAATTCAGTAAACAATAAGAAGGGTTTGTAAAATCCCAATCCTCTAATTCAAACAATTGTACATTTGAGAAGCACCTCTTCAACAACAGCATGATCGAAATTTATTTTGCTCCAAAAACCATAATCTTAATTACTTATACATAGTCAGTTCTACTTCAGGATTAAATGAGTTCGTACCTTCTCCTATCAATTCTTTAGTATTCTTTTGAGACCAATAATAGGCATATTGGTAAAACAATGGATCAGGGTTGATCAATCTTGATTCAATTAAAGATCGTGGTACTGATGGAGTTTATCAACGCAATAGATTACTATGCGATAATCTGTTGATGTGCATTCAGAAATACCGAGGTTAAAAGATCTAGCTGTACTCCATCGCTTTTCAAACCAGTCTCATCCTCTGATTAATTACTCGTGACTGCAGTGACTCAACACTTGGCAATAATACCATAAGGATAATTTGTTTAATAAATTGGAAGTGTCAGAAATAATTCTACCTGAAATCTTATATGAACAAACAAAAAAATATAGATATTATTATTGTATTGTAAATCCTCAATTTAAATTTTCGTGAAACTTTCTTCAATATACCAGCTATATTTTCAATAATTCAAATTTAGTGTCTTAAGAGGAACTACAAAGTGAAAACTATCATCATTAAAATAATGGAAACTATCTTTGAATTTTAATGCTATTTATCATTTAAGTAAAGAATGATAGTTTTATTTTTTATATCTCTGTAGCTATAAATCATTTCTCTGAATCATATTCTAATGCAGTTGTAAATCATTCAAGTAAAAGATAATAATTCTACTTTTTAGATTATTTCTAAGAAAATTACAAACTTGATTAATGAATTCTTTGCAAAAAAAATAATAATAAATAAATAAATAAATAAATAAAACAACAGTGAGATATAATAAATGAAGTAAATTTTTCACATCTACCGCTAAAGCTTTATTCTCAAACAGGCCACATTTACAAATGTCTTACACGGATGAACAATTTAGCTCCCGAAAATACTTATTATTTTCGGAGCTGGAATTTGACTTATGTAAGTATGATATTTTTTCAGCAGTTTTAATTTATAAATGCCTTTTATTATAATCTAAGTAAAAGCAAAAGTAGGGTGTGCAAATTATTTTTTAAATGTATAAAAGGCTTTAGATTACACATCACTTAAACATGCTAAATATTTGGAATTTTTATAAATAGCATTCTTTTTACAAATCAAATTTTTTAAAACATAAACTATGAGGGGAAAAAAAACCCACAATTTGCTTATCTATATGAGATACTTTAATGAAAAATATTATTTATTTGAAATTATTTTTTAAAATACGTTGTTTTGGTCATTAAAGAGGATAGTCTAAAAGCATATACAATGCTTTTCTAATAAAACATTTCATTTTATTTTCTTTCCATTCTACAATTCCTCTGACAATCATTTTCGTCTCCTTCCAATTTAAATATAACTAGTTAAATTGATGGCTCCCCGGAGAGAGAGAGAGAGAAAAAAAACACACAGCCTTACCAACAATGTTCCAGGATGTGAGGTTACAGAATTGACTGGGAGAATTTACCCACAAGCCCCCGTAGGAAAAATTCTATAAATAAGACCCCAATGGTTCATGCAGCGCCTTTAGTGAGAGAGCTTTCGAAAACAAGAGCGCTTTTCTGCCTCATTTCTCACCGAGTTCGTCTTATTTCTACTTCAGGCACCATGGTTGACAAAGCTACCCTCGACAAATTGGAGGCCGGGTTCCAGAAGTTGCAGGCTGCCACCGACTGCAAATCTCTGCTTAAGAAATACCTCACCAAGGAAGTGTTCGAGGCCTGCAAAAACAAGAAGACTGCACTGGGCGCAACCCTCCTCGACTGTATTCAGTCAGGTAATAAAGCATGCCATTTATCCACCACCCAACCGAGCCGCAAATACACAAAAATTTTAACATTGCCCAAAAGCCAAATAATAGAAATAATAAGGGATTAAAATAACAGAATAGCTTTCAAGATAAATTAGATATTAATTCCAATTTTTTACTTAAATTGTTTTATTCATAAGAGTTCAAGATTTTTTATTTATTTAGCATAAAATATTTATCGATATCGTTTGATAGGACAAAAAAAGAGCAAACATTTATTTGTTCTTGAATTTGTATACATACATTTCTATTATTCAATATAATTTAAACTATGATTAAACTGCTTAAGAATCGTTATCCTAATTATTTATTTCAAATTAGATTAAAGTTTATTCGTCCTCAATTTAAAGGGCTTATAGGAGGCAACTTAAAATAGAAATAGTGACTTATGGTATATATAATACCATGATTATTCGTTTTTAAAAATTTACATTTAATATTTATAATATACATTTTTATGTAAATATTTTTACATTTTTAAAAATGTTTTCCATTCAAGTATTTGTATAATCAAATAATTAAACAAAGCCATTATGGTATTAATATGTGAAACTGATAACATACTATTATCATTTTCTTATAAAGCATAAAACATTATTTCTCTTAAAAGCATGTTCATGGATTTTTTTCCCTCAGTCGTTTCAGCAAATTTTTTTTCAGCTTCCATATTTTACAATTCTCTCAATAGTAAGAGAAAAATGAATATATTTCATACTTAAATTTACTGTAATCCGTTTCATTGGGATGAACTATATAATTTTAAAGCTGCGTAAACAATTGGGAATTTAAAAATCTACCGATTGTGAAAACATTTTGCATTCATTAAAAATGAAAATTTTATCTTATAAATATTTTCAACAATTCCATAAAACTTTGAAATTTTTCTCTAAGAATATATTAATCAAAAATTGGAATTTTACTAAAAACTTTCCTTTAAGATTCTCGCCTAGTAATATATATCAACATTTTTATATAGTATTGGATTATTTGTAAAAATTATTCAGTAATTAGAATAATATGAAGATCTATGTGTAAAATTATTCAGTAATTTTACACATAGAGAGATCTTCATATTATTCAATAATACAATATAAATTATGACAATCATAGAAATTCTCTTATATTATTCATGCTTTGATAATGAACTAATTAATTTATTAGTTAATTTAAAATTAACATTTTATTCACTAATTTAAGGCTTCATTATTTTAAGAATAAATTTTGTATTTTTATTGTGCATTTTATATTATGAATAATATATATATATATATATATATATATATATATATATATATATATATATATATATATAATGAAAATATGCTAGGACTTTGTATGCTTCATTTTTTATATTTTTTACTATTTGCTATCAATAAAATATTATATTTCAATGCAAAAAAATAAATAAAATAGGGATCCATATTTTTCTTTAATAATCAAAGCTTTTTTAACATTTAAAATCCAAATTATTTTTTAACTTTAGTATTTTTAAAACAAATAAAGCAACTGTTTGATAGTTAAATGAGTTCTAATCTGAAGAAAAAACTAGAAATATAATTTGCAGTTTCTAAAAATAGCATCTAAAAAACATTATGAAACAATGCAAAAAAGATTATATCAAAAATAAAAAGAACGTGTCGTTTTGCAATGTTTTTCTGCTATCAAATTACAAGGATCGCTTGAAAGGGCAGAAAAAAAAATCAAAAACTTTAATTTTAGAAACAAAATCTGAAATACTTTATAGACGAAGGAATTTAAAAAAAAAATCTTGAACTCTTGTTATCAAGGCCATATATAAATTTAATGGACCTCTATACTTATTTACTTTTTTCACGATAAATTCGTTTTTTATAGTTTGCACATAATTTTTTCATTCTTTTTCGTTTTTATGAAACCGGTGTCTATCTTCCGAGATCGAATTGCGGTTCCTTATCGGCAACCCTGTCGTCTTTTCTAGAATAGATGACTTTATATCACATAATAGTCATATGTTGATAATTTAAAAAAAAAAAATAAATAATGATGAAGCAATGAAATTGCTTACTAAAGAAGCGTTATTATGTAAATTCAAGTTTCCTTAACATTGGTAAAGTGTAAATTATTAAGCAAATTGAAATATCATTATGTGTGTAAAAAGGGATTGAATTAATTCTTTAACTGCATAAATCGACTATAAAAAATTAAAGCTGAAATTTACTTCAATATAAAATGAAACGTGTTTGCTTTTCTCATTTAAAATAAAACAGTAATAAGTCTTACTAAAAGATGTACTTTTTTATGTAATATTTTATTTTTAAGAATTTTCTTAGTATATATTTATAAATCATAAAATAAAGAAACTTTTTAAAAGCTTAAAATAATTTTAAAATAATGATATTTTTTTAATATTTTAATTATCATTAGTGTTGGATCATTTGATATTTCTCATTAGTATTGGAAAAATTATTACAATTGACTTTTTTAATTATTAGACCGAAATAAAAAGAAATGAAAATTTCAACCGCTTATTTATTAAAAAATTTTGTAATATTCCAGATATTATAAATAATGAAAATGATTTTATATAATATATAAAAATTTAAACCCAACTAGAAAAATTAACATGGAACATTCTAATTAGAAAATAGCTACTTTTATTTCAACTAAAAAATTAAAAGAATTTTTATCCTATAAAATAATTTAATAAAAAGTATATCTAATCAACATATCTGAAGTTACACCTATATGATACAAAGTCATAATCTCAAATGACAGGAATAATTTTTTTTGACATTTAAGATTTATAATTATATTTTAAATAAATAAATTTAAAACATATTTTTAAGGAAATTGGAGTAATATTAATCATACCTTTTTCTTAGTATTATTAAATGAATAATCTCCCCAGAAAAATGCTGCAGTATTTTATCGTTACCGAGTTTCTCCTGCAACAACAAATCATCCACCAGTCTCATTTTTCATCCTGGACGAATTGCTACTCATTTCTTCATCAGGAATTCTATTTGCATAATTCATAAGGAAATGAGTCCATTTTAATTATGATTATTTAAGATTAAAATTATAAGATTTTCCAATTTTAAATATTAAAAAATTCAATGCCTGATTTATATAACCATGATAAGTACTATGCAATATCTTTTTCTCTTTATAAAATTATTTTCTCATGACATGACGAGAAGTAAATCGCAAATATCAATAATATATATCCAATGGCTGCATATTTTCCAGGAGAACTTTTCATAAATAGTCACGTGTCGCAATGTCAACACCTAGGAGGACTGAAAACAGTTGGGCAACATCCAATTTTTCACTGTCCAACAGCATTTAGGATCGAGCAGGAAACATCCTGCTTTATAAACAGCGGCTGGTAATGAAGGCCAAAATACTATTTCTTTTTTCAGACTACACGTTGTGCGAGGTTTAACAATCGGAGATTTATAAGGTTTTTTAAAATATACTGTGTATTGTTGGACTCTCATAGACTCTGAATACTTGACCTGTCACTACCACCCCCCAGGGGTATCGTTTCACTTGGAGGTCATTGAGACCACGACTTATTTAAGTACCCTATCTGCCTTTAGCGAACACGACAGATCTTCAGTTAGGACGGGATTTAAACTTACGAAAACGTAACCAGCCAGAACACCGCAGTTTCTTAATGAACTTCGTACAAGTCTCAGCGGTAATATCTAATATAACCTTAACACTAAATTAAAAATGCCAAATAGGAATTTCATTCTTATAAGGCCAAATATATGTTTAAAAAAAAAAAAAAAAAAAAAAAAGCAAATAACTTGACAATGATAAGCCATTGTTATTTGATTTATTGTCACTTCCTCCTATGCGTTTGTCCCCACTCGCTTTGTAAAAAAGCCAACTTAGCATCGCGAATTCAATCGCTAAAATAAGACAATAGCAATCACATTTATGGCTAGAAAAAAATAATACTTTTTATTCGCATTAAATTGTGAGCCAATCTTAAAATATCACAGATAATAAATCAATTTATCAAAATTTTACATTTTATTGATATTGCAATGAAATCGGGTGATAATTTTTTTATTATTCTTATCACAGAAATATTTTCTTAAGGAAACTAACTTGTCAAAATTTGCATCAATTGTACAAATATTTTGAAAGATATGTAATGATTAGTTAAAAAATTATTAAATCTTTAATCGGAATTAAGTGTTTAAATTTGATTTAGTTTTACCTAGAGAAAGAATTTAACGATAATGCACATTTATGTCGACTTCAAAAA
The DNA here is from genome assembly GCA_030067965.1 of Latrodectus elegans. NCBI lineage: Eukaryota > Metazoa > Arthropoda > Arachnida > Araneae > Theridiidae > Latrodectus > Latrodectus elegans. The sequence goes on from CM057819.1 coordinate 118,943,630, forward strand.
TATTGCATTGACATCAAAGTTTGTTCAAAAGAGAAAATGCGATAAATAAAATAAAATTTTATATTTAAAATGCTAAACAAAATGAATATAATTCTAGTATTAGTGTATTAAACAAACAATATAAAATGAAAATAATTAAAAAGAAAAATGTATGTTAAAAAACTTATATTGTCACTTTATAATATATATATGTGTGTGTGTGTGATGAAATATTTTTCATTTACTCTGCGTTTAATTCTCATTGGACAGTATGATTTCTGTCACACCAGGGCTTATTAGACATACATTTTGAAGTGCATTCCTTACCATGTATGAGGTGAGAACCAAGACTACGAACTGATGAACGAAGCCCAAGTCACTAACCATTTGGCTGCTAATTTGGCCATTTATGAACTGTGATAATTCTGCTCGATGCCGCTTAACAGCTAAAAAATGTTACGAAAGTTTTGGAACATCTTCTGTGTATTTGCTACCATAAAAGTATTTCAATAGATGATAAACCTTACTCACATATCGCAAGGCGAAAACTCCGGTAAACTTTCAAGCACCCACATCAACAAACAAACATGCATACATCAGAAACGCAAATTTTATCTCATAATGTTTAAAAGTTCTAGAATCAAACTAAGACGTTATACTCAATTTAACAGTTCCTGCCACTAAGACACATTAAGGAGCATGGTAGCCTAGTGGTTAGGGCATCGGGCTTCCATCTGGAAGGGATGGTTTCGATTCCCAATGAAGCGAAAAACCTTAATATATCGAGCATGCGATATACATGCTCGTTATATTTGTGGAATAGAAAGTTCTGTGGTCAGTCGTTGAGTGGTTTCTATGAGTGTAATGGTCTGGAGAAAATTTCCTCATTCTTCTGGTCACTGTCAAAAATCAAGGGAGTGAATCTTCTGGTGGTGCCATTTACCGGAGGAGTCTTAGAACAAAGACGTCATGGTGCTCTGATTAAACGAAAGACGCACTCTTCTTTCGCATAGACGTCAGCTAGCGAGCTTGGCTTGTCTAAGTGTCATAAGTGACAAGACATAGTAAGTCATTTGATGCCATTTTTAAGAAACATTAATATAAATCAATATAACCTTGATAACCAAGAATAAACGATATTATGGGCTGAATCCTGTCTTTAAATATTTAATTTAATCATTGCTACTACGTTATACAGGGGTACATTTATAAAATCGTGCTAAACCTGAAAGTTGCCGGAAATTGCTCCAAAATATTGAAATTAATGTTCTAGAACATGAGCTACTTGAAAAATCTGGGACACAGTTCATTTGCAAAAGTTATATATATATAATAAACATAAAGATACTTTAAATTCCTGATTCTAATATCAAACTAAAAAAATAAATAACGCTACACACATTGGCCTGTGACTTAGATTACGTTAAGATTTTCATTTAAATCCTTTCCAGAAATGAATAACAAACATTTTTCATGACTTGATGTCTTTAAAACTTGATGCCACATAATTGGGTTATTTGCCCAATAAAGCTATAAGAGTACATTTCCCGATAAAATAAATAAAAGGGGAACACGATATATCTTTCACCATTTGAAAAAAGTTTATCGTTGGGGCCCGTTTAGCAGGGACTCGGTTTCGTATATAGCAATCTCACTGGTTCTCAAAAACAAATATATCAAAGGTTTTCAAAAGTTGTAATTGGGACTCGTAAATCTTGTCTAGAAGACATAAAAAAATTAATTCGTAGTTTTCCAATGATAGATAGGAGTCGCAAATTGTTCAGAAAAATGAGAAAACGTTAAGCAAAGCTCCTCACACTGATTTCATGTGAAATCATGTGCAGAGAGTTACCGAAGGTAAAAATGTATTGCCGGGTGTTTTAGAAAAACAACTTATTTCTGTACTAAATTCAGAACTCCGTTTGCAGTGATGTCAAGAAAAAAGACACCTGAGGATAGGGAATGTGGTCACATGAAGAATTTTGTACAGATCGAAGACATTGAATTTGTCGAAAATCCCATGAAGCAATGGATCGCATTGTGCAAGGGTCTGGGGCGAGAATTATAATATGGAGCACTTTCTATTGCCATGGAAGTGGTACTCTATGGCAAGAAACCGAGACATTCTGTCAGATTAGGTATAACCTTCAATAATGCATTATTACTATAATGCAAAGAACAATTTATGCATAGTGATGAAACTGTACATCGTGTAAGATGTGTTTAAAATTGCTTCGCTGAAAATCAGTCTGGTTTCCAATTACTCTTCCGGTCACCGCAAAGCTTGGTCTCAACCCAATAGAAAAATGGGTGATATGGTGGGAAAATGCATCTGATAGCATTCCATCTAATTTACAAAATCCAAAAGGCTGCATAGACAATGCAAGGTTTTCTGTAAACATAAATGCTCTCCAAAAGTATGCAAACTTGAATTCCAAAAATGAATAAAAGCAGTTTTTAGTGAAAAACCTGGTCCAATGAAATATTGATCTTGGGTTTCTAATTCATTGACTTGTGTGTGTATTTAAATCTAAATCCTAATAAAAATGGAAGAATAATATTATATTCGCCAAGTTCATTTCTTATGTGGTTTTCTATTGTTGGTGAAAAAGCGTGTTAATTGACGCCGTTTCTTTTTTCCTGTCCAACAAGATTTTACACAAATGTACTAGATTGTCTTATAAATCAATATATCATCAATTATGTTTTGCGATTTACCACGGGGAATTTAAAAACATGCTTTATAATTAAATTAAAATGAGTAAAACAATGTTGAGTATTGAACACGCCATTTTAGTTCTAACTGTATTGAGAAGGGAGAAAAAATGGTGTAAAGGAAAGAAATTTGAAGGAAAAGTATTCTCAGTCCCACTTCGTGAAGCAAATGTTCCAAAAAGTAAAGAAAATAACACCACGCCATTTTTTTTTAAAAAACATATATATATTTAGTTCGCGATTGCTTACTTTAACGACTGAAGGCATGAGGTTAAAATCCTCCTTCCTATTTTTGTCACTTTCCTTCATGTGGAAGAAAGAATATATATTTATAAATTGAAAAAGAAAATGAATTTTTCGAGTATTTTTGTATCTTTTATTTGAATAAAATACGCATATTATATTTAAAGGGAACATTACAGAAGATATTGTCGTAAAATTTGGGATTCTTTAATGCAAACCAATTAGAAGTTTTGATGTCGAGATAATAAGATGGGAAATATTTCTTTTACAGTCATAATTTATGAAAATATAATAAAAATATTTTTTATCACTGGTCATACCTAAAAGAGTTCCTTTTTTTTTTGTTTTACATTAAATAAAATATGGAACCGAAATCTAATACCGTGGATAAATGGCAATCACTAATGTTTTTAATTAGAATATATCCAAGAAAAAACATAACACTTGAGCAGATATTAATTTAAATAATCTTCTGTGCTTGCTAAAAGAAAACTTTTCAGTGCAAATTAAGAAAATTAGAGAGTTAAAATAATTTATTTTGTAAAGAAAAAATTAAAAATCATAGACTGATGCAATAAAATGATTTCTATGGTATCATTTAGCTGTTAATTAATAATTTCGTTTAACAATATTTTTAAATATGTTAAAATGTATTTTTTCTTTTCTGTTTATAGGAGAAGGACAATTATTAGCCATGTCATCAATAGACTATTTTAACTAAAGTAAATTAAATGAACAAACCAGTTGATTGGATCTTTTCTATTTTTAATTGTTGTTGATTAACCGATTATGCATAGTTATTTAGTCGATGTTGTTTAAGTTGAAAATGAATCTCTCACAATGCTTTGCAGAAACACTTTCATTACATGCCGAGTGTTACCTTACAGCTACTTATTGTAATGGTTGTCAATATTTTTAAAATGTGGAAGTCTTGTGTTACCTTATTCTTAAAGTTTCTTAATTTATATATATATGGAACTCCCTTAATAATGTAAGCTACGATTATAAAGGATGAAAAGGTTGAAAGTTCTGTAGACTAATATATATATATATATATATTTATTTATTTTCACAAACTGAAAGCGAAATAAATTGATTTTTAATGGCCAAGGAGAAACAATTACCAAGAAATCTTACTTTTTACATCAACATTATTACAGTACTTCAAAAAATTTATCTATGGCTAGTATCTTTCGTTTAGTTATTTAATGTTTACGAAACTATATAACGTCACATTTGAGAAAATATTGTTATGAAATATGTGTCATTTTCTAATGTTTCAAAGTTAAAACCAAGAAATGAGCTCGAAATCATTAAGATACAATTTAATTTAATAACTACCCGCATTTTGTTTATTATTATGAATTTGAAAATAGTAATTACTATTTAAAATGTGTTTACAGAACAAATAATAGGTAGAGAAACAAATATAAAGCTTTGTCTTTCCAAAGAATTTCACCTCAAAAGAAATAAATGAAAATAGTTGGAATTAAAATTGTGAATTCTATTTGTCTCTTTTTAGTTTTATTCGATGCCTTCTGCCCCACAAAACAACCATCTACAATTTTAATGACAGTAATTACCCATAAGTGCAGTTTTTTTCGTTTTGTTTCTATTTAATAACGTTTGATTTGTTTTCCGCTTAACAATCATTTTTACACACGAAGTTTAATTAGATTGGGATCTGTGCAATATATATAAAGGGGATTATAATATATCGAAGAGAGACTCAGGTTAGATACGAATTCATAAACAGGGGAACTGAACTCCAGAGATTAATCATTCAGCGTGGGATAAAAACGTAAAAGTAAAGTATTCTGTAAAAATAGATGTATATTAGAAAAGAAAAATAAAGCAAAGCATTTATTATATATTTGAATGGTAAAATTATTTATATCATTTTATCAAAAAAAATTTAACTGCAGCTTTGTGATTCAGTTTATTTGATTTGTTAACAGAAAAATCAGTTAGTTTATTTTGAAACATTTCGAGAGATCGGTAAATACGCTCATCTCTTTGCATTTCACTCATTTCAGACTTTAATTCAGATGATATTGTTTATCCAGTTCCATTCAAAATTACCTTTACCAGCCATTTTTAATATGATATATAACAAGCACGAATCACAGTTTAAATGCTTCCATTGCAGGTGTAGAGAACTTGGACAGTGGAGTTGGAATCTACGCCCCAGATGCTGAGGCCTACACCCTCTTCGCTCCCCTCTTCGACCCCATCATCGAGGATTATCACGAAGGATTCAAGCCCACAGATAAGCATCCACCCACCGACTTTGGTGACATCAACACCTTGGTCAATGTTGACCCCACCGGTGAATTCGTTGTGTCCACCAGGGTGCGGTGCGGTCGCAGCTTGCAAGGATATGCTTTCAATCCCTGCCTAACAGAAGCTGTAAGTTTTTTTTTCTGCGACTTATTCGTTATTAAAAAAGATTTATAGCTTTTTTAATAAAAAAAGAAAATAATGATTTTTAACACTTTAAATTTTACTTCGTAAAACTATTTTAAATCAGTTTTCTATGTAAATAGCATGAACAACGTTTTTGACAATAAAGTACCTGTTTGGTGACATCACAGAGTTTAACAACAAACTCTTTCTAGCTTTAAAAGATTTGAGATTTAAAAACTGGAATTCTTGTAAAAATTTATCTTTCGTATAATTTTAAACTGAAAGATTACTAAGGAACCCAATTCAAATTTTTAACAAGTATGATTTCACTCACATCCAACAGAACTATCGATTTTAACTACGTTTTTCAACGTAGTACACGACAAAACTTTCGCAATCAATTTATTGTGTGTGTGTGTATTCTGAACAATACTAGAATATTAACTAAATTTATTCTAAAACAACATTGCATGAATGGTTTGCATAACAAAGTTTTCACAATAATTTAAATTGCCAGTGATCATGAAAGATTTACTCTTTTCTACTAACAACTAAAAATCAAAACTAAGCATTGAGAACAACTGCAATAACTAAAGGTGCAAAAGCTCGAATAATTTTCTATATATTTTAATAAATGCTTATATAATATTTACATAAAAAGAATAGGCTGAAAGCCTCTAAAAATCTAAATTCAATAGAATAAAACATCATACTATATTAATCCCTTCAAAAAAACCTATACGCACATATTACAATCGAAAAAATTCTAAAAACTAAAACATTCTTTTTTCAACTATCACAAAATGAATATTAAATCTAACATGCTCTTATAGCGCTATCTGTTGACAATAAAAGTTAACAAATATTTTGCCACACACTCCCCACCTGAACTCTGACAGGAGTTCATCTATTCAAATAAATTCATAAACAAAAAATTCACACTTCTAAGAAGCAAAATTTCTGTCAATCAGATTTTTCAAAAATGCAGTAAAAAAAAAAAAAAAAAAAAATAGTAAGGTAAATACTTGAATTAAATTACATCAATATCAACAATACTTTTCAATATATAGAGTAAACAAGAAGCAAAAATTTCCTCTAAAAATCAAATAGGAAGGCATTTAACATTGAAAATTAAAAAGAATTATTATCAAAATAAATGCAAATATTAAGAAAGTAAGTTAATAAACAAATTCAAATTATTCAATTCAATATTTAAATAAAATAAAAAAAAATATATGAAATGTTTAATATTGTTCAAGGGGATATAAATGTTGTGCAGTTCATTTCAAAGTCCCATTTCCGGTTTTTAATTCGTAGGATCGGACTTTACCGTTACGTCCAGGAACGGCTTTAATAATTCTGCCTAGTTTTCATAACAGTTTGTTTTTGTTATCTCCTTGAATCAGCACAACATCACCTAATTTTAGTTCGGGTTGAAAATCAGGATTTTTCAAAGAATGGGCAGTTTTATATATAAGGAGTAACAAATATTGCTGTTTCCAGTTACTCTACAACTGTTTTAACAGTTACTCTACAACATTCCTGATAGCGCTTTCGTTTTAAGAGTCTTTCATGTTGTTTCGCTATTGATAATTTCAGCGAAAGTTAGAGGGTACTTATGATCACTTTGTCTAGGAAATGCATTGGAGTCAAGAGTTGTGGCTCATCATTCTCATTATAAACGTAGCTCAAAGGTTGTGAATTAAGAACAGTTTCTACCTCGATGAGTAGAGTAGACATTTCCTAGAAGGTTAACAACGCTTTTCCCATAACTTTCCTCAAACAGTTTTAGACGGTTCTCACGTGTCTTTCATAAAAGCCTCCCCACCATGCGGCTCGTTCAATGATAAACTTCCACTCAGTTCTCTCTTTGGCAATAAAATTCTTAAACACATCATCTTCTAAAATTCTAGAAAAATTCTCAACTTCTTTTCTAGCCTTCTTGAAGGTTTTAACGTTATCAGAATAGATGATTTTACAGTTTCCCTTTCTAATCAAAAATCTGTGAAATGCAAGTAAAAATGAATCTGTCGACATATTTGAAACTAGTTCCAGATGTAAGACTCGGGTTACTGCACATGTGAATAAAGCGATGTATGATTTTTGAGTATCCTTTGAATTCTTTACGTAAACTGGTCCATTATCCAAAGTTGCAGCAGTCCCTCCACGCATTATCTTCTCGTGTTGTTTACGTACAACTAAATAGGTCAATCTAGAATTTTTAGGTAGGATTATTAGATGTTTATTATGTAGGATAAAGTCAGAAAATTCTAATCTTCCTCCTAATCTCATGATTCCGTTTTCATCAATATATGGGACAAAATTGTACAGGGGGGAATTCTTGTCAATCGATCTACCTTCTTCCAAGGATTTATATTCTTCGGCAAAAAATGTTTTTTGTTCAGACCGAATCCAGAAAATTTTCAGCTTCTAGTAGTTCTGTTTTTAGAGTTCCCTCAACACTGCTACATTTTCTCAATCTTGAAACGAAGCGTTTTATCCAAGCGGTGACCCTCAACAGTTTCTCTAAAATATTTCAAAAGTATTGTTTTTTCTCTAAATCGATTTTAAAATATTGCTGACAATAATGCTCCCATCAACTCCAATCTAGGCAAAGTGAGAGTTTTTGGTGGAGCTACTCTATTTTTAGAAGCAACGAAGGCAGTTTTAATTTCATTATTGCTTGTTGTGAAATATAAGTAGGCAACTGTACCATATGCTTTTGTGCTTGCGCCTGAGAAACAGTGAAGTTTGATATTTTAGACATCAAAGTTTGAGAATTTGAAAAATTAAAGACGAGGGATAGATAATTTGGCCATTTGAGGAATCTCCTCACACCAGTTTCTTCACTGGGAAGTCAAATCTACTGGTAGTGGTTCATCCCAATCTATACGCGATGACCAGATATTTTGAATAAAACACTTTATTCTAGCAGTGAAAGTTCCCAAAATTCCTAAAGGGTCGAAAATCCGACCTAACACCTGTAGGATAAATCTGTTCGTTTCTATAGGTTTAGACAAAAATGACAATAATCTTCGAACATAAATATACAACAGATCGTTGGAATTATCCCATGTCATACCTTACACCTTAAATGAGAGATTTTCTTTATCAAAGGAATTGGGATCTTTATCTGAAATAACACCTTCCTTTATCCACAATTCATTTAATTCTTTCGAGTTAGTACGAAACTTATGCAAATACATACTAGCTTCTTTGAAAATTTTAATCGATTCTAGAGTTGTAGTTAAAGTTTCTCTGACTGTCGGCTGACTTCCGATTGCATCATCTACATAAATATTCTCATCTAAAAGCTCCCCAGTTGCAGGATAGACTCCTCTATATTTTTCAGGTGGTGTCTAATAGTCGCTGCTAAGAAAAAAGGGCTACTGTTTATCCCAAATAACACTCGAGTAAATCTATATATATTAGGGTGGATGTTTTCATCAAAGCGAAAATCGGAGAATAGAAATCTAGTTACATCTCGCTCCCTTTCATCTATGACAATTTGCAAAAAGGCCTGTCTGATGTCTGCAGTAAATGCAACAGGATTATATCTAAACCTTAATAGGATGTTGAATATCTCAGGGTATAAATTAGGTCCAACATGAAGAGAGTCATTTAGAGAAGTCGAGCCAGGGGGATGCGATGACGCATCAAAGACGATACGTAATTTGCTCGTGGTTCGATCCTCGCGTATTACTTCTCTATGTGGCAAGTAAAATGTAACGTTTTACTCGCCTAGAACATCTGTTACTGGTTCAATGATATTTTGATTTAAATAATCCTGTACTACATTTTGGTATTCGAAAAATAGGTCTGGATTTCGTATAAACCGTTTCCTAAGACGATCGAACCTTTGTTTTGCGATTGCCCAATTATCATTCAAATCTAAAGTGTCACATTTCCAAGGCAATCTAACTTTGTAGCAAGAGTTTTCGTATGTTATACTGGATTCGAAATGCTTATTTCCTTCATTTTCGGTTGAATTTAAATTTTCTTTCTCACCAATAAGTCCTGAATTTTCTAGACTCCAAAATTTTTTTATTTGTTTAGAAATTAAATCTTTCCCTAAAACAACACTGAATGATAGAGACTTCATTGTGACTTTACTTTCCTTGTAAACACCAACCAAAAATAGTTTCAACTGCGACAAGATTTTTATTTAAACGCTTAATGTGTCCCACAACTATATCATAATAATAGTCTGCTCCTATTAAAATTCCAATTGATTTCTCACTATCGAGCGAATCTGCGAGTATCAAATTCTTTAGTTGACGAATTTGTCTAATTTCTCCTAATTTAGGAGTCGGAATGTTTGAGCCTGATATTTGATCAGTTACCAATAATTCAACTTCCATTCCAGAATCAGAAGAACTTCTATGTTCCAAACTCAATTTAACCACGTCATAATTTTTTTGAAGACGGGTGGTGTTCCCAAAGGTGTAAACAGTTAGTTTTTCTTTCCTAATTACTTCGAGATTTAATTTGTTAGCTAATTCGCGAGTGGCAAAACTTTTTATGGATCCTGTATCAAGAAGTAGCCTGGCAAACATTTTTTCTTTTCCCGCTTTAATTTTTATCGTGCAAGTCTGCAAAAGTATTACATTGTTAACATGCGAAACGGCGGAAACAATTTTTCCATTTTGCGATTCAACTTGTGTTTCAGTTTCTGAAATAGAAGAAACTTTACATTTATCAGGTTCCGAATTCTTGACTGCCACATTCGATTTAAAACAAATCCCCTCAAAGTGCTTTCCCCCTCAAATCCTGCAAGACTTTGTTTGTCGATAGGAGCAAGATGCAATTTTATGTTTCAAAGACGTGCACAAAAAACATATATTGCTTTGTTTTAAAATGTCTCTCTTTTCATTTGCTGTAAACTTTCCACAGTTTTCTGATAAGTGTTCTTGAGAACGAAAAATGCAATTTCGGTTTGGTAATGTAGCTATAAATTCGTGTGTGCTGACCGACGGTTTTTGTTTTGAATATTTGTTAAAGTGTTTTCTTTTAACATTAGAATTCCACGTATACTTTAAATCATATTTGTTATACGTGTTCTTGGGTTCCGGAAGTTGTGGTTTTGATTTGTGAGAAAGCGACAAACAGGACATTTTTTCACGGGATTCTATCTCAGTCTGTAAGAATTTAAGAAAAGTGTCTAAGCTAAAGGTAGGACTATCTTCGTTAGTTCGATGGAACTCCAAAGCAATATCGTTGGGAATGATTTTCATCAAAACCGAAATTAACATGTTAGAATAAGATTCTGGTTTTACATCGAGAGAGGAGAAACTTCTAATTTGAACATTTATTGTGTCATATAATTTTCTTAATTTTGTTACATCACTCGAGCTTTGCACAGGGTTGAAATTCAAGAGGTTTGACATGTGCGTATTTATTATCAAATGGGTTTGGCCAAATCTGTTGGTAAGAATTTCTACAGCCGAATCATAATTGGATTCTGAAATCGAAAATCCATCGATGGAACTTAAAGCATTTCCTCCCAAATAGGATTTTATATAGTTAAATTTTTCTATCTTTGAAAGCGTTGAATTTTCGTGAATTGTAATTTTAAGCGAGTTCCAAAAATTACTTCGTTTATTATAATCTCCATAAAATTTTTGTATTGATATTTTAGGTAATTTAACATAATTTTCAAATTCCTTTTCTTTTTTACTTCCTATTTCTAAACGTGAGTCGTTAGAAATATTTAAGTTTACATTTTCAGCTTCAACGCTCTTGAAATAAAGTTCGATTCTTGATTTCGTTATTATTATTTTATCACTATATTCTATGGAAGTTTTAATATCTAATTCTAATTTAGTATTATCATCTGTAATCAAATTTTGAATTTTCTCATCTAAATCTCTAATTTCAATTTCTTTAGAATTTGACAGTTCCAAACAATCATCTAATTCGTCACAATTTTTTTCTTCAATAAATTCGTCAACGTTCTTAAAAATATTTGTGATGGAACTGCGAAGTGTAGCTCTTTTTTGTTAAAAGCTTTGGAATCCATCATAAACAAAAGTATTAAAAACTACCTTTTGCAGTCTTCAGTCTTCGCATACAAATGCTATCCGATGTTCCTTGAACTTAATCAATTAAGGTTCTAACAATTACTAACGATTACTAAACAAATCTAGCTATCAAAATTGGGTTATTTCCCGGCCGATGCACCAATGACAAATTTACTCTTTTCTACTAACAACTATAAATCAAAACTAAGCATTGAGAACAACTTCAGTAACCAAAGGTGCAAAAGCTCGAATAATTTTCTATATATTTTAATAAATGCTAATACAATATTTATATAAAAAGAATAGGCTGAAAGCCTCTAAAAATCTAAATTCAATAGAATAAAACATCATAGGATATTAATCCCTTCAAAAAAAACCTATACGCACATATTACAATCGAACAAATTCTAAAAACTAAAACATTCTTTTTACAACTATCACAAAATGAATGTAAAATCTAACATGCGCTTATAGCGCCATCTGTGGACGATAAAAGTTAACAAACAAATATTTCGCCACAGTTTGACTATTGAACTTCGTGAGAAGCTCTCGAGAAAATACTTTCTAAAAGATCATACTTTCTCAAAGATTCTCAAAACCATCTTTTCATTTTCTTTAGTTATCATTGTGAATATTTTAATAATGTACAAATAGACAAAATAATTCAGTGTATAAAAATATTATGTTTCGAATATTAAAATGTGTAATCAATGATATGAGCAACTTGTAAACATAGCACATTGACAGAATTTTCGTGTTAGTGATGTCACTAACATTAAGATCATCTCCTCCCATACCGAATTTACTGATATCGAAGTAAAATAATTTCTTGGGTTATTGAACTAGATTTTCAACACAGTAAATGGTGCGGAAAATAGGAGTTTATTCATTGCATTGTCTATTTTTGACCGATAAAAGACGATTTGATAATGATTTGTATTGTGTTGATAATTTTAAAACATTACTTTTTTTGATTATATGGCTTTAATATTTAAATATCTGCCCTAGATTTAAATCTTGGATTCAAATTTTACCATCAATGATTATAGACTCATTTGACTAAAGTGGTTCCAATCATTTAGCATTCATCTGATATGTTAACGAAGGAAAAGATATTGGACTTAACAGCGTCATATTAATAGCACTCGAATCAGTCCAAAACCATCCTGTAACATCAACATCAACTTTCTGTATAATGTCTTTACAGATGTCTTTCATAATCCTATACTGATGATTGCTGTTAACTGATGCAGTGTTTACTTCTCTGTAAATATTGACTACTTTACACAAACTTTATGGCCGTGTTAACCTAGTGATTAGGGCATCGGCCATCTGAAGGGTAGGATTCAATTCACAATGCCGTCAAAGACGCACCGAGTAAATGCGATATACACTGTCGTTAAATCTGTGGAATCGAAAGTCCTGTTGGGGTATACTGGTTTTGAGTAATTTTCCCCCCTCCAGATCATACTCAAAACTGAGTGAGTGGATATTTTAATAGTGTCACTTATCGGAGGAATCATAGAGAAAAGTTGTACTTTCCCCTTCGTGGTGCTCTGTCTAAACGAAAGACACACCCTACTGACTTAAATTCGCATAGCCAACGGCAGAACGAGCTTGGATTTTCCAAATGTCATAAATAACAATAACAACGCAAAAATTTTACTGGTCAGTATATAAATGCACTTAGCATCTTCATTACCAAATATTAATAAAGTACAAACTTTTCAATAGAAGTTAATGCTTTAAATTATACATTGTATGCTCTCTTCTTGTGAGTGTAATAAGGATACTGAATTTTCTACTTCAATATTTCTACATTAGCCAAGTCTCTACATTCAGCTAGTTAACCATGTGATCATAATCACTTCATAAAATTTTCCGTGAACTGTTTTAGTACTTTAACAATATACTTCTTTTTATAATTCTTATGTGATTATACATCCACTTGGGTATATCATCCAGTAAGTAATTTTTTTACTTCAGTATATTACATTGTATGTGCACATGCTAGAAAATGTTAAATTGCTTGTTGGGGTGAAATACTTTATTAGCTCTTAATTATTTTAAACAAAAATTATAAGAAATATTTTTAATATAGGTTAAAATTCATTTTTTATAATTTTTATTCATAACATGCATTTATAAATATAAGTTATTACTAAAATGATTAATTCATCAATATATTAGTTCATACTTTCTCAAGGAAAAACAATTTCTTTTCTTGTCAATATTACGTTCTGTTTTTATAAAATCTTATAAAAAATGAAATATAATTAAAAAATAACTGAAATTAAATTGTAATTTTCTTAAAAATATTTCGGCTACAGTGCATTGAAGAAAAAATAATAATGTCCAATAAAACTAATTAAAAGTTTTTAGTATTTAAATTTGTGAATATATTGTATTATTTAGAAAAATGACCCATATTTCTTCCTTTGTTTCATTTACAGAACTACAAAGAAATGGAAGATAAAGTAAGCGCCATTTTCGGTACCTTCGAAGGCGAACTGAAAGGCAAATACCACCCTCTCACTGGAATGGACAAAGCCACTCAACAACAACTCATCGATGACCATTTCTTATTCAAGGAGGGAGACAGGTAACAAGCGCGACAAACTGGCATATCTGAAAATTCAAAACACAATGACACCTTCCATTTATATGATCTTCTTATTTCAACAGATTCTTGCAAGCTGCTAACGCCTGCCGATACTGGCCAACTGGTCGTGGTATTTACCACAATGATGCCAAGACCTTCTTGGTCTGGGTGAACGAGGAGGATCATCTTCGTATCATATCTATGCAGAAGGGAGGTGACTTAAAAGCTGTCTTTCAGCGATTGGTCAACGTAAGTCTTTACTATTTTCAAATTAATCTTCTATTTAAAAATATCATTGTGGTCCTTCGATAATTCGAGAAGCTGTCCTTCAGAAGTTTCAAGATTGGTTACTCGGAGTTACTTCGGATCAATACAATTTTTTATACCTCAAAGATGAATGGTATCGGGTAAAAAATCAGTTTGGAAACTCAATTCTGAGGATCTCACGCTATGCTCGTCCTCTGAATAAGACATAAGGCTTCTAATACACTTAAGTCTATCTATATTCTAGGAAATGAAGACGAGAAGTTCAGACTTTAGCTGCCAATGACAATAATATTTCAATTTGCTGATAGATTAATGATTGTGTATATACAATAAATATTTCTAATAACATCAATAGAAATAAGGCTTTTGTAATAACTCATTCCATACTGTTTTTATCCTTACTTCTATTAACCATAGCTATTGATACTTAAAAAATACTTTAAATTCATCATTGTTTCCCTAAAAATTCAATTTCATTGGGGAAGTTTAATGCTTAGCATCCATTTAAGTCCGTTCAAATCACACCTACATTAGATATTTTTAATGAGAATCTCTAAAGTTCTTCACTTATTATCTTGGAGAAGCATCACCAGTTAAAGTAGATATATATAAATGCTCCGTCACACTTTTTGTAAGATTCCCATGGAAATCTCAAAATATTCTGATTTTATCAGTGATTCCCTCTTTATTCAATTTCATTATCAGAGTTAATTAATATTTAATATCATTTTCAGCTCAAATAGTTCTAAAGAACTATTAGTAACATATTAAAATATGGTATTTTTAACCAGTCCTTATCCTCCTCATTTAGTATATTAATAATAGCAGGAATTTATTTCTACATTAAAATATTATCATCATTTAAAATAAAAATTCCTTTCATTGTGGATAATATTAGAACGAAACCAATTTTTTTACGGTAATTTAAAAGTATTCATAAAACTAGAAACACACACAATTCACTTTCACGAAGATTATTTGAATGAAGTTCCAGACAAATTTTGAAAGATTTGTAATTATCATGTAATACATATATATCAATAAAAAAATGTGTAATAATACAAAAATATTTTTGCGCATTATATATAATTTATATGTTTTTCTACTTAATAAGTTGCTTGAATGATAAAATATATCGACTTTAGTGAAAATTAGACATTAAGTGATTAAAAACACGACATTAATTAATCTTAATTGGAAGGCGTTATTTCCACACTTTAATTAGTATTTATATATCTTTGTTCTATTTCTGAAAACATTTATAATGCAATGTGATCAAAGGAACAAAATAGTTGATGTATACAGTGTTCAAAAAGCTTTCCTCTGAATGTTTTGTTGACTTTTACATAACTTAAAGAAAGTGTGTAAATTTACTATAAGAGTAGTAAAACATAGTAAGTACTGAAACAGGAGAAACATTTAAAAGGAATGGTATATCACATACAGAAATATATCAAATTAAAATCATAAAATATAAACCCAACATTTTTGTAGGAGACTAATTCGTTTTTTAATCTCTTTAATCAGATAGTGTACATTGATAATGGTTATATCATCTTAAGATTCAATTGCTATAAAATTATACTTGAGATTCAATCGTCAATTAAGGTAGGGGAAAAAATAGTTTTGAAAAGACGCCAACACATTCATTCATGGGTGTGAGCCTTTTACAGGTGTGTTTCTTCTTGACATTGAAAGGTTATTCTAGTAAAAATATATGGCGACTGTTTCCGTGTCTTGGCTTTGAGCCTTTTTTCTTTTTAAATTATTTTGCTTGAGAGTTTATTCCAGACACCCCTCATCTTTGTTTATACGAGTTGGCACCAATCTCTAACGGAATTTACGACTTCGTGCAGAACAAGGAAGTTCTGTTTGGATGAAGTTCCGGCAAAGAATAAAAGAAAAATAAAGGGTGAAAATGAAGCTTATAATTTGTGTAATATTTCTAGCTTAAAAACATATCATTCATTCAAATATCTTCGCGAATAATCCTCTTCCAATACATTTAAAAATCATGTCAAGTTTTTATGCTCAGTTTTACGATAAGGAAATGAATGCCATGAAACTTTAAGTATAACATTTATCTCCTTGTTTCATTCATAAAAATAAAGGCCCTGGTAGCCTAATGGTTAAGGTATCGACTTTCCGTTCGGAAGGTCTGGATTCGATTCCAAATGCTGACAAAGACCCATCGAGTACATGCGATGTGGGTGCTGTGAAGTTAATAAATCTGAGGAATCCTAAGTCCTGTGATCAGTCATTGAGTAGTTAACATGGATGTAATGATATGGAGAAAATTTTCCTGCATTTCCAGATCAAATTTAAAATGGAGAGAGTGGATACTCTGGTGGTGCCATCTATCGGATAAGTCTTAGAGCAAAGTCGTACTTTCACCTTTGTGGTTAAGCGAAAGACTCACCCTACTGACTTAAATTAGCATAGTTAATAGTAAAATGAGCTTGGCTGCCCAAGTGTCATAAATAACAACATATAACAACAACATTATTTTCTTCAATAAATAACTTATAAATATCCTCACAAATAATCCAAGTATAAAAACAATTTTAGAAGAGATAAATATTAGACATAAGAATTTTTATTATTAACTGTTCCATGGACTTTTTTTATTTATGTATTCATATGTACTCAAGCTACAATTAAGATTAACGACGTGATTTCATATGACTGTACAAACCATATAAATATTACTGTTAAAAGATGTATCATATTTTTATCGTCTTATTTTCCATCGTAATAATTTTAAATCCTATTTAATGAGCACTTCATGTGCATATATTTGAAAGTCTATTGAGTTCTAAATGCTTGCATTATATAGATTTCAAATAAACTAAAATTTCGTAGAAAATATAGACCTAAGTCATCCTGGTCACAAATTGAGTTTTTTATGCATTGCAAAATATATCTTGTGTGTTGGGGAACGAAATTATCCTAATAACTTTTTACCATAAAACTAATGAATAAAATTATGTATGAATTAATCTAAAAATAAAATTATTTACACATTAAAAAAGGGGTAATAAAATGTCGATAAATATTAAGAATTTAATTCTTCTTCAGTTGCATGACAGCCCGCAATAGGCTTTCTCCAGAGATCGATACCTGGCAGACCTTTTTGGCCTTAGACTCAATTTATAGTTTTCACCGATTCTAAGTAATTTTCAATACATTCCAACCATTTAAGATTTTCTTTTCATAGTGGCTGTTGGTTTGATCATGAAGACTCTATGTGGAACTATAGTCATTAAATCCAATAAGGTGTCCAGCACATCATAACTTTATTATGTTAATAAAATTAGATATTTTAATTCATTTAGCTATTAATAATCAATTTCACGGCTGTTAGAAAATATTATTACAAAAAAATAAGTTATATCATTTCCTTTCAACACACAATATGATATATTTTTATTATTAACCCTTTCGAAATATAATCTTTTGTTTATTTTTTTTGTTATTAAAATTTATTTATTTAAATAAATTTTAATAACAATTTATTTAAATAAATAAATAAAATAAAATAATAAATAAATAAAATAATAAATAAATTATAAATAAAATAAATAAAAAAAACTAGCATAATATTTCTATAAAAATGTTAGTATGAAATCAGCAGCAGCATTATTATTCGATAATACTTAAATTACTACTTATTTTTTTTCAACTGAAAACTTATATTCTTATATGAAGAAACTTTATAAATTAATGGGAACGTATATAAAAAATACATTGAAAAACGACTATTTTGGAAGTATTAATTTTGAAAAAATTTATTCACTCTTCAAAATATTCTTATAAGCTTGCTTGGCAAATAAAATTTAATTCTGCTATTTGCTTCTAAGTTATCTCCTATTTTTTTATAGGCCGTTAACATCATCGAATCTAAGCTGCCATTCTCTCGGGATGACCGCTTGGGTTATTTGACTTTCTGCCCAACCAACTTGGGAACAACCATCAGAGCTTCAGTGCACATTGCACTTCCCAAACTCGCCAAAGACAAGAAGGTCCTTGAAGGCATTGCTGCCAAGTTCAACCTTCAAGTCAGAGGTAAGATTATTCATTAAGCTTTTAGGCAAATTCTAGAGATTACAGAAGTAATAGTTTGGGTAGGGAATGATAGCTATTTCAATTAACTTGAAATATAATTAATACCAAATGTCACACATATGAATTAAAAATTGGAATATATTAAAACTATCGGTACTTTTATATGGAACAATTTATTTATTCTTTTTCTCCTGTCAGCTGTTTAATGACTTATGGAGAAAAGTATAAATCGGTTTTAACTGACAAAGAATTACTGTGCATAAAAGCTGCTAATTAAAGAAAATCGAAGTTCTAAAATAATAAAGTAAAAATAAAGTAATTTGTCCAAATTATTAAGTAACGTAAAAGTACGGCCATAAAAATATGTGTGAATTCGTATAATAAATCATTATTTGCGAATAGTTAGACATGAATATATATCATTCAAAGTAACCATTCCTTAGTATTATGATACCTAATGCATCAAATCTCTTGTGGTAGATATACAAGATCATATCATTCACAGGAATCACCAGGACTTTCAAGAAAAGTGTTTACCAAAAAATGGCATCAAAGGTTTGCAGATATAAACATTTTAGGTTGGGATTCCATTTTCAGTTGGGATTGACAAACCTCTTCATTGGCACTCTTGATAACATTGTGTGAAAGCTGATCTGTGGCACTTATTTCCACATACATATACGTTCATATTAAAATAGCCCAGATAATTTTTTCTAAGGCCCTGTTGACAAGTACAGGGAATCTTAGGACAAGAGAAGCAATCCCTATTAGTTTTGAAATGAAATCCTTTAGCCAAAAGTTGTCCCAAAATTATGCACTTCTAATGTTCCTTTTGAATTATGATCTAAAATAATATTTCAATGCAAAGGCGCTCTTAGTTTATAATTTAGGATTTTCCTATTTACTATACAAGCTTTGCTTCTTGTTATCCAACAGACACAGTATACTGATTGCCACAAATTTCGTTTCACAAATCAAATTCCTATTCATAACCAGATTCGTTATGTTATAAAAATACTTTCTTTTCTTATATTTGTTTGTAAGATCTTTTTTTATATCTATATAAACAATTACTATTATTATAGGCAATGCATGTAATGGGGGAGTACTTTAATTTTTGTATGGAGAATTATATTTTGAAAATTAAATTACAACCACTTGAACATAGAGTGTTCTCCTCACATAGACATTTTTTTTTAAAAAAAGTTTAATTTCACTGAGAGTCAAACTGTTCCAATAAATGAAGCTTAACGTTTCAGGCACACGCGGTGAGCACACCGAGAGCGAAGGCGGCGTCTACGACATCTCCAACAAGCGCCGCATGGGACTCACCGAGTACCAGGCCGTCAAAGAGATGCAAGACGGAATCTTGGAAATGATCAAGATGGAGAAGGAAGCCAAGTAAAGAACGACTGTTTAGGCATAGCAACGTTTGTCTCCAAAAGTGATGGCGTGATAAGAAATCATCGAATCTGTCTGCAGAGACACTCGTGTTTGGATACATCTGTTTCCTAAATCACTTTTACTTCATAATTTTTGTATTGTATTTTTGTATGGCAGCTGCTTGTCAATCTATCAGCGAGCGTTGATAAAAATAGAATAAGTTCTATGAGAGTCAAATCTAATGCAATACAAAAATTCTTTCTCTGAATATCTCTGGACACCAAAAGATTAAAACATGTGCACAAAAATATTATCTTGTAGATCATTTACATTTCCTCTTTTATGCGATCGCAATTAAAAATAAATCTTATTCTCAATCTATAGTATTGTTAGTTTGTTTTAAATATTAGTTTTATTAAATATACAGTGGGTGATCGCGTTTAACAAATATAATCTGTTACAAAAGTCTGTTCACTATCTAAATCGATCGTTAACCGATCATTGATTTACCATAAGGTTTTTGGGAAATCGATTCAATCGTTCTGGAGAACATACAAATTAAATTAAACAAGGATGCATAATTTCGTAATAAGTTCATTAAAAAACAATACATACATATATTTTTGCATATTAATCGGTTCTTTTCATTTTTGTTTATGGGGCGTTAAAGAATATATCCAATGTCAAATGATTCTCTTTTTTCCAAAAGTGATTGATAGAATTGTCGTTGTTAAGATCACCGACCCTAATGACATCAGCTTGGTTTGAGTTCCATTCTAAGACCATTGCTATGAAATCATAACAAAATGACCTAACAAAATAAAATCATAAAACGCTCAAAATGAAATTAAAATTGATGGTCTACTTTGGCTATAAATATTTTATTGGAAAAAAATGTTTTTCCAATGCAGAACTTTAAAATTTATTACGCAAGCAACATAATTCAAGAGATATAAAAACAATTTTTAGTCTGTTGGGTTTGGCAACCCTGAACATTATGCTCCAAAAGTCGAGAAGTATTTTTTAAAATTCGATTTAGTTCGTTATCCGAATATGTGCCTTTCCTCGAACATAAAAATCTTTCATGAAAGTACTCGTTGTCCTATACTCGAACTGTTCGTTAATCAATCACCCATTGTATAGTAATGAATGTATAACCATATATATAATGGAATTACATGTAGAAATCTAGAAATACTCACTTATTGAATCCCAAATTGCCACCCATTTCAAAAGCTTTCGTAAAATTTTATTAATTGCAGTTTAAAAAACATTTTCAAAAGTAAAAATGTATTGCACACAATTTTATTTGAAACTAAATTTACATTACAGTTGTTTTGAAATTTCTTTCCAATATATTTTGCACAATACACACTTCCACTTTCGACCAAACTTAAACGGGACTCTAAATTCAACGAGAAAATGAATATGTGAAGTACCTAAGAAGTCCACGAATATGGATGACTTGATTTGATTGTTACTTTATGGTTACTTTATTCTAGCGATGTAAAATCCACAGGAATTTCGAAGCGCAGAAAATAATTCGGAAACTTCGGGAATTTCAGAGAATTTTGAGAAAATAAACTCAATCATTTTTCTATTAATGATTGTTTTGCCTAGCTATGAAGCGATGTGACGTAAACAACGCGTAACTGATATTATTAAAAATGCTCTCTTCCAGCTCAACAGTTTATGCTGCGAAAAACTAAAACAATAATCATAATAAAAACTATGAAAATATGTATTTAATAAAAAAGATAGTAAGATATTTCTCAGAACAGTCTGAATAAATGTCGACATTCATCCCTAATAGCAATTCAACACTGGGGTGGGTGGTGATTGGGTTAACGACATTAACCGATAAAAGCTAAGCGGCTCCTGTGCGGCAATAATGCATGGAACAGTGGACCTTTAATCACCTCGGCTTGAAAGCAGCTGCGGTGTCCCCACTTGTTCAGTTGGAAGTGACGGTGTGATGAGTTTATGGCGCGGTGAGTTTTTTTAAGATTCGATGGAAAGGAAGTGAGTGATTCGATGATACTATGCCATTCAACTTTGTATTCTACTCGTGTGCCTATGCTGTTTTCCGGCTAAAATATCAAAAATACACTATCGTTAAAAATAATTTAATATGAAAGTGTATTTTTGATAATAAGCCAGACAGTATTAAGGAAAACTTATTTTAAATATTCGTATATTTATAAGTGTTTTATAGATAAAAAATACTTGTGTTGAAGGATTTTTTTAATACTTATAAATAAATTCAAAATGTAATAAATAATTTATATAGTACAATTATGTAAGTAAAATTAATATGAAATGTATTTTACCCAATATCTAACATTTTTTCATTATAGAATATTTCAGTATTTTCATTGCAGGACGCAAAATTAACATTCTATTTCAGTTTTATAGATTTGCTTTTATTTTTTTTCCCACAATAATACGAAAATCTAATAAATGACAATATTTATTAAGATTTTTTTAAAAATAATTTCCAGTTTTAGAAAAAATAAATTAGCAGGTTGTTAATTGTTGTGATTTTCTTAACAAATTTTACACAGGAAATTTAATAGCAAAAATCTAAATTTTATTGCTTTATAAGTTATGTATTTTAACATGTGTGCATAGATTAAGTTTTAGAAATTAAAATCATACATAATTCAATTAATTCCAATATATTTGTAAAAATAGGTATAAATTATTATACAACCTTTCTAAACTAGATACATTTGATAGATTTAAAAAAAAACATTGATTCTGTTTTGATATAGAACACAAACAACTTTGATTCTATAGTCTTAGTTTAATTAATGTTTGATATTTTTTTTAAAAATTTTCTATTAACAGCTGAAAAATTGACTTAAATATGAATATTCTAGAAAATTTTCAAAAGCAATATTTGCAGAGCTAAAGCTGATAAAATAAATGAGTTACAAATTTTTGGTAACAAGTGTATTAAATATATCATTGTAATAAGATTAAAAATTCAGTTACACTTTCAGATAAAGTGTTCCTATTTTACAGCATTTTTGATTTTAATATTTGTTAAACTATCTATTTCAATATTTATGAATTTATTCACAAAAATAAAATGTTCACAAAAGATAAATCTTTATTATTTTTATTACATACTAACATTAGACCTGGCTTTTTCCAAAGCCCGTTTTAAACGCCTCCCCCCCCCCCAAGGAGAATGCATTAGCCATTTCTTTACGTACAGTAGTACATCCATATCTGTGATATGGCTGTCATGGTGGTGAGTAGAAGCTACAAATAAACAAATTTTGCTCTTATAAATAATGATAAATAAACTAACATCAGAAACAAAGTAAGGTCAACATTTTTATAATTGATATTATTATCATTACATGGAAACGTCACAAAAATTAAATTTCAAGTTGTTAAAATATTAAAATTAAGATTTAAATTTAGAGAAAAAAATTAATTTATTAAATTTAATTCATGTACTATAATCAACATTTTGATCCAATGGTAAACTTGGCATTTAAAAAATACAAAAGTAATCCATAAATGGAAAATAGAAAATAACAATTTTTCCCAATTTTAAGTTACACAATATAAATTAAAATTACTTACATTAAACATAGGATAATAAAAATATGCAATTAAAATTATGTCAGAAACATGAAATATTATGTTTTTATGATTTGTTACAGTGATTACGATTCAGAAATATTTTGATTAAATTCAATTCGTAAATTTTTACGTTTGAATTCAATGTTTTCAAATTGCACTATATTACATTTAAAATTTATTTGTAGAAGCAGTTAGTTTTAGAAACTTTAAAAAAACAAAATGTTAACCTGCTATCAAATTTATAACATTCTGAA